>JAQMYL010000001.1:23028754-23044538 GCA_030014365.1 Clarias pachynema
GCTGTTATAAAAGCCAGAGGTGGTGCAACAAAGTACTAGTAGTGTTTTTATTTGGTGATTCCATATAATTTTCCTCAGATTTGTGTGATTCCATATTTTTTTCCTCTGTTTGATCTTTATAACAGTTGTCATTGACTATAGTTATCTTTCTTTGTTTTTTTTAAAAAGTGTTTTATACAGCCAAAAGTTTGGATTGTTGAGTGAAAATAGTTTTGTGGCATGTATGTACTTGTTTTTTTTTCTACACAATTAAACATTTGAACGAACATCTTCTGAGAGCGGTTGTATACTATAATATATTATAATATAATATAATATAATATAATATAATAATTACCAGTAATCACCCAGAAGGCTTTGGGTTATGGACACCATTTTGCTGTTTTAGTAAGCTGTTGTTTCACATTTCTACTTTTTCAAAAAATGGAACAGTTATGAAGAAATGGAAAAGAAATCTAAAAATGGACCAGGAAAACTTATATGCTTGGTTGAATTTCTCTAATACAATAGAAATAGAAAGTCAAAGTTGTAATAAGAATAGACATTCTATTGCTATTAAATATAATAAAGCTGAGTTCAATAGAATATCCTTTGCTTAGTAGTGAATAAAATTATTTTTGTCAATAATTATACTACTACTACTACTACTAATAATAATAATACTTATTATTATTATTATTATTATTATTATTATTTCTTACCACTTATTGACAGTTTTACTGATAAATTCAGATCTCGGCAAAAGTTTGAGGTTTACTTGAACACATTTTGAAGGATATGTGCAGTGTCTGTAAGTGCAATCTCATGCACTTCACTAGCTGATGGATGGCCTGAGAGCATTTTTAGACCTCTGCTACAGAGAAGTTCATTTAGAACTTCAAAAATTAACAGCACCTTAGATTAGATCCGTTATGAAGGTTTTACAGTAGCAAAGACATCTCGATATCAACTGTCCAAAAGAGATTATTGTATATCTGGCATTCAGCATTGTTTTACAATGTAGAAGGAAATTTAAATCCGGAAGGACCACTGAATTAGAAGGTGTGTCCAAACTTTTAAGGTGGTGTACATGTAAGACGCATACATGTTAAGTGTCACATTGAATAAGTAAATGCTACAAATTATAACCATTTATTTCATGAAGTGCCGGATTCAGGCGAACATTGTGACAGTATCATCTATATCACACTATTGAGCTTCAGATGTTATAGTTTTACAATATGAGGGATTTAATCCCAGTGAGTGAGTCATGTACTATTGGAACTGCATGCTCTTTGCTGTTAGTTTCACTGCAGAATAATTGCAGTGCAGAATAACTGCGGACAATGCTGGTGGCTGATCGGACACCCTCTCACTCACTCTTCACCCTCCTGCCATCTGGAAAAAGGTACAAAAGCACTCATCCAGATTGTGCAACAGCTTCTTTCCACAAGCCATCCATCTCCTCAACAAAAAGGGACTGGACTGATAAACACACACACAAAAAAAATCACACAGATTAACTCAACTACCTCAAAACTTTAAGGCTGGACTGACAAAATCACCACACATGCAAACACTTTGATCAACAACCTTTAAAAAATTGTACACACCCACCTGCAAATGCTCTTTTGCACAGTATTCATTACTCGTTAATTTGCACAAACTATTTTTATCTTTGCCGCTATTTATAAGGAACAGTACTGCTTACTGTGTTTACTCCCACTACGTCGCATTGTCACTAAGTCACTCTTGTTTGCACATTTGCACGTGCACTTTAAATTGTCTCTTTTGTATAAAACTTAGATAGTTTTTCTGTTAACTCAAAATGTCAATCTGTCTTGTCTCAGCTAGTCAGCTAAATAGGTTTCTTAGTTAGCTAGTTTGTTTTTTGTTAATTTATGTTCTTAATTTATGTTGTATGTAGCACCTTGGTCCTGGAGACACGTAGTATCATTTCACTGTGTACTAAACTGTTTAAGGTAGAAATGACAAATAAAGCCTACTTGAAACTACAAACTTGAATTGATGAGAATTACTGAATAATGTGTTTTAACATGAATAACTGAATAGGAAGGTTGAGACTAAAGGGTTAAGATGTGTGCACTCCCAGTACCTGTCAGTGTGCAACAAAAAGTCGCCACCATTATTTCTCAACAATAAATGAGTGCATGCATTTTTTTTAAAAAAATAAAAATTATAGGCTGCAATTCAAGCTCCGGTAAGATGGCTTTTTACATATATATTAAAAACTCTTAGTAACCATTTCTTTTGTATAATTTTGCAATTTGTATCCCATCTTTTATCTGCAGTTTTTTTCTTTTTAAGTGGAACTTCTATCATGTGCCAATGACTAAGTGAACAGAAGAGAACAAGAAGTGAAAGAGGCAGAGATGGGGAAAAAAAACATTTGTCAGCAACAAAAAGATGAAAGGTTAATGATTGTGTAGTGGCCTGAGAAATTTTTGCAATGCCATATATATAGTTCTGCCATATACAGTATATAGTTCTAAAAGTTTCTTGAGGGGAAATGTTAACCATCTACATTTTTTTTTTTTTTAAACAAAAAGATATACACAATCCTAAATGACTTCATTGGTCATTTTAGAAACAATGTTTTTAGTCTTCAGTCAACATTTCTTAATGTTTTATCATCCTGGCTACCTGTTCATTTATTATGTAATCTCCTGGACAAATCACATTAGTGATTCTAATCAAGAAAAACCCAAGTTTACAATAGGATAATACTGTATATGTACTGTGTAATAATATCTAATCACTTCATCGATCTCGTCGTCTTTATTTGCAGTAATCTTTTTCACACTTAAAATCATGCTGATTAAAAATATAAATATATATTCTGTTTATTTCCAATAATTTTACTAACATGTTTAAACATTCCAAAACTCATTCTACTTTCATCTGTTCAGAGTATGTACTGTAAGCATGAGTGTTTGTTCTGATAATAATGCATCAGTGACTGAAGGACTGTAGACATTTTAAGAACATACAGTATGTCAGAGTGTTAATGAATCAATGAGTTTACACAGTTTATATACCTGCCACTCCAAGACATTTAATAAGTACTAAGGAAGTCTTTGGGATAAGAAAAATTGAAATATACAGTACATACACTGTTTATTCATTCTAACCCAACGTTAAATTTAATTTTATTTATATAGCGTTTTAACAATGGTCAGCAGGCAGCAGATGGTCTTTACAGAATCAAAAGAGAATTTGGGAAATGATTATGAAATGTGTGAGAAACTATGTATAAATCAAAATGATCAGATTGTGATCTTTGCAGAAAACCTACTGTATGTGAGTTACTGAATTTCTTTTCTTAAATTTCACCTTATTTTAGTGACATGTTTATTTAGAAATTACTTTATTGTTTAGAAATGTTATGTGCAGAAAAACCTAATTTTGGTCACAATCTACTGTATATTATGATTTTTTTTTTTATCTTTGCTTTTTCTTTTTCATGTTAAATGGTTTTCTGTGAAAAACATTTAACGCAAATTTGGTTGCAGGGAATAGTTTAAAGACATCCCAAGAATGACATGGAAATCTTTTAACCTATGTACTCATTTGTAACTACAAGTTGAGGTAAAAAACTTTTTTTTTTTTTTAAAACAACAAAAAACATGTGAAGTCAACATCCTGCCCAACCACATGGAATAAAACAAACCCATATTACACCCAAATCATTAAATTTTCAGCCCAAGTATTTTGAGAGTGTCGTAAAAATATACATTTATATTATCTGTTTTATATTTTGAAAGACTAAAATTGTTATAAATGTGGTTCTTTTTTACTTTTTAAAAATAGTAAAATGTTCATTAAATCCACAGATTGTACTACTGTGCAGTGTTTTATGTTATTTGGCTTGCCTGGCAGGAAATAAAGATTGTGAATAAAAAATGTGATTAAATTTATTAAAACTTTATATTGATTGAGAACTCACAGCTCCAGTTCACTAACAGTAGTCTTGATTTGTTCCATTAGTTATTGGGGGGCAAAGTGCACTCTTCAAGTTTTTTTTAAACATTTTTTTTATCAGACTTAAATAATAATTTTGTAGTCTCAAATTTGTGTTTTCTGAGCTATTTGAATTACTGTCGCTTGAACCAGTCTGACCATTCTCCTGTGACCTCCCATCAACAGGGTGTTTTCACTCACAGTACTGCAGCTTACTGGATTTTTTTTTTTTTTAATCACTTTTGCATAACTTAGAACCTATTGTGAAATCTCAAGAGAATTCCCAGGAGATCAGCACTTCTTAAAATACTCAAACCAGACCAACTGGCACCATAGTCAAAGTCACAGAGATCAAGTGTTGCCTCTATTCTTATGTTTTATCTGAACATTAACTGAAGCTCTTAACTTCAGTTATCTGCATGATTTTATGCAGTGTTTATGCAACTACATGATTGTCTGATTGAATAATTACGTGAATGAGAAGGTATACAGATTATCCTATTAAAGTGGCCCTTGAGTGATTACGTATAAAAAGCTTTGCAGGTGTAAAAAATTAAATTCCAGGGCAAGACTCGATCACTGTATTTAGTTCCTGTTTTTCGAGTTTCTTGCTTGCACAGTTACCTCTTTTTGTCTAGCTTATTATTTTCTAGTTCATTTGTGTTCTTTTTTAAGAAACCCTGAAATTCTTGAGTAAAAATGATTGCGCATTCCAAAAAAGTTAACACTCAGTTAACACTTCACAGACACGTTCTGACTTCAGACTTCAGAATCTTATTTTTTCAGATTATGTTTTTGATACTTGATAAAAAGTTAATTGTATGCCCTATTTTGAACTTTACCATCACAAAATAACCGCAAACATAAGGACTTTAAGACTTTTGCTATTGACCATTTTATCATTATATGCAGTACAAATATGAAATCATCAGCATGGGAGAAAACCAAAGAGATGTGAGCACAAAGAAAATTTTAAACAGAAGTAAATTATTAAATATTTCATTAAACCTCACCATGTCAAAAATTATAATAATAATAATTATTATTATTATTATCATTAGAGAAGATAACTTTAATTTAAATGCATTGTTTATCTGGAGGACTGAAACTGTTATGGATAAAATTATTAATTAACCTAATTAAAATTATTAAAATGAAAAAAGTCAGTTCATTTAAATGGGAACTTAAGTTTAAAGGAAAGATTCCAAAACGTCAGAAATAGCACAACTTGAGTTTTTTTTTTTTTAGATTTATGAAAACCCATGAGTAAACTACGTATATTGTAGTTGAACAAATGTTTCTGTGTCAGATGACATGTAATGTACTGGATTTATTCTGGATTTCAGAGTACATAAAATAGTACATAGAGTACAAGTGAGAAATGGACAACCCAGTGAAATTCAATTCAGTTCAATGTTATTTAAATAGTGTTTTTAGCAATGGTCTATGTTGCAAAACATATTTAAAGAATACAAAAAAAAAGGAAATAAGCTCAGAAAATGTAATGAAATATGTTTAAATTAAAACTATATGTTTGTCCATGATAAGCAAGACAGGGAGACAGTGGTAAGGAAAACCTTCCTGAGTTGACAATAGGAAGAAGCCATAGGACTCAACAGTGAACCCATTCTCATTTGGGTGACATTATATACTGTAGCAGATATTGATTTGCAGTCATACTGTGTGTTAGGAGCCTGAAAGTGTAGTATAACAGTAAAGGTGTTTAAGTTAATACGAAGTCCACTTTTGTTGTTCGAGAGTCAGGTAAAAAAGTTTGTGGCAATTTCAGTCCTAAACTATTAAGTGACTGTAGTGTCAAGCCATCAGAGAAAAACTGCCTGGATCAGCTGAGTCCAAGAACATGTTCATGGTCAAGTGGAACCATCCGCAGTGGTACCGCTGTGTGAGACCATTTAGTGCTTTATAGGTCAATAGTAGTATTTTAAACTCAATGTGAAATTTCACTGTGTGACAATGTAATGTGAATAAGATGAGGTGATGTGCTCATATCTTCTGGTTATGGAAAGGACTGCTGCATTCTGGACTAACTGGAACTTGTTTATGTGCCTAGTGGAACACCCAGAAGGTAAGGTGAACTAGTTTTTCTGCAACCCAGTGAAAAACCTATTGCAAAATAAAGAAATGTTTCCCATGTAACATGTTTCACAGGATATTGTTAAATCCTTACAAGAAACTGTAGGATGTTTTGAAATTCTGTGAAAAAAAAGTACAACTTTCCTAAATAGGTTTTATATCTTCAGAGTTCACACTTTAACTGCATCCGGAGGGATTCTGAAAAAAAAATATCTTGATTTATACCTGATACCTTAGGGCCATGGTTTTCTTTTGGGTCTTGGGAGTCCAAGGAGTCCGTAAAGACTGGCAGGGACCTGCATCCAGTTTTATTTAGTGTATTATTATTATTATTATTATTATTATTATTTGTTACAGAAAGAGGGCATTTGGGTAGAAAAAAAAAACAAGTGTGTATGGATAAAATTATGAATAAACCAAATTAAAATTACATTTTAAATGTTGTTTATGACTGAAAAAAACATTATACCTGAGGTGGTTAAACAAAATAAATAAATAAACTAAATAAAACCTGCTAAGTCAGTTAATTTAAATGGGAACTCATTGGGTGAACTCAGAGGAAAAGACGTCAAAACGTCAGAAATGGCACAGCTTGAGTTTTTTTTTTTTTTTATGTATGAAAACTCATGAGTAGACTAGTTAAAGCGACTTCTCTATGTCATGTGATACAGTATGTAATGTACTGGGGTTAGACTGGGGTGGGTACATGGTTACTATAGGCTAGGTTACTTCAGCATTCACATGAGAGAACGAAGTCACTACACACCCTTGTGAAGGCTGTACATGTGTGTGTGCGTGTGTGAAACTGAGAGTGAGGGTTCAGAGTGATGTGGAGAGGAGAATAGCTCAGTGTACAGGTGTGTGTGTGTGTGTGTGTGTGTGTGGTTATATAGGATTAGTTTAGCGGAGAGGTTGTTATTTCGTCTTCTCACACACTGACTGATGGATGTGGAAGTCTTGCTCTGGTTTCTCTCTTTACACTGCTGCTGCTTCTGTGCGGTGCCTGTAGTGCGCATGTCCGCGCAGCTCACCGCGACTGGAGGTAAGACAATGAAGTTTATCAACCGTTACAATCGTTTGTAGCTTAAACTGTTCTGATTCTGCCGATAGATTCGGAATCGGAATCTATCGGAGACTTTGTGTGTACGTGCGCGTCTCATAGGTGCGCGCGCGCATTTCAGTAGCTGTTTGAGCAGTTAGTACTGTATATGTGTGACTGTTTCATATATGTCATATAAAATGTCATAAAATAAACATGTATATGAAAAGTTATTAAAAAAAACACAGGAGCAAGACTTTTGCGCACCTCTCTCTTTCTTAGATAGATAGATAGATAGATGTGCAAAAGTCTTGCCCCCTGCACCCTGTTTTTTTTATAACTTTTCTTATAAATTTTTATTTTCTAACATTATTAAGTCTGAACTTAATAGCAAAACAAAAAAACAAAACAAACAAAACAACAACAACAACAAAAAAGAAAATATCTGGTAGTCCAGAACACAAAGCAGCACATTATGTAAAAGCAATTTTCAGAATTTATTATTATTATTATTTTATTTTTTTTAAAGCTTTTGGGTTTTGCATGCATAAAAAAGAAGCAGGTGTGATATGTCCTCAGAAGTAAAACTAAGCAGGTAATTTCATAATAAAACTACACAAATTATACCCGAGACT
The DNA here is from genome assembly GCA_030014365.1 of Clarias pachynema. Lineage (NCBI taxonomy): Eukaryota > Metazoa > Chordata > Actinopteri > Siluriformes > Clariidae > Clarias > Clarias pachynema. The sequence goes on from JAQMYL010000001.1 coordinate 23,036,483, forward strand.
ATTTATTTTTTAATTGTTACACCAATAATTGGCTTTCTTTCATTAATTGCTGGTTACTGCTTTTTATGGTATATTTTATGTATAAACTTTTTAAAGACATCTTTGCTCTACAGCAGTTATTTGCATGTGCCTATAGACTTTTGCACACTACTTTGTGTGCGTGTGTGTGTGTGTGTGTGTGTGTGTAAAACCTAACCCCATATGTGAAGAAAGCATATGTTCATATTTTAACAATAATACCTTAAATCAACAAATTGCAGAGGACATTTTGAGCTCTTCTTCCGAGACAAGTCTGGAGTGGATATCTGACCCCCCCAAAGCTGTATGTCCCTCATTTCAATCCTTGTACTGAATCTTACTGTCATTCATTAAACATTTTATTTATTTATATTAAAATACATTTATTTTTATATTTTTAATTTTATATATCGCTAATCATTCATTTCAGTGGGAAGAAATTGGGCTAAAGCTGGGACTGGCTTCGGTCCATCCTGTCTACCAAGGCTGTAATCCAAAATATCAAAACCAACCAAAAACATTGTGGACTAAATGGATTGCGAAGAAAGATGCCAACACGCTTTGGCTGGACCTGCTTTTTGCTCAAAAAGACCAAACACCTGTCACTATTCTGTTACTGGAGTCTGATGAACCAGTGAAACGTCCTCTCAATGGAAGAGAGCAACAACAGGTTGTTGCTCCACAGGCATTTACTCAGCTTAATAAAGCTCAGGATTTGGAGACATACCTACATCATGCACAGGGTCTAGATTTGGGAAAAGTCACAAGAAATGGATTTCATTTAGGGTTCTCCTACAATGGATCATGCATGTTTATTTCCTCTGTGCGGGTCTTCTACCTGAAATGTCCAGAGTTTACAGTTAACCAGACTATTTTTGGAGAGGCATCAGCAGGGTCAATGTGGATCAGTGGCCGCTGTGTGGATGGAGCTGAAGCAATGTGGACTCCACAGATTGAGTGCGAGTCGAATGGACAGTGGGGTTTAATGAAAGGATTGTGCATCTGTGGAGCTGGTTATCAAACAGAGGGGAACATGTGTAAAGGTCAGAGGATGCTTTTCATTTTTATTTCTTGAATAGTTACACCCATGAAAGCATTACATGTGATAATGACACATACTGCATACAGTACACCAAAATCAGATAAATTGATAAACCGAGAACCTCTTATGAGCTCCAAAAGGGTCCACATAACCAGTTCTGCCATACACTCATTTCTGTTATATTTTGTTAAACTGGTGTTTGTTAAGACTTGGTGATCACTGTTGAGATGAACATTACAGGACTGAGAAAACTTGAACTGCAAGATTAGCATTAGTGTGTTGACAATTTGACAAAAGAGAACTCATTGCTCATTGAAAAACTGTTATCTAGGGAGCATGCATGTACTTAGCTACTTACGTAGCTTGTTTATAGACAAGCATCACAGATAAGACAGATATCATAATTGATTCCTTGCAGGAAGGGTAAAGGAGAATTTTTTTCGTTCTAGTAATGCTCCAAAACATGTTATCAACCAAAGTGCTTTTTCTTTTAATATTTGTGGTATGCGATGCTATAGAGCTACTGTTGATGAAGGTGTAATAACATAACAGAAACACATAGAAACCCAACCGGGGTGTCCATCTACTGTAGGTCAGAAATCTAGAAGTTTTCTGACGTTTGATGATTTCTCTTTAAAACACAACTACTGTACAAACCCTAGAATATTTAACAGTGAGGTGAAAATGATTAACACTGTCTTGTTATTGGTGTTCAGTATGAATGGCAATGAATGGCAATTAATAAAACACATTTCATCTCATTTATTTTGTACACAGCTTGTGGTATGGGGAGCTTCAAGCCTGCCAGTGATAGTGGAGAATGCCAGCTTTGCCCGTTCAATAGCAGAACATCCTCGGAAGGGGCTTCACAGTGCGATTGTGACGAGGGATATGCCCGACTGGAGAATGACCCACCGCAACTAGGCTGTACAAGTGTGTAACATATCTTTAACTTCTTCATTTATGTCACAGCAGTAATACATATACATTCGTTCTACTGCATTCGTACATTTCTATTCATAGAAATGTATAGGCATATAGATTTGATGTAACTATTGTTGTGAAAAATGTAAATCATTTTTAAAATAGCTAACAAGTTTTAATGCTTTCAAAAAGAAAAACAAATACTCAGTATGCCACATAGGAATATATATTGTCATCTCTACCCAGAGTGAACTTTGGTTCTTCATGTTCATGTGACTTAGAGACAAGATTCAGACAATGATTCATGGCTGCTGTTTACTTCACTTACTTCACCATAAGCAATATGATAACGCAATGGTTTCAACCCTTCCATTTTATCCGGGCTTGGGACTGGCACTGCATCCAGTGGCTGGGATTTGAACCCAGGCCTTCCGCATGGTAGGCAAGAAACCTACCACTGAGCCAGAAATTGCATACACAAAAAGTTTAGTTATCATAATCAGGTGTAGAGTAATAATTAACCAAATGGTTAATCACCAAAAGGAGGTTTCCACTCTTCCACTCAGAATCATTCACAGGCAACGGTGGAGTGTATCCTCAAGTCACATGGCTAGATATCATCCATGTCAACTTTGTCTTTATACTGTACAATTGAACTGACAGGGGCCAAAAAAGGTAGATAAGCACAAAGATTACCAACACAGTTAAATCCTCAACCATGTATTATACCATCATGCATCCTTAATTGTTTTGCAATTTCATTCATCTTCTCTAACACCTTAGAGATTGACCTATGGTCATCTTCATTTGTTCAAATGAAAGTGTAACACTGATCTCCTACTATAGCACACAGATGAATTCAAAATTGATTTCAAAGGCTAGCATTAAGGAGAATCTCTTAGGAGTACCTCTGCTGTGAGTACCCCACAAATTGAATATTTATTATAAAAAGTTAAAGGTTAAAATGAACCTGAGCACTGGACCGAACAACATTCACCCCGAAGTGCATTTCCAGGACACCAGTAGAAAATGGCTGTTTTTTCTGACAACTAGACATTACATATATATTGAAAATAAAGAATTGTATTTGCAGATGAAAATGACAGCTGGTGAGATGTAAGTTTAGCTCTCAAAGATGTGAATTGACCTTCAACAATTACATACAGATTGTTATACAGATTATACAAATTACAGCACAGGCCCTTTTCAGGTCATTTAAACCAGTTCTGTCTCTGCGCTCAAGGCGACCGGTGGAGACCTCAGAAAAACTTGCTATGGCCCCAGCGACCTCGGAGATTTCTACTGTAGCTTTTCCATCCCATTGAGACCATGCCTTTATGGTTACCAAACAGTGTTTCTGGTAATGCCAGACAGTATTCTTCCCTTGAGAAGGAGTTAATTCAATGAAATCAATAATCAGCAGGTCAAATGAAGTGTCCGCATCTGGAATAGAGAAAGATGATTGTTTAATGACACCTTCAGTATTTCGCTTAATATTGCTTACAAAAAAATGTGAGCAAGAAAAAAAGTCATACAGATATTCATTAAACTACAAAATGACGTTATCTACATCAAATCTTTCAAAATGTTCTTTTATTGTCTCAGACAACACATTTTTTGTGTAATTATCATTGCTATTATTTATTTATAAGGTGAATCCAAACCGGAATTGGTTATCCTTGTGCACAGTGATTCTAAAACGCATTGGCTAAATCATTCACAGCGAATGGGTCACTGTTGTAGAAGTTTGTTTAAGAATATTAGTTGGATCTGGTAGCTACTGTACTAGAGGAATTCAAGATTGTTCAACAGTGTTTAAGCCTGCAAATCTTGCACCATTCTACAATCTGATGAGAGTTGTAAGTTATTTACAGGATAAATCAGGTTATTATGTGATAAATATACAGTAGGCATGACATTTTTGGTAATTTTTCTTTTAATGCATGTGTTGTTATTTCTTCAATTGCTTCAGGTTTTAATGCTTAAGTGTAACAACTAAACCCCAGGTCATTAATCCCCAATCTGTTTTATCTTTTGCACAATATATCAGGTGTACAGTACCTGCTAGCAATGATTTTTCTCTTTACACAAACATCACTGTATCACTCCTTAATCACCTTAGTCGGATGTTTTGCATGCTGAATTTAGTAAAGAAAAAAAATCCCACAATTCCTTTACTCACTACTTTCTTTTTAACTCATGATATATATTTTATTTCTCTGCATAGTCAAACTGCTGCACCAGACACGAGTCTAAAATACATTTTGCCGTGCATTTGTTCTGGTTTCTGTTTTTGCAAATGTGATGCGACCTGCTGCCCCACCTCTTATAATCTATAGGTCAATGAAGGGTGACCTGCTGTAATCAGGTCCGAAGCATAATAAAAATTTTCTTCCCCTCCCACTTTGAGAACAAACATGTTTTTAGTTTTTCAAAAAAAAGGGCAACAGTGTTTTGTATGATAAGTAAGGGCATACCTCTGATACCAGAAATCTATGCTCTACACAGTTTCTCCAGTTGTCTCTTGTACAGACACAGACTTGGAAATTTTGGCTTTTTCTGTTTTCTGACAGTTAGCAGCTTGTGTCACAACATATTCTGATCCTAATGGAATGAGGCTAGAAGGAGCAGCAGTCTGAGTGAGATGCTCCCTTGTCAGCAACTAGTGAAACTACATTACATTTCAAATTAAAATTTAGATTACTGCCGTTTCATTACCCTGTAATAATACTAATAAAATATCTAGTTTAAATGGTTCAACTGCTATAGTAGCATTAGTACAGTTAGTATGCACAAACACATCGTCGTTGCTAGGCACAGAGTGAGGAAATATGGTCTGGATAGCTGTACTCAACCTGTCCAATCACTTAGCTTTTCCATTTTCAGCTTCATTTTCAGCTTGTAGACCCTTTCTGTCAACAATTTTTGGCAAAATGTTCTTGGCAGAATTTCCATCTCTGTTAGACTCTAATCTTTTCCTCGCCCTTCCTCTATAGTTTCCTCTCTGGTGCCAGAGAAACTAAATTAGACCGACCCGATTTGTTCCTTAATCGTTGATCTTCAATGGCCCTTTTTTCTTTTCTTTTTTTTTTAAATCCTGGCACCCTGATTGTCCTCGCCAACCCCACTGGCCTCACAAACATCCAAACCTGTGGGGTAAGCCTGGAGGGGCAGAGGACTTTTCCAGAAATGCCAGACACTCCCTTGCACAGTTTTTAGTGGTTCCGTCAGCGAAGAAGATATCAGGATCTGTACTACGGCACCAAAAAATTTAAATGACACACTTAGACAGAGAGCACTCAGGCTAACATACTGTAGGTTTTAGTCACTTGTGTGCCAGTCTGTACTAAAAAGAAAGACATATATATATAAGACACGCTATAGGTCGTCTCTACTCACGGTGAAGTTAGATCATGTTCACGTACCTTAGAGCCAAGAATTGAACCGATCGTTCATTACTGCTATTTATTTTGCATGTACCGTAGACATAAGGAAAGATAAAACATAATTCTGGCCTTGAAACATGCCGATCTTCTCATGGTTGAACGTGTCAATAAAAAAAGCAGTGGTTTCACCATTCACAGCAGACACAGACATACAGAACAGAACTTTAGGCTAAACTACATTTACATACACCTATAAAAATATAAATAACATATAAAGATAAAAAATGCTTCAAATTTCTCCGACATGTATAACACACCATCTTTCCTTACTTATTATTTATTTTCAGGATCTCCATCTGCACCACTCAACTTAACTATCCATGAACTGAGTAACACTGCCCTGATTGTGAACTGGGAAACGCCTGCAGACCTGGGTGGAAGAAAGGAAGTGATGTACGATGTAGAGTGTAGACAAAAAGTAGGAGAACCTCATACTCCCTGGGTTCCATGCAACAGTACCATATTAATAAGTCCACAATCCACGGGACTAACGGAGACAGTCGTCAACATTACTAGGCTACAACCACATGTGAGCTACCAGATATCTGTCAGAGCATACAATGGGATATCTCAGACACTGGGCACATCTGGATCTGCACAGTCCATTTCTATATGTAAGTGATGATCTGGGTAATAATGACTGATTCATTTATTAGTTCGGATGATGGCAAAATATGACCCTATATACATTTTAAGGGGAAAACATCTCAAAGATTAATATGGTTTTCTTGGTATATGGTGTGCCTGACAGTGAAGACTCAAGTAGTGGTTACTGTTCCTCCTGTTCCTACACCAAGAGCTGCTGTTCAGACACAGCTTGAAATTCCAGTCATTGCTGGTGTGCTGTGTGGAATACTGCTCCTCCTCGCTCTGCCAGCAGCTATCCTTTGCTTTACACGCAGAGGTTATAGTAAATTCAGGTAAAGAAACTAGTATTTGCTTTTTATTATTATTATTATTATTATTATTATTGTTATTATTTTAACTAAACACATTCATTAAAATTGATGTAAAAATGTGTAATGGTGTAACTAAGTACATGATCATTGTATTTACCAATATTCTGATTTGTAATCTTAATTAGGTTTAGAGAAGATCATGAAGTGGAGCTTGTTCCTTTACCGGACATTGGCACGGCGTACAGACGCACTGAAGAACCACCAGCTACACCTTCTCAACAATTTACCAGTAAGACTTAATTAGACTTTATCTCAAAATGATTGCAGTGACTACTGGTGGTGGAAGTGCTACTATATGACTGGAGCACGTTCTATTGTTCACATTTCATTTCCACAGTGTGAGTGAATGTGAATCTGATCGTAGGGTAGTTAATTATATACACGCGAGTTATACCGCACATCTGTCTCTGCCACTGTTTCCTTTAGGTTCTATTCAGGTTTTGGACAGCGCGAATGAAAGACTGCTATCTGGTATTAAAGACGTGTTGGTAGACCGTAGCCGAGTCACACTGGGCAAAGAGCTCGGAAAAGGTAAACATACAGTATCTCCCACATATCTCCAGGAACAAAAAGACCAATCAAAATGAACCAGTCTTTAGTTGATTCTCTGTACTGGATGGTATAATTCATTAGAATATTACATTTCATTGCTTTTTTGATATGCATAGTTCATTAAGTCATTTTAGTACTTGCTTACATTGTGTATTTAATAAATCAAATCTTAGTAGAATTGGCATGTCATCTCTTTTAGGAGAATTTGGGGCTGTCTATGAGGGCATCTTCTTAACAGAAGATGATCAGAACATTCAAGTAGCAGTGAAGACCATGAGAGGCAAGTATACGATTAGAACAGCTTCTAATACAGTTACACTATTTACACCAATCATTTTTAATTAGCTGCTGTTTTGTCAAGTAGCAAGTAAGCAATTTTTACCTCATTAATGCATCTTAACTGTAACCTTTTTTCCCCTCATTGCAATTCTTGTTTGCTGCTTACTTGTGTATTATGTGAACTGGCTGCTGCTACAATACAATTTCCCTTTGGGATTAATAAAGTACTCCATCCATCCATCCATCCATCCATCCATCCATCCATCCATCCATTAATCTAAAATATAAAAACAATTAAATTCCATTAAGCTATCCTTGACATTTTAACTTTGAGTTCTTGACATGACTGTGCTCCTGCAATCCAGGTCTGTTCATGTTCATGTGCATCATATATCATGTGGCCAAAGGTTTGTGGATACCTGACCATCACAGTTTATTCTTAATGTAGATCTTGTTTTTGCACTTTTACTCACATTATAACTTTGTATTAGTCAGGTCTGCACTGTCCTTAAATGTGCCCGCTGTCTTGCACATTGCCTGGCGCTGTTAGACACATGCCTTCACTTGTGCACTTTAAGTAGTTGTGGGTCTTCCCCAAACTGCACACAACTGTATAGAACACCTTGTATGCTGTTGCATTTTACTTCATCGGAATTAAGAGACCCAAACCTGTTCCAGCATGCCACAGCCTCTGTGCACAAAGCAAAGTCCATTAAGACATAATTGGTCAAGGCTGGAGTGGAAGAATTTGAGTTGCCTGTCTAGATCAGTGTTTTTCAACCTTTTTTGAGCCAAGGTACATTTTTAATTGAAAAAAATCACAAGGCACACCAACA
>JAQMYL010000001.1:23044638-23056178 GCA_030014365.1 Clarias pachynema
TGTAGACAGCGCGGGACACTCGACTTATTAGTTTTCAAAAAATGTTTTAGACCAATTAGGTGAAATTGAATAATTTCTCACGGCACACCTGACGATCTCTCACAGCACACTAGTGTACCGCGGCACACTGGTTGAAAAACACTGGTCTAGAGCCCTGACCTCAACCGCGATGAACTGGAATGCTGAATTCACTCAACATCAATCCCTGACCTCACTAATGTTCTTGTGGCTGAATGAGGAAATCCCCAAAGAAATGCTCCAAACTTTAATGGAAAGCATTCCTAAAAGAATAAATGCTGTTGATGTTTGGTTAAATCAAACATTTCAATGTTATTTAAGAATATGTTCTTTCTAATTCTTATTATAGTTGGAATTTACAGCCAGGATGATCTCCAGTCATTTCTTAAGGAGGCTGAAATTATGCAGCACTTTGACCATGATAACATAGTGAAACTTCTAGGTAAAGTACACCTTCTGTATGTTTTATACTCGGTGTTGTGTATTTATATGTGTATGTGTATATTTCATATAAGTCTTTTGCTGGAACTACAAAAACAAAAAAAAAACACTCTTGTTGTTCACTTATCTTTGGAACTGAAATTAGACAAGTTTCTTACACATTCTCTCTCTGACTCATTCAGTTAATGTGCTACTCGATAATAGGACCCAAGCCAAACATAACATTTAAGGATGGTGTTTTATATATTATGACTTTACACAACTTATAAATGCATTTTGGTGCACTCAAAGGAAAGATAATGTTTAGCCAGTTTCATGGTGGATGGGACACATACAGGACAGTATTTTGCCATGATAATGCTGTTGCAGAGGGGGAAAAAATGAAATAATTTGTTGGTCACACCCTGAGTACCTTTGTGACCAAGACAGTTTTCTGCAAAGTTTTATTAAGTTAAAAGGTACGTGGGCATAACTAGGATACAGAATGCCGGAATACAAAGGCCACATATGCACTAATACTAATACTGGGTAGGGCTTTCCTTTGCTCTCAATGGTGCAAGTGTGTCTTTAAGCTGCTGTGCTCTTTCTGACCCATCTGGTCACCGACCTCACCCAGCTACATTTACTTTTTTGTCTTCTCTCTTCATCCTCGCTAATCTTGATATTAATAATCTCTTTTATGAATATCATAATTAATACAATGCCCTGCTATGGATTGGCACCCATTCATGGTGTACTCTGCCTTGTGCCAAGGCTCCAGGCCCCCCGTGACCCTGTATACAGGATAAAGTGGTATAGATGATGAGTGAGAGTGAGTGAGTCATTTATACCCACATTTAAAACTGTGCACATTTATTCTTGAATAATTAATGGCACAGATAGTTTTATATTAAAACAAAAAAGGGGGTTATTAAAGATATTCAGAAACAGGGTGCCTGTTAAAACACACTTATATTTTCCCTACTATACACAAAGTACACATTTTACTGCTGCAAATCCCACTTACTGCCAGATAAAGTTTCTAATTAGTATTTCCTTGAAAAATAATATGAGAAAGTTTCTCCTGTTGAGTGTCTGCCTTTCAGTGTCACGGCAACTCCGTTAGGCAGGGCACGTCACAAAAAGATTCAAAGTCATTGTGTGATGTGAACTGACTGACAGCAGCCAGATAACTTTATTAATAGGTAGGGCATCATGAAAATAAATAGGAAAATAAAAATCTCTCAGTGCCAATAGGAAAACAGAATCTCTCAGTGCCAAGTTGAAAATAAAAGTGACTAAAGCTAGAGGGGCAAACAGATTACAGTGAGTACAACTGAGTGATGAAAGCTGAAGTTGATTTGTACAATCATGTGCCATGTCTGTCCACCAGGTGTCACACTGGAGACAGTACAGGACTCTTCCATCCCTGTTCCGCTTGTCATCCTGCCATACTTAAAACATGGAGATCTGAGACGGTTTCTTATAGCCACTCGCTATGGTGACATTCCAATGGTGAATATCAAAGACACCCACATAAACAAGTAGAAATTTCCAGATGTTTATATAGAGCTCATGACTTGCAGTCTGATAAAGTACATTTTCTCCAAATGCATATTTACAGAAGGGTTTTGTCTGCAACTTGTTATTATTGTTATTATTATGTTCATAGTGAGTGTATTTTGTATTGTCTATAATGTGTTTTGGTCCTGCTAATCATATTTTTCAGATTTTTTTTTTTACATAAAAAGCATTTTTGTTCACTTAAATTTGGAATTGAAAGTTGACACCTGAGTGTTTTCAACTTGTTTTTTTTGCACCCAACCCACTCATAGCTTAACATTTAATGGTGTTCGTTACCATAGCGACAATCAGCTTTAGACTTAAACTTTTACACAACTTACCATGCATTGTTCTTTTATCTTGTGACACTCAAAGAAAAGATTTAGCCAAACACACACATACTTCACATTCCTTATGGCATCTGTAACTGATTACTTTATTCCAGTTTGTGCCACATCAGAGTCTGCTACGCTTTATGATTGACATTGCTTCCGGAATGGACTATCTCAGCTCAAAGGGCTTTTTGCATAGAGATTTGGCAGCACGTAACTGCATGTAAGTCAATGGTGACATTTCCAAACATTTTATATTACAATAAACCAGTGCATTTGAATATTTCTCTCCCACTCATCGCCCACACATCCAGGTTGGGAGATGATCTGCGTGTACGTGTGGCTGACTTCGGCCTTTCCAAACAGATCTTCAGCAGTAACTATTACAGACAGAGGGTTGCTATCCGCATGCCAATCAAGTGGATGGCTATCGAGAGCCTTTCTGAATCCATCTACACCAGCAAGAGCGATGTGGTCAGTCCTGTAAATTACTGTCAAGATACTTTTTTTATTTTTTGGAACCAGTTTGTCGATTCATTCACTGTTTTTAACTGTATTCAGTGGTCCTTTGGAGTGACCATGTGGGAGATTGTGACCAGAGGAAAGAATCCATATCCTGGGATCCCCAACCATGAGCTTTTGGGAATGCTGGAGAGCGGACATCGCCTCAACCCAGGGGACTGTGATAGTAAACTGTGAGTGCTTTCCATTTGTTTTCACACAAATCTAAACAGAGCAAAGATTTTGGTGCACAATTTGAGGACAACCATTTTTATTTACAAGTACTTTACAAACTGAAATAATTCTTTAGAGTGTGTAAAGCTGCTTTGCGACAATGTCAATTGTTAAAAGCGCTATACAAATAAAATTGCATTGAATTTACAGTACAGAGTAATGACAAGGTTTTCAGATATTTCATTTTAAAGGGCCATTTTCAGAGGTGGGTTAAGCATGTACAGTACCGTGCAAATGTTTTAGGCAAGTGTGAAGAAATGCTGTAATCTAAGAATGCTTTCAAAAATATATATTTTAAATGTTTATTATTATTATTATTATTATTATTATTATTATATTTTTACCAATTTACAAAATGCAAAGTGAGCGAACAGAAGAAAAATCTCAATCAAATCAATATTTGGTGTGAGTACCGAGCTGCACAATTGTGCAAAAGTCAAAGTCAGGAATTTTATAGGATCAGAGTCAGGTGTATGATTAACCAGTTACACCAAGCAGGTGCTAATGATCAATAATCAGCTTTGTATGAAGCTTTAAACTAAGTGAGGAACAACCAAATTCTGCTACTACAGTGAGGTTGTGGATAATGAGGACTGTAGACGTCGTGGTCAGCCAAGGAAACTTAATGCAGCAGATGAAAGACACATCATACTTACTTCCCCTTCGACATTGGAAGATGTCCAGCATTGCCATCAGCAAAGAACTGGCGGGAAACCAGTGTAACCAGAGTGCACCCGTCTATTGTCTGGAGAAGTCTGGCAACTCAACTATGCACGGAAACATAGAAACCATTGTGCAGAAAAAAGCCAGGTTTTGCTGGCGATGGGTGGTCATCAAATACTGATATCTTTTGGATTTTTCTTTTGTTCATTTACTTTCCATTTTGTTGATTAATAAAAATAAACTATTAACACTTCTATTTTTTGAAAGCATTTTTACTTTAGAATATTTTTTCACACCTGCCTAAAACTTTTCCATAGTACTGTATATTAAAGAGTTAAAAACAGACTTTGTGAACATCAGTATCGTGGTGGGTTTCCTCCATTTTCCTCCCACAGTCCAAACACATGCAGAGTAAGCTAATGAGCATTTCCAAAATGGTGTACCCTGCCACAAGCCCAGAGGCCCCTGGGATAGGTTTCAGGCCTCCTATGACCCTGTACAGAATAAGTAATATAGAGAATGAGTGAGTGAGTATTTTGACCCCAGATGCAATTGTGAACTTGGGCACATGGTCATGACTCTTATACTGTATGTGGGTTTTCCCCAAACGGTTGCCACAAATCTTCTAGAAAATGACTGCATGCGATAGCATTACCTTTTCCTTTACTGCACCAAAGGAGTTCCCAAAAGAAGTTCCAACCCTGTTCCATCAAAACCTCACGCGCAAATTACGGTCTAAAAAGACTTGGTTGCCGAGGTTGGTTTGGAAGCACTCAAGTGTCCACCACAGAGACTTGACCTCAACTCAGCTGAAAAACTAGGGGATGAACTGGAACACTGACTATGCTCTGGGTCTTCTGGCTCCAACATCAGTTCCTGGTGGCACTGATGCTCTTGTGGCTGAATGGGCACCAAAGCTAAGCAACACTAGAACAGGAAGTAGCTTTTAGAATGGGATCTTCAGCAAGCACGTATATTTGGCCATATAGTGTTAAACAGTTGGATGGCAAGTTCTGTTTTTTAAAAGTGGTTGTCTTAAATTCCATTACATATTAGAAAGATAAAGATCTGGGTAATATTCACTAAAAGTTACAATCGAAAGGTGTACCTCGTAAACAATATGGACACATAAATGAAATAACAATAATAGTTTTTTTCTCCTGAATAATCCCCCACATTGTGAATATGGCATGAGGCACTAAGATCCTTTTATGGAACCTTATATAGAGCCTGTTTACTTCATCAAAAAACAACTGTTGAGAATCAGCTTTAAAATTGCTCTAGTAATGTCTAAACCTTCTTGTGTTTTCCTCTTTTTCCTTCCTCTATCACCCTTCCAGCTATGAGGTGATGCTAAGCTGCTGGCACAAAGAGCCCTCTCAGCGGCCTTGTTTTGCGGAGCTGGCGCAGAATCTCAAAGCTCTACTGTGTGAGCTTCCGCCCTTGGAGCCCAGTAAAGAGAGCTACTACATCAACCAGGGCCTGGAGGCAGCCAACGCCAGCCAGAGCAATGCTGCAGAGCCTGACGCCGAGGGAGCTGTAGGAAACATTTACTTACCCTCGCCACTGGCCAAAACAACCTGTGCTAAAGAGAAAGAAGAGGAGAAGGAAGACTTGGAAGAAGGATATCTGCTTTGTAATGGTGTAGATTTGAAAGTTCACGATAAACTGTCGAAATAAATTAGGTACAAAGTGTTGCTGTTTCTCTTTGCAGTGTTATGTTTGTATAGTAATGTATACTTTGTTTGTTTATGATGTGTACACAGTGCAAATTCAGAGTGATATATATATATATTTTTACATTTTTGTAGCTTTTTAATAAAAATCTAATAAAAGCAGGACAAGTTGCCAAATTTCTTTTAAGTATAATCTGAGTCTACTTTTTAAATCGATTATGTGATCAACTATCCTAAATAACTAATAGATCTGTCTAAAGGCCAGTGTCAATGCTTTCTATTTAGTACCTACTGTATATATAAATCAGATGGTAGAGTTTTCACCATGGGTCTAAATATGACTCTTGTCAACACCATAAAGCCAGAATAAGATTTCTGAGATCACCAGTGATTACAGATTTTTCATACAGCCAGACATGAAAAGAAAATCATTTTCTTACTTGTAGAGGTAAAAGATCACACACTAAGTTCCACCGAAATAGTGACCTATTGGTAAATCATCTTGACATCAGGTACAGTAGAGCATTTTTTTTAACCCAATACTGTCTATGAAAAAAAATAGTCATAGTTCAGTATATTATCACAATCTTAAGTCGCATGATAGTCCAAATAAATATATAATGACAACAATAATAAATGTAGTTGCAAGCAATAGGCCCAAGCACCACGCCAATGTCACTTTCATTGTCACACAAAGTAATTAACCACTTGTCGGCATAAGTTCAAGGCATTGTGACAGCTGACCCTTTTAAGATATCAAAAATTTTGCATGCTCAGTGTCTTCAGTTCACAAAGGAGGAGTATAGCAAATTCCATTGGGTGTAAACAACCCAAAATAACTGAGTTGAGTAAAGCCTGTTATGTAAAGCCCATGACATGCAATGCAAAAGTTGCAATGAGTTCTAAATATGTACCAGGTTTTACATGTATACATGCAAGTGTGTATGAGATATGCAGCAAAATCTGGTGTGCAGGCCCCATGCCACACCCAGGGCTTAGCCAATCAGACATTCTAATTCCTAAGATTCCAACCTGTCATCTGATTTTCATGACCTTCTGAACATGTAAAGACCCCAAAAAGCCCCAGATGCTGAAAAAAATCCTTAGAAAAACAAAAGGGTTCTTCACACACTATGACATCAGTACTTTCAGACATCAACACTATCGTAGCGATGACGATGACATCATAGCCATGATGTCATCGTGGTGATGTCCTAGTGCTTGGGCCCTAATAATAATAATCAAATTGGTTAACATAATCTTTGCCAAAGTCCTTAGCCCCTTAAACCTTACACATGACACTCTACTCTTAATGATCTGTGCTAGCAGTCACATTTTCTATTTTTTTTTATCAAATTTCTCCTCTCAGCCTTTGCTTCAACTACTTCACTTCATTTTGAGTGTTCTTGCAGAGCTATTGAAATGTATCCCAGAATGATTAACACTGACAGAGTGGATCATAAATCACTTAAACACTTAGTCAGCATTGATGGCAGCTTGTGAAACTCTACATCAACTTTTGTATTGTACAATCTTGCCAGACCTTAGTAGGTACAATATTATACATCATGTCTCACAAACAAATCAAATTGTACAAGGGGCGTTCAAGTGAAACCCGGACTTGTAATGGAATTTCTCATGAACGAAGGAGTAAAACCGATTGACATTTACAGTATAGAAGACTTAAAGCATTGTACTGTTACTGTAGACTCTTAGCTGCAGTGAAACATTTGAATGGCGCAAACCTTACAATGAATGCCAACGATGATCCACTGCCAAGGTTGGCTCTGAACCCACTACAGTCGTTCACTTGAAAATTCAGCAAATGAAATGTCTGATCCTTTAGAAATCAACAGATAACTTTCAGAAAAGATGATTCTGTCTGTAGGGACATTCACAAACACCATTTGCACATTACAGGAAGCTGGTTGGGAGTTATTGCCACATCCTCCATATAGTCCTGACCTCATTTCCACATGTTTGGACCATTAAAGGAGTTCTTGGGAGGCCAGGGTTTCAAACGTGACGCAAGCAGTCCGATCATGGCTCCAGTGTACTGAGAAAACTTTCTACCATCATGGTATCCAAGCACCAGTGAAATGCTGGGATAAGTGCATAAGTGTAGCAGGGGCTTATTCCAGCAGGAAATTATATAGAGCAGAGATCTTCAACTCCAGTTCTACCCTTCCATGATTGGAGTTGAAGAGCCCTGATATAGAAAAATAAAGGTAGGCACAATCAAATATCCTGGTTTGACTTGAACACCCCTCGTATATGTTATAAGAGATGACTGTATACTAACATCTACTGCATCTATTTAAAGGTACATAAATATTCAGTTGAATGATTCCATTGGATTTGATCCATTGGATTGAATTTTTCTATTTACTCATAATGGCAGCATGACAGGGTTTGGGAAAGTTCATTCATTCATTCATTTTCAGTAACCGTTCTAAACTACTCATGGGGATGATACGTGGCACCTGGAGGAAACACCTGCAAATGCTCAGAAAAACATATGAATCTCACAGACAGTAACCTGAGCTGTATTGGGATCATGGAGCTGTATGGTGACAATGCTGCACCATTATTCTGCTATCCCATATTCAATTTAGCATTTTGCACAGGCTAGTATTGAGAGGCCTTGGAACTCCAGCACAAGGTAGAGCTCATTGTGCTCAGTTACAATTCTCAAATATACATTGAGTGTTCAAAAAAAATGTAAAAGAAAAGCGCATAGGAATAGTAAAGCCTGTCCTGGACAAGCACCAGTACATCTATTTACATAAACCATATTCTGCACATCCCAGCCTGGTAAAATCTGATAACAAGCATAAACGTGTTACAGGGTACCAGCATGGATAGCATTCTAGCCTAAACCTGATACTGTTCATTTTTAGACCTGCTTTGGTGTTGGCAACCTTTATTCTGAATTGATTGTGAGCCCAAGCTTCATAATGTGTACAAGAACGTGCTGCTTCTTGGTAGGATCACAAGTCATCCAAATCCGTCAGTACACCTTGGCAACAATCATGGAGCTAAAACAAGCTGAGGCGTAGGACTTTGAACCGATAAAAAGTATGTAGGTGTACAATCATCCCAGGGCTCGCTTCCACAGGTACTTACGCAGATCAGCCATAACATTAAAACCCTCTGTGTAATATTGTGTAGGCCCCCATCGTGTCACCAAAAAACTGCTCTGACTTGTCAAGGCAGATCTTAAAAATATGTCAAAAGCATATCCTAAGAATAATTGATTGGATTGAGATCTGGGGGAAGTTGGAAACCAAGGCATGTTCCTTAACTTATTCCTAAACCTTTTTTGCAGTGTGGCAGGCCACATTATCCTGCTAAAAAAGGCCACTTCTATTAGTGAGTACTGCTACCATGAAACAATGTACTTAATCTGTAACAATGTTTAGGTAAATTGTACATTAATTAATTCATCTTCTTATTCTGTACTGGGTCACATGGTCTTGGAGCCTATCTCAGGAGACTTAGGGCATGGGGGAGGGGGTACACCTCAGTGACAGTCTGTCTCAGGGTACACGCATGTACACACACACACACACACACACACGCGCGCGCGCACACACGGCCATCCACATGATGTAAAAGAAGCTGTGACTCATCACACCAGGCCACTTGACTTGTCTGTGGCTACGCAGCCACATGTAGCAAGCTGTGGTGCACTGTGTTTGTAACCAGTGTTAACTTTTTCATCAATTTGTGGTACTTCAGATCTAACACTTATTTGGGATCAGACCAGACTGGCTGGCCTTTGTCCTGTTGTGCATCAGCAAGCCTTGGGTGTCCATGACCTGGTCACCAGTTCACTGGTTGTCCTACTTCCTGGGACCACTATACTGGGAACACCCCAGAAGATTTGCAGTTTTTCTGCATGCGGATATCGAGCATGTTTGTGTCCTATGTAATGGTCCTTGACTCTCAGCTAAAGACTTTACAAAGCTTTTTGTTTGGTCAATTACGCTAGTGACTAGGGTTGCCAGCTGTCCCATAAAATATGGAATCTTCCTGTATTTTCCGTATTGAACAGATATGAGACACTATTTGTTTCGTAGTTTTGAGAATCAGTTTAGGGAAATCTATGGGAGAGAAATATTACAGGTCAGACTGCTAGGGCAGACTTATTTGTATGGGATATAAGCATACGGTCAGTGGATAGAACAAAACCCCTCACCTTCTTCAGCCTATCTGCCATGGTCTCTACCAAAACACAGGACAGAGAATGTGCTTCTCACTACTTGGGGCTCATGACCTTGGGCAGCATTTCACTTGGGGAATTACACTGGAAAAAAATAGGACAAAGGGAAAAATAAGTGCAAAGTTCAGAATGGTGATAACTTTTGTGAGATTGGTTTTCTATTACTCATTTGCACATCACATGTCATGTCACAGTGATGGTTACTTCACCTTGTTATTGAGCTGATTCTAGTTTGTGAGTGTGGCATGGGACTGACCGGGAAGGTCTCTCACTTAGATGGGGAGGGAGGGGCTAGTGGACATCACCTCAGGTCTCCCCACTGGAAGCCAGACTGCAGGGGCAGCAGTGAAAAGTGCATATCAGATTTTGTACAGCAGTGCAACTAATAAAATCAATAGCACTATGAAGTGCTACTGAATAAATGACAGATCACTCATGATACGGTCAATATACTGTATATACTGTACTGTACAGTTTCATTCTTCTGTTTTATGTGAAATCATTAAGAATAATATATAACCAGTCTACACACTCCAGAGGTGAAATGGTTTAGTCTTTAGTCTTAATTGGGGTATGTATGTCCTGATGCTTGTCAAAAAAAGGAATATATAATAAATAATAAAAGGTCAAAGCCCCAATAGGTGGTCAGTTTAGGAAAAAAATAGAAAGAAAGGAAAAGATAAAGGCATGCAGCTGTTATCGCTTTATGAGTTTAATATTATGTATGTAGTAAATAGGCCAGTACCACTTATGTTTGTTCAACTGTCTTGCTGTGTTTCTGACTTATATAAAGTTTGATATAATTTCATATCCAGTGTTTAAAGTCTATATCGTTAGCAAATTTAAGTGAGCAAATATTTTTTTTTGCGGGACACTAAACGGCAGTTGAGAAACAGAAAGCGAACAGAAACATTTGTATATCTGCAAACAATTTTTGGACTAAATTTTAGAATGAGAGAATCATTACTGGTGATAAAGGCCAGTATTGGAACATTATCAGGAAAAAGGTTCAACAGTCAACAATGCTCGTTACAGTGAGACGCTTATTAGCTGAAGCGTAAACTGCAAGAGGACTGCTATGCAAGGGCACTGTGACCTTTCATGACGATGCACGTCCGCACACTTCTGCCCACACTGTCGAAACTCTGCAAAAACTTCATCTTGATCTTTTACCTGTTTGGTCACTTGAATGCAGCCCTATGAGGACAAAGATTCACTTCTGATGAAGTGAAAACAGCGGTACATTTGTGGCTCACAGCTCAGCCTAAAACATTTTTAAACAAGGGAATACGAAAGTTTGTTGACAGGTGAAAAGCAAGGAAATTATGTAAGAAAATGAAGCACTTGTTTTCCTAAAAGTTAATTAAAATAAATTCTACAGCCAGAGCATGGCTAATTTTTGACTCAGGTGCCTAAACCTTGGCACAAAAAGACGTGGTCCGCTAGGAGGAGATGCTGAGCTTTTCTTTTCATATTTGGATTGTGACATTTCCACCACACTTGGGGGGACCGTGATGTACAGTGACAAAATTAGCCAGTAATTGAACGTTGTGATGTTTAACAACAAATGCTTGCCAGCAGTCAAGTTTGCCATGGCAACGATGCCAAAGCTATTACATTTAGCCTTAATCTTGTGCTAGGATCACCCTAACAATATTCAAATAGACTATAAAACTAACAAGATATTGAGGAGTGTAACACATTTCTATTTCAAGGAAAGAAACATAAACTTTATTACTATTCATTATTACACTGTATTATTGTGGAGTCTGGATCCAGACTTTAAGAAAAAAAAAACGTACAACCCTCCCTTCAAAAAACAAACAAAAACAAAAATTCAATTCAATTCAATTTTATTTGTATAGCACTTTTAACAATTGTCATTGTCGCAAAGCAGCTTTACACAAT
>JAQMYL010000001.1:23056278-23071166 GCA_030014365.1 Clarias pachynema
ATAGCATGATCAATGGTGTCAAAAGCTGCACTGAGGTCGAGTAATACAAGCATAGTTACACAACCCTGATCAGAGGCTAATAGGAGGTCATTTACTACTTTAACGAGTGCTGTTTCTGTGCTGTGATGAGGCCTAAATCCTGAGCACCCCCAACAACACCCCCACCACATCCCACTCTTATTTCCATTTCTGGGAGTTGGCAAGCTCAGCTTTAATCAATTTTGTTTGTCCATATTGTTATTTTCTTTTCTTTCTTTTTTATTATTTTTAAAGTTTAATTATTTAAGTTATTTATTTATTGGTTCACTGTGCGTATTCATTTATTTACATTCTTTTGATAAGTTTGCTTATACTGTATATTCTGGGCGGCATGGTGGCTTGGTGGTTAGGGTTCGAGTGATGCATCGGGTCTGGGTGCATGGAGTTTGCATGTTCTCCCTGTGCTTGCTGGGTTCTTCTGTGTAACTCCGGTTTCCTCCCGCAGTCCTGCTTATTAGGCTAATTGGTGTTCCCAAATTGCCTGTACTGTGTGTGTGCCCTGTGATTAATTGGCACCCTCCCCAGTGTGTACCCCGCCTCATGCCCTAAGTCACCTGGGATAGATAGGCTCCAGGCCCCCGTGACCCTGTATACAGGATAAAGCGGTATAGATGGTGAGTGAGTGAGAGAATATATATTTTATTTATTTTTGTTCTGTTAATTAATCTGTGGATTAATTAGTTAATTGTATAATTGAATCTTGTATGCAATACAATATACTTTTATTCTTTCAATATTTTGTAATTGTAACTTTTGTTGATAATGAAAAGACAAAAAAAATGACAATTCTTCTGGTAGTAAAACTAGTGTTAAAAGTCTGTAGAGTTTGATACAATTTAAAATACTCTCCATACATTTGACTTTGATTAATTTCTCAAAAGATGATCTTTATAATCCTGTGACTAAAGTCCAGGCTTTAAAAAGTTAAAGTTAACGAAAGAGCCAGAAACTCTTAAGGTTGGTGACGTCATGTCATTGTTGCCGAACTTGCTTTTCTTTTTTCTGTAATCAAGTCTCTTTTGAAATCGCTCCGTACTGCCACGTCATCTGATGTCACTGCCGCACCTGCGCAGCCATCTTGTACTTCTGCGGCCAGAGAGGAAGGAAGAAAAGCAAGGATAAAGCTGAACCGTGCTGTTATTCACTAGAGTAATGTCCGATAAGTGAAGGGACGTAACTGAAAGGCAGCGTGACAGCAGCGGAGGGGAATCAGAGACACGGCGGAGTTCGTCACAGAGCCTCAGAATTACACACGCAGAGGAGTCATCTGTTCTCTAGGAGTGAAAAGAGGAAGGAAGAGTGTCCGTCAGCGTTCCACCTAAAATAATACACACCGGCCTTCACCCACCATGAATCCTGAATAGTAAGTATCACTCTTCCTTCACTACACCTGATGTACTAATGGATCGTTTTCACTAGTTTCACATCCACTAATGAGTGATAAATCCATGGCGTCGTTAGCGGACAAGCTTTGTCACCTCCTCCCATAGTAGTTAGCAGCCACCGTCAGCTGGCAGGCTGCTTTGCTAACCTAACTATTATGTTCTACACCCGTTTTACAATGCAATCCACTTCCTGTATTATTATTGGCTGCGATCTAAGACTGACCGGAATGTGAGCCAATCGAAACGTAGAATCGAGCGTCCTCGCAGCCGTTTGTAGCTTTGGAGGCGGGATGTCACGGAATACAGGTTCGTTATGCTAATTTAACGGATATAACCAAACTAGCTAGCTAGCCAAAATAATATTAGCCGTATGAAGTGGCTTATTAAATTTGTGCCAGGACTAATGGACGCACACAAGGAGTCTTTTCAGGGTTTTCCCCCATGTAGATAAGCAGCTTTTAAAACAATTTACGGTGGGTTGCTAATCGAAAGTGACGCCAGTGGTTTACGCCGCAGCCGGTTTCCTGTCGTTTTATTTGGCCTCATTTGGTGAAACGAGTGCGTTTTAAACAGACTGTGTTATAGGGAGAGGGACCAAATCCGAAAAAAATTGACATAAGTTTATTGTCAGGTTGTGTGTCATGTGTGACTGGGTTTTAGGCCTGTGTGAGGACTCGGGGCTGTGGCTGGAGGAGGAGGAGGAGCGGGCTTTAGTGTAAAGGTGGCCGATATGACAACAACAAATTCCCATCACGATATGTGCACACATTTTCACCATTCACGATAATCGAGTTGGTAACAGGTCATTATAAAAAAGTATGTCAATACTTTGAAAATATTATTTATAAAATAAATGGCCTTTAATGGAATGATGATGATCACAATACTATAGTAAAGCCTGGATTCACACACACCTTTCTCTTTCTTTATGCTTGACCTAATTTCTTCTCAAATTTCTACCATGGTCACTATTACAAATGTAATACGAGCAGTGTGTCAGAAACCTACTACCATGATAAGAATTCTCATGCAACAAAATGTTTCCTATTCCCTGAGGTTTTCTTACAGCAGGATTTCCTGTGCTGTCTGATAAAAAATAAATAAATAAATAAACAGGTTGATGATCAATACAACTAGGAAAAAGGAACTAAAACAATTCCCTATGCGCTTCTACATTTCTTTTTAATCACAAATAAAGAATAACGCTTTGTGCAAGTGGAGAAGCTTGGGAATGTGTTAGGCGTTTCCATGGCAACATTCTTTGATTGGGACGGGTGGGGGTCAGCTAGGTATCGGGTTAGGGTGTACGTAAATTAGTACCTATTATTATTTCATGTGTGAGTTTTAATGTTTTATTAAGGAAACTTTTAATCCAACCATGAAAACAAATGAAGGAAGATACTTTATTTTTTAAAAAGCATCATTTAAATGCGGTTCCACAGACGTGTCATCACGTTCACAGATTGAGGCTAAAAGTCAAGACCTATCAGACCATGTGTGACATTTACAATGTAGCCGAACTTACCAGTTAAGTATTTGTCAGAGTATAGTGCAAAAACCAAAAAAAAAAAAAAAAAGACCCACAAGGCAGTTTTATAAACTGCAGGTTTAATTTGACCTTTTTCTGTTTCCTGGCTCGTTCGTGTGTTTACAACATGAACATACTCATTACTGCACGCAGTATGATCAGAAAAGCATTATTATTGCATTCTCTCATGACAGCACACCTTTTTGTCCTGATATGTGTGGTCTTTAGACATAGCCACGTCACACCATATGACATGCTGCATGCACAAAGTGCTGATTGCTTCACAGCAGATGTGATGCAACACATAGTTGCATATGTAACGTAAGTCCTTGGCAGTGCCTTCTGCTCAGAAATCAGAAGGCACCAGAACAGCAAGTCTGTTGAAACATGTAGATGGTCAGGAGTTGGTTTAAATGGCACGGTGGTGTTTATCAAGGGCAAGGGCCCCGTTTCTGTTTACCACTTTACCCAGGTTATTTACATTTCTGTGTAATAATGTAATTATGTTGAGTTATTGTGTATAGTAATAGCAACCGTTTACGTCCACAGCTGCTAAAATGTTGCTTTCCAAAGGGATTAGGGTTTTGTTTTAATATGGGTTGAATTATTTGGTTGGCACAGTGGGCATTTTATACGCAGGTCCTTATGAAGGAGTGTTTGCTTCAACTCTTGTGAGCTGTTGTGAAATAGTGAAGTGCAATACAGATGCACTAGGAAATGCTAACAGATGTGTGAAAGAATGTTATTTAAAGCATGACATATTTAACTCAAACAAGCTCCTCCTGCCTTTATACAGTTTCCTTGTTTTTCTACTTAACTGCTTTTGATCTGTAATCCCCCCTGTGGTGCGGTTTTTATTTATTTATTTATTTAACCTGCCATGTGACTTGTGCTTTTCAGTGACTACCTGTTCAAACTGCTCCTCATCGGTGACTCTGGAGTGGGCAAGTCATGTCTCCTGTTGAGATTTGCAGTAAGTACACAGCTTGGTCAGTCGGCTTTAAACTAAGTGAAATAAGACGATGAAACTAATATTTTTCTGGTAATTAAGCTCTTTAGCAGATATGTCCTTTGGATGGATACATTCAAAGTGGAAAATTTTCCACAAGGCTTACCCTAGTAAGATGTACATAGACCGAGTGTTTATTATAGTTTTTTTTATCAGATATAATGAGGCAGGAAGTGAGTGGCATTTTCCACACCCAAAAAATCAAAAATTATCACAATAACTCTTAACATTATTTAATATATACAGTAGAGATCGGAGAGAGGGCGGTTATTCTTTTGTGTGCCGATTTATTGTATTTTTTCCATTCCATTCATTTTTCATTCATTTATAACAGAGATGCACCAGTCGATTAGTCAGCACCTGGATTGTCTGTTTTTCAGCGTGATCACCCTGGCATATAACTGATTCTGTGCCGAGTGCACAAGCTTCAAAATGGCGCAAAAGCAATGCACTTTTTTTTTTAGAGTGTGCCCACGTTAAATGCTGTGCGCATCTGTGTGCTCACAACTGATCAACACACGCTCAAGAATTTGTAGGCATTTGAGGTGGTAAAGCATCGTCGTTTCTTTGGAATCCTATAGGCGGTACACTCTAAACTATTTTCACACTGCCATCCCCTGCGGTAGGAGTGAATTATTTGCTAAGTTGTTTAGAAATATTATTATTTTTAATTATTGCAGATGACAGAGATACATCCTGCTCAATTAAGTGTGGCATTTTGTTTAATTTTAAGTTAAATGCTGAACTCTTGTATTTGAAGTAGTTTATATTGTTTAAATGATGCCTGTGGTTTTTAAGTGAGAAAACTAATATAAGGATTGGGCTGCATTTAATTACTCCTGTTCAATAGGTTCAAAGCCTTGTTTATAAAATTGTAATACTTAATAGAATCACATCGGTTAATCGAATTAGCACCCAGGTATCGGGATAATATTGTATTGGGTGGTGACTGGTGAGTCCCATCCCTCATACAGTATACCGTATTTCTTGAGGTCTGTGTTTTTTTTTTTGTTTTTTTTGCTAGGCATAGCTATAAAATATAATTAATTAAATCAGTATGTAACTGACTTTAAACAATGCCTATAATTTGTTTAATATACAACTAATTGTGACAACGCCTGTTTGTTTTCTAGGATGACACGTACACAGAGAGCTACATCAGCACCATCGGAGTGGACTTCAAGATCCGCACCATTGAACTGGATGGCAAAACTATTAAACTTCAGATTGTAAGTGATGTCTAAACTTTCAGTTGAATGTCTGCAAACCCTGGCAAAAAAGTATGGATTCGCCATATGTAAAGAATGTTCACCCAGATTATTTATTTATTTATTTATTTATTTATTTATTTTGTAACAAATTACAGATTTGATACAAAACAATTTTGTTTATTAGTTGAAAGTTCTGGGAAACTAATCTCAAGCAAATTAAATTTGTTTCAGTTTTTTAAAAAGTGAGTGAGATGTTAGCTTTGCAAGATGATTGGGACCTGGACTGCTGGCTGACCATGTTATTAAGATGATAATGTTTTTCTTCAAGAAAGAAGAAAATTTGCTTTTATATTCCTGGGGAAATAAGAAGTGTCATTCATAACTAAATAACTTTCATTCATTTATCTAATAGAGATGGGCAATTCATGTATGGCCTTACTGGCCTCAAAAAAAACAATTTTTTTTTAAAAAGTTTAATTTAGATATGTTTGCATTTGAAGTGGTAAAATGTTGCTAGTCCTTTATGTTCCTGCATGTAGTGTGCTGTAAACTATTCACACAGCATGGCAACCTGTGTGATGAGAGCAGTTGGTTAGAACTGTAACAAAATCTGGAAAAAGAAAAAGGATTCACAATATAAAAAGAATTGGCACCTAAGTATCGTGATATCGGATCGGGAGGTCCCTGGTGATTTCCCGCATGCCGTTTCTATATGTATATCCCATTTTATTCAGATGATTTCTTACAGTTGTCATAAACATTAACTCTGTTTAGGCTCGTTTTTATTTTATTTTATTTTTTTAGTTATGTTATGCATGTTTATTTTGACGCTTTGACATTTTCCTTTGTCTAGCCACATTTTTCACTTTTATAACCTTTTCATTTTTTTCATACTTGTATTGTGATTTAGACACAGCTGAATGTGTTGAACCAACACCTTTTAGCCACACCCTGTGCTGGTTTTCCTTTTTTAAATTTGTTTTATGTGTGATGTGTAAAAGTAATTATTTCGTTGTTTCAATGGACCACTTCTCTTTATGTGGCCGTGTTTCTATTAATTAGATACGTCCAACACCTCATTATAGTCTATAAGCTGTTGCTATATAACTCTATAATCCTTATAGTCTGTTTTAACTGGAGACTCATTTGCATTTTTGGACCTCTGCAGGTATTTGTTTTTAGAAATGCAAAGTAGAATGTGAATCCATAATTATTTCCTTTATAAATTTCTCTGGGAAAAAAAATACAATTAATAAAAAAAAAATTCTTTTGTTTGAGGCATGTTTCACAGAGCCAGAATGTTCAGCTAAAAAAATAGAAATTGTGTTATAGCCATGATTTGTTTATTTCCTACGAAGTTGTTTAAGTTTGAGTTAATGTTTAAGTCTGGTGATTCCATAATTTTTGCCCTGGGTTGTCAGTTCAAACCTTAAGATTGAGTTATTACATACAAACATTGTCCACAGAAATTCCAGTAGTTGGTTTAGAAGACAATACAAACATTTCATTTTTTATCCCATTGTCTTGTACCCATTGCTTTATTTCTTTTACTAAAGAAATTCTTACAAACGATACAACTAGTTTTACAGTTGTTCCTTGTAGTCGATATGATAACAGAGTACTGATTAACAATTATTTATGCTTTCCTGAATATACACTTTTTATTTATTTTTAATCTTGCCCTATTCTCCGGTCTGTTTCTCCCTCTCAGTGGGATACTGCTGGTCAGGAAAGGTTTCGCACCATCACTTCGAGTTACTACAGAGGAGCGCATGGCATCATTGTGGTGTATGATGTTACTGACCAGGTAATACAACATGCAGTATTAAGCTTATAAGATTAACCAAGTGTACTGTACAAAGCTTGGACACATCTTCTAATTCCATGGTCTTTCTTGATTTTTATTTAATGCTACATTATAAAAAATAAAAAAAATGCTGAAGGCATCTAAAATATGCAATAATCTTATTGGAACAGTTGATATCGAGATCTACTACTTATCTTCTGTAAAGCTTTCATTAGAGCCTTTATTATATCGAGATGTCCTATATAAAGCCTTCATAACGGCTCTAATCTGAGGTGATGTTAATTGGTGATGTTTGAGGCTGTTAACTCTTAAAAATAATAATAATAATAATAATAAATCCCCTCTGCAGCAGAGGTAAGTTTTGGTCTTGCTTTCCTGGGATGGTCTTCATGAGAGACAGATTGATCACGGTGCTTGATTGGCTTTTGCAAATACACTTGATAATACTGTTCTTGCAATAACTATTCCAGAACAGCTGACCTTTGTGTCTTACTGTAGTTGTTGTTGTTACTTAATTACCTAATGCCATATGTGTTATTTAATAGTTTTTTAAAATTATTTTATATTCAGTATTATTCTAGAAAATAAATCCAAACTTTTTGACTGCCACTGTATATTGTTAGATTTAGTATTTCTTGCTTATTACTTGAATCAATAAAAGCCTTTTATAAAAAAAAAAACATTTATGAAATAATCAGTACAAGCTAGGCTTACATTTGTAATAGAATTATGGGCACACCTGACTTCTCAGGCAGAGAGTCAGGGTAAAGGATGAACTTTTTTCAAGATTGACAATTGTTAATGATTATTAATGACTAGAAAATGAACCTTTCTACAGTAAAAGTCAACAGTGTTTTACACCATTGAAATATTTCTGAAGGTTTTCTTGAAATTAGCTGGCATTAAAGTTTTGCACACCGGTATACTGTTGATCCAGTTAGGGGGAGGTGATGTGCCACCTACTGGCATGGTGACAAAAGTTGAGGTAGCTGTGTGCAGTATCCTTACAACGCAGCTAATTGGCCACTTAATCTTATATGTCAGGGGGGCAGTTTAAAGCATACATTCATTTTGTGCACTTTACTGTTGTGTAAGTCAATTTGTTGAGTGTACATTACTGTGTAAATCTGTTGGTGCGGTATCAGCATTGTACAATTTATTTAGTCTCGTTACTCTCTCTGTAGGAATCTTACAACAACGTAAAGCAGTGGCTCCAGGAGATCGATCGCTATGCCAGTGAGAACGTCAACAAGCTGCTGGTTGGAAACAAGTGCGACCTCACCACTAAGAAAGTAGTGGACTACACAACAGCCAAAGTATGAAGCTCTAGTGATCTCATCCTATAAAATAATAATGAAATAATTTAATGGCGCACATTTTCATTTGTTACTTGCCCATTTTAATCAGATGTCCTTTGATGTTTTTGCAGGAATTTGCCGATTCTCTCGCCATCCCTTTCCTTGAAACGAGCGCTAAGAACGCCACCAACGTGGAGCAGGCCTTCATGACCATGGCTGCCGAGATCAAGAAACGCATGGGCCCGGGAGCTACAGCTGGAGGAGACAAACCCAACCTGAAGATCGAGAGCACTCCAGTTCGACAGTCTGGTGGTGGCTGCTGTTGAAGAGCATCTCTCTCGCATATACGCCCACAAAAACATGCCCTTTCTGCCCTCCCATAAATACATACATACATACATAAATACATATACACACACACACACACACACACACACACACACTTGCATACATCTAGGAGCATAAGAACAGAAGGTGAAGATGTTCTAACATTCGCATGGGAGTAACCACTGCATTCGAAGCCAGCTTTCTAATGGCTTCCTTGCAAGAAGTTTGTAGCTTCCTCTGTGAGATCCCAATCCTCTCCTTGGTTTTATACTCTTAGACTTCCACCCTATCTCTCTTTCAATATTTGTCTTCTCAAACCTTGACCTATTCTTCTACTTTAGTCTCACCTGCATTAAAATTTCCACCCACAACCCAAACCCTATACAGACACAGTGATTTCTGGGTCTTTAGAAAGTTACCTGTCTTCTGACCGACAGGTGGCGATTAGGAAGTAAATTTGGCTTCTGGAGGATTCCCTATTTATTATATGCAGAGCTGAGGGATGCGAGTGAGGAGAGAAAGTTACATAATGTTTGTCATGACGTCTCTCCCCAGTCTTGCGTTCACAGATCCAACACACGAATCACAGATCACGTACTTGTTAAATGTATAAAGAATGAAAATCTAAAATTTGGCAATATTATACGTCTCATTTTCCGATCTTACTAGGATTGTTATTCATTTTAAGACTTATTATGATTTTTTTTCCTAATCAGAATTATTGTATAAAGGCTTACTGCTGTCAAATGAAGGTGTTTGGCGGGGAGGGGGTGGAAAGCTTGATGTCTGGGGTTTAGGCTGAGTGACTAAAGCTACTGTTCCCTGTTACCTCATTTAGCCCCTCCCCTGTCATTTGTTTTGAGTGTATTCAGGAGCAGGAAATAATAAACAAAAAAAAACCAGACTGGAACTGAAAGGCCTAGCGGTGGCACAATTTTCTCTTCTGTATTTTAAGTGAACGTCAGTTGTTTGTCCTTCATCACTGGACGCTTGGTGCAGTAAGGCAGTCGTATACGTAAAGAAAAAATGCAAGCTTTTGTTGCAGAGTAGGATGTTTTTGGATTGCGATTTGATTTTTTTTTTTTTTTTTTTTTTTTAATGTTTTTCTGGTGTGATGGATTTCACATATTCCACTCCGCGTAGGCCGTTCTGTCTTTTTGCATAATTACTGTAGCTTTTCCTCCAAGATGTCTTAGGTTTGACGTATGCGTCGACATCTTAGCATTTCGACGAGTTGGTCTTCTACAGAATCTGTATAGGCGTTGCGGATGTTCCACTGTACCAGATGTGTGTCTGACTCAACCCATCACTCCTGCAGAACTGTGTGGTCTTTGTATGTGTACATAAAGTGTAAACATACATATAGAGGGATTTAATTTAAAGTACTCATGAAGGTCTGTGAAGTCAGTTAGATGTTTGTACTGTTGTCTTATCAATATAGAGGATCTTGGGACTGACTGGTCTTGGCTAAGAGACCGGATATGACTTCCTACATCCTCTTGCAAAGTGTAACACCCCCTCCCCCCCACACCCACAACATTTGGTCTGAAAAGAAAAAAAACCAAACAAATTAATCTGACCCCTTTCTTCATTTGGCCCAGACCAGCACAAAAATATTGTCTCAATAAAATAAATTTTTGGCAATATAAAGGTTTTATTATGTGTGTCATCAACTTAAAGCCCCTGTACTCCATTCAGTGTGGTTTAAACTTCTGATAACAGAACGGTGTCCCTGTACTGACTGTTTTAGCTTCAAAGCCCATGAGCCAGTGTCAGCCTCTGGTGGACAGCAGACAGTGTTTTCCTCATAATATATAGATTGTGGTTCTAGGAGGAAAAAAAAACGAAACATAGAAACCGCATAGATGCTTGTAGAATTCATTGTTTAAGTGTTGACCTATCTTAAATGAGTTGCACCAGTGTCCTTCATTTTGTAATATTCGATTACTAATAAACTGAGCCATTTAAAACTACTTTTAATGCCACTTCAGCCATTGCTAACCTCAGATTAACCATGTTTCTTGGGACATTAGAGACAACGTTTAATGGGATTGGTGGAATAAGGGTGGAGGGAGCAGTAGCAGGCTGGTGGGGGGTGTACAGGGTGGGGTTGGGTTTAGTGTATTTAGGAACATTCCTTCTATTTCGACATGTGACATCTGCAAAGGAAACTATACGTCTCGCTTCAGACTCCATCACACTTTAAATCTGAGTGCACCCAGTTTATGTCCATAATGCATTTTTTATTATTTTTTTTCCTCCACAAAGCTTGCTGTTCTACTGATTTTAACCTATGAAATGAGCTATTACATTGTGATGCTGTGTGTCTGATTCATGGACGTGGGCCTAGGGGCAATATTGTAGAGGGGCGGGAGGTTATTGAACGTGGGGAGGGTTACTTTTGAATGTGTTGAAATTTTGCCGCGTGCTTTTTTTTTTTTTTTTTGGCTTTTACCTTTTAACTTGTTTGTTCTCTGTCATTTGCACATCTCTGTGTTGCTTTGGGTGAGGCATGACGAAGGTACGGGCGACGGTTGCAGCGAGCACCAGGCCGGTAGTTCTTCCCCTCTCCCTCTGCTTGCTCACTCTGGTGCTCTCTTTCATAGCTCAGTTTGATCATGTTTTTCTTCTTTCTGTACATATTATTATAAATATATATAATAAAAATGATCAATGTCTTACGTCTGGCTTTTTTTGGGGTTCTTGTGCCTAGGACGTCATTAACGTAAATGTAGACAATAAGTCTTAGTATGAGGTTGTGCTCCAGCCAGATGCTGTAAAAGTATGAGAGACTGTAATGTCCACACTGCAAACACAGACCTTTGCCAGAAGAATGAAGTAATCTTCAAATTCATTTCATCACTTTAGTATAAAAATGCCCTTTTTTCCCCCTGCCTGAACATCTTAATATTTTTTGAATAACAAATTGCTTAATGAGGTGACCAAAACCAAAAACATTTTAAACAACTTATGGTCCTGGGTGACTTTAAAGCATATCTCACTGCTGTCATATTCTCAGCTTTTTAAAATGATTTGAAGTGTAGTTACTTTTACTCAAGTCTAGTGATGTATCTGTTAAACGTTCCGAACATCAGTCTAAATTCGGTAAAATAATTGCAAACACTGCTCGTGTAGGCACTACTGTCACGTTAGTCTAGATCAACATCAAGCAATTATATAACTATGAATAAATCTTTCTGCTTTTGACCTACAGTATAAATAGCCTCTGTACTGTATATCTTGTTCTGCTCCTTCCATGCTAAAGGCAGTGTGCATCATGTTGGTGGGGAGGCAATGATGACCTTGAGTTATTTATAGTCAGGGAATGAGCTGCAGTTTGCAGACACGACTGTACCAGCCTGCTCAGACTTCCCTGAGAAAGAGATGAATAGACCGAGGGAGGGAGGAGGGAATAGAATCCGCTTAACTTTTTCTTTCACTGAGATTTATTTAAAATGTGTATTGTTTGTCAGATTTTTTTTTTTTTTTGGCAAACACAAATTACTCATCGATCCTAATGTCTGTGTGTATTTTAAAATCCTGGCCCCATTCACACAAATGACTATCAGCATTTCAGGTTCAGGCACAACAACCACCAACCTGCAATAAAATGATCTTTCTTTGCTTTTCTACAATAATTTCACGAAAATCAAAGCAATTGTTTTGTAATTATTCCATCATCTTTATTTACATATTCTCTCAACATTTTCTCAGCACGTTGATCTCTTGGTGCAGTAACAGTTCAGTACTCCTCAAGTCCTTTTCTTTCACATGCAGTCCTGCTGTCTCAGTCAACGGGGCCTTGGAAGATGAGCTTGACGTGGCCGTGCTGGCCAGTGAGCCACGTGCCACAGAACGGGCATGCTGCGTGGAAAGCGTGTGTTCCGTGGGGCAGTGGGATCTGGCTCCAGCCTTGCGCTGTTTTTTCTGAGCACACGTGGCCACAGGGGCAGAAAGCGTGTGTCGGGGGACCCGCGTCCAGATACAGGCCACCCTCGCAGCCCAGCCACAGGGGCACGTAAGGGCCCACCTTCCTGCACATGGGGCACTCGCGCTCGGCTGCCCCCACCGCCTTATCTTTCTCCCTGCGGAAGCCCCAGTTGTGGTAGCCGTGCACGTGACCGCAGTTCATGTAGACCCATGGCTGCTTCTTGTCCACGGTGGCACGTTGCGCCAGGCTGGGGAAGGCCAGCGTGTTGAAGCCCACAGGACACTGAGGACGTGCAGCATTCAACTCCTGGCGCAGCGACTCAAGCTGCTTGAGCGTAGGCGTGCGCCGTAGGCCACTCGGGCTCCGCCACAGCAGCGTGGCACCACACAGGTCAATCAGAGAGCCGTCCTGCAGTGTGTTTGACTCATTCTCAACCTGCGGGAGTGCAAAGCCCACACACTAGTAAGGATTTGGACAGATCCAGGGATTTCTATGCTCAATATTTGCAGATAACTAGCATTTTTCCAGACTCTTGCATTTTTTTTTGCATCGTTTTCCGCTACAAAGCACATCATATTTTGTTATACTGTGAATCGCTGCCAGGGAATCAGCTTGAATTTTAACCAGGATCAAGATGGTTTAGTTTTGAAGCAATTATATTCTCTGGTTGGTTGACCAGTTGGTCTGTTTTTTACCCTTGTAGCAAATTCCAAGCATGATACCCTACTCACCAGTTTGCCTCTCTGTTGAGCCGAGCGTGTCTCTCTCAGTGCGAAGACGTTCCCACACACTGATATCTCCCGCCACACCCCGGGAGTAGGCTCAGACACGAATTCCCCCGCAGGATGCATCACTAACACCCCGTTGGTGGTCAGCCCATCCATCAAGCCGTCTGAGGTCCGCCATTTAGCCGCCCGCTCCTATCACAATGCCACAGAGCAAAATTATTTAGCCCATGAAGTCGGATTTACCATTTTAAACATCCGATTTTAGTCAATAAGGTGTAAATCACATACAGTGCTCTCAAGAGTCTTTTTATAATACAATATTTCTGTCCTCATGTACGTACAGTACATTTCTCAGGCTTCTTCTCCACCTCCCTATTACTCTCCACCTCCACAGATCGGCAGTGGGCAGAGGGAGTCTGTTGTGTGCCAAGGACATTAGTGTGTGTCAGGACTCATGCTGTGGTAAATCTGAACATGAATCACTTACTGCAACAAAACCAACACTGTTCTTTGTTCAACTGCCTCTTAGTTCCATTTCTGTTTAGCAATAATGCCTTTTTCATAATGACGAAGACATTTTTCGCTTCCACGGCACTCTAGCAGGGCCTCCTGTGTAAAATGCCCTGTTAGGTAAAATTCAAAATGGTATTATGAAAAATGAGTCCTGGCTCAGTGATTAATTTCTATCTGGACAACAGTGTACATTCCTTTTTGCAAAAATACATATGCTAATATTAAAAGGAACATATTGGACAAAATCCATGTTTTAGGTTTTTTCTTTTTTTTTTTTTTTTAACATTTAGATGGGTTTCCAGTGTGTGTCTACAAAATAACAACAATAACAACAATAATAATAATAATAATACATTTTTAAAAAGTGAACCATAATCCTGCTTTGTTCTTTTCCATTTTCATGGAATTTTAATGGCTGAGGCTTAAACAAGCCAATTAGACTTTCCGCTTAATGTGACCTTATATAAGAAGATGCCCTCCATCCAGATTTGCTGTTCTCTGGGTGTGTGTGTGTATGTGTGTGTGTGTGACTGCAGTACTTCTAGACACTCAAGCTGTGTTTTTGGAGAAGATGTGAAACACAGGGATTTAAAAGTATAAAAATGCATTATCTGCGAGATATTGTTATTTCAGCTGGAGCATTAACAGACACATTTTGGGGAGCTCGGAGACTAGTGTTACCTTGCTAAAGAAATACAGTAGTAAAATACAGGACCTTTAAATCTGTTTGGAAAAGCAGTGATTGTTTATCGGGCCATTGTAAAATATTAGGACACAAACACGCGATTAACAAAACTGAAAATAGAAAATTAACTGAAGCAAACGTTTCCTCAAACAACCTTTGACAAACTCACTGGGTTGTTGTTCATCATCTTCTTTGTCTTTCGGCTGTTCCCTTTCAGGGGTCGCCACAGCGAATCATCTGCCTCCATCTAACCCATCCATAAGTCTCTAGACCTCCTGCCTGGCAGTTCCAACCTCAGCGTCCTTCTACCGATATATTCACAATCTCTCCTCTGAACATGTCCAAATCTGTCAATCTGGCCTCTCTGACTTTATCTCCAAAACATCTCACATGGGTTGTCCCTCTGATGAACTCATTCTTGATCCTA
>JAQMYL010000001.1:23123701-23135760 GCA_030014365.1 Clarias pachynema
GTCAGCTATAACAGTTGATGTTAGTTGATGTTAATATGGAGTCCATGTAGTTATTGGAGACTCAGGTAGACTTGTAGCCAGTTCTCCCCTGTCATATGACATCTACTACTCATGCTACCTTTGAGATAAGTAAAGCCGGCAAACTGCTGCTCATTCAGTGTATCAAACTTGAAGGAAAGCACTATCGATCTTTTTCCAGATACATGAGCTCATAGACAGCCATGATAAGCTAGTGTACACAGTAGCTCTGAGAAAATACACCATTTCTCTTCCTAAAGTGTATGGCCAGTTTGCTCCTTTGACTTCCAGCCTATGATGCTGTGGAATTGTCAGTATTTGAAATTGTGATCTCCAGATATTAGGGTGAACGCATTTCTGTTGTTCACCCCTTTTCAGGTTTTTCGCCGTATGCCCTTCCTGACACAAACCTCCCATTTTATCCAGGCTTGGGATCGGCTCTGCATCCAGTGGCTGGGGTTTGGCCATTGGTTGGAGACTGAGGAAATTACTGTAGTCCAGTAAATCTTGTAAGATTCTCACTGTATTTCCACTTATTACACTTTATTATGCTTCTACACTCCTTTAACTTCTGGGTTCCAAGATTAAATCTGAAATTAGAGTAAAATGGAAAGCTAATGCACTACAGTGTACGGTACAATCCATTGCCATGCACAGCAAGCCTTGTTTAAGGAGCTAGCTAACTTGGTAGTAGTAAATAAAAAAACATGGATTGTTCAGAGGCATTTCGGAATGACTTAGAAGCAATTACAGTTAAACCTTGAATTGCGAACATAATTTGTTCCGCACGCTTGTATATCAAAACGCTCATATATCAAAGTGAATTTCTCCCAAAAGAAATAATGGAAACACAGATCATTCATTTCACAACCCAAAAATATTCATATAATAATGATTAATAAAAAAATAGATAAATTAACCTGCACTTTACCATTGAAAAGAATCGTAGTTGTAGTGATTGAGACAAGAGAGAAGAGAGGAGGAAGAAGTTTGCTGACAGAAACTCTCACTCACAGACCTTCCTGATACGAGGGTGTTATTTTTATGTAGGTTTGGTATTACCTGCAATCCCAAAGCCTGATTGTATTGGCTGGGAACTCGAACCTTTGTTTTTTACATGGCAGACGCGAAACCTGTCACTAAGTCACCATTGATTTAGGATGCACGTGATGCATATTAATTTGTAAGCCCAGCCACTAAAATAACATGCTTTTAATAAATTGGACCACTGCTTCCCATTTATCATTAGATCTACTGCAAAAGATAAATTACAGAAAGTCATTCCGGTCCAATGGAGATATGGAGGTAACAACGAGAAAAAGAACCTTTTGGAATAAATGTTCTGCTAGCTCCATAAAGCTTCATAAATGCTAATAAATCTGACCATGAACTTCTGTATAAACCTTCCTTTCTTTAAGAAACTCTATATCAGAGTTCTGAACCTCTTTCCCTTCATATACAATCCATAATTCATGACAGAGGGTCATTCAACATATCCCGAAATAGCTTTTCAAAGGTATAGCGTCTCTGCTGCAGACACCTCATCACCTGGAAAGCTGAATACACCTTTTTAGCCCTTTTTTTAAACTCACCTTATGATCCAGTCTGTTCTGGCCTCTCACTCAACCACATACGCTGTGACATCTCCCCTTCTTTACACACAGATCCTCTC
Source organism: Clarias pachynema (assembly GCA_030014365.1). Taxonomy (NCBI): domain Eukaryota; kingdom Metazoa; phylum Chordata; class Actinopteri; order Siluriformes; family Clariidae; genus Clarias; species Clarias pachynema. The sequence goes on from JAQMYL010000001.1 coordinate 23,125,392, forward strand.
ATCTTGTCTTTGATCTTGGGGTAATGTATATAAATAATTTAGCCAGTGTGCTGTGAATAGTCAGTGCAGAACAGCATATAGTTTCTCACCAAATAAATGATTTATACTGGCTATTTAAGAACCATCTTAAGGATGAGGACAGAGAGACCGCAATAAGCTGTCAGATAAATAATGGAACACTAATAAACAAATTTGTGTACACACATGTAATTGTTAGAAAACTCTCTGATTATAATAGTGCTTGTTTTGTCATTACACAGTTATACAACAGATTGAAAAGTAGTGTACTTTTAGACTGTTGATCCTTTATACACACCTGGTTCTCCAAGACTATCCATATGGGCTGCTCTTTTTAATGCTGAAATGAATGTGACTTGAGTTTACTTGTGTGGTTCTCATTTACCTCTGTGTCATTAGGGGGACTGATGGGCAACAAAGATATCTCCAAGTTTAAGTAGCACAAGGTTAATCCTGTCTTAATTGTTTCCAGCTGAGTCTGTTTGCCCTGTATTTAAGAGTCTGCGTCTGGGTAAGAACATCCAACCAATATTGATGCTCAAATACTTTAAAAGCAGTAATGTTCTGTCACATGGCACCATGCACATGTATACACATACAGTATGCACACACGTTCACACAAGGAGTAATGAATCAAATGGCAATTCACCTCCTGGCAGGAAATCCAGAAAACCCAATGAAAATCCAGACAAAACTCCCCCAGCTCAGGATCGAACCTGGGACTGTGAAGCAGCAAAAATATCCTCTGCATGTTCTGTTATGTAATTAACACACTTGAGGTTATGCTGTTGTACTGAATATCAGCATAGCTGTGAAAATCTAAAGATATCACAGCCTTGCTGATATTCAGTACAACATTGTGACCTTTAGTTTGATATTTCATACAATACTTTTATTAATCAACTGATTATGATTTATTTGCCAATGCATATCCTTCCGTGCCTGGCAGACAGTTAGTGTAAATAACAGGGGTGTAAGTTTTAAATAAAAACTTAAGAGATTTACTTTATATTTCCACTTATTCCGCTTTAGAATATCAGCTAACTTCTGCAGTTTTGGGGTTTAATCCCAAATAGCATGAAATGGAAAGCTAGTGCACTATGTAGAGTTCTACATACACGCACACACACACACACACACTCACACTCACACACACACACATGCCAAGTAGCGCTCATGATCAGTGGTTAGAGATTTGGGATTCAGTCTTGTGTTAGAAGCTAGTGAGCTTTGTAGCCATAAATAAAAGAACACGGATGGTTCAGGGGTGATTCAGAATGACTAAGAAGCAATTAGTAATCAAAATATTGTTTAGGACATCATTATATTCTCAGATGTGTTTTTTTTTTTACTGAAAGTGCTTTTGTGATTAGTTTCGAATGTGTTTTTTGGTAGGTAGTTGCCCTCCCCTCAGTCTACTGGACCTTATGTTGTGACCAATGGTTAATGTAATTAACGATTCTTATAACGCCATGGACGCAGAGTGTTACGTTTAGTTAAACGTCCATTATCACCACTCATGGAATGCCTCTCGTCCAATCGGATTGCTCAGTCGGAACTAATGTCTCAATGCTGTTACTGTCTATTGTCACAACTTGTGAAATGTCTACCGTCCAATCAGATTAGGCAGTTGGAACTAACTTTTGTTTAAACTTTAATTTAGAGCTTTTGAAATTTTTTCCTGAAAATTATACCCTCAAAGAAAACCTCTGATCATACTCATCATAGTATGTATTTTTAGATAATTACAGATAATTACAGAATATTGATGGTTTTCAATGGGGGAAAAATGGCACATTAGTAGGGAATGTTTGCTATAGACCACTTGAGACAAAAAATATAGACCAGAGGGTTAAATTCATTCGCTTTCTTTTTTGTTACCAAGATCAACCTTTTTAAAGAGATTACATTGCCAGAATAGATATTTTTAAAATAGTCTTTTTAAAGGTCATAGACATGTAAAAGGGTAAATGCAAAACCAGATCATCAAGGCAAAATCTTTTTGGACTAGTTTGATTTTAAATTATTATAGTTCTAATAAAATTAGTCATAGGTTATTAGGAAATAACCATACATTATTAATCTATTATTAGATCCTTCTATTCCCACATAAATGTAATATTTTCTGATTACTAATACTCAACAGCTATGGTAGGACAACTTTACCTTATCCTAACCTATGATTTCCATCGTGTGATAAAAACTGTGAAATCAATGCATAAATCAGTAGTACGGTGTTGTTTGTGGTGTTAAAGTTCCCATGATCTCCAGTAGTTGTACGTCTTGTTCCACAATGCAGATGTTACTCTGCTTGTTAAAATAATGTATAGCACACATAAAGTCAACAGTGATAGAAGAGCTGCTGTTTTTTCTCACCTTTTTATCTTTCTCTCTCACACATTTATCTTTACGGTCTCGGGCATTTCTTTTACATGTGCTTTCTGTCCTCCCCATTAGGATACTTTATGGACGCATAAACAATTCCACAAATTCCATGTTACTGTCAGAGCTTTGCAATGTCCCTGCAATCTCCAACCTCTTTTTGTTGTTATTGTTGTTGGTGGGGGAATTCTTAGTCTTTCATATCATATTCTTTATTCACATAAGCATCAGGATTTATTTCCTTTTAAGGATGTATGGGTGTCTGTTAGGGCCAGGAGATGTGGCCTTCAGCCTGGAGCTTTAAGTCATTCTTAACCTTCTGTCTTTCTGGTTTGGATCTTTTAGTGGTATGGTGTCTGCCTACAACATGATATTTTAAAGTGTCCAAGCAACTGTTTTAGTCAGGAGGATGTTCAAATATAGTAGCAGAGTGGACTTTCTCAGGCTTCTCTGTCAGTGAGAATGCGGATGACTGAGAGTACACTCTGAAACGACCCCATGGAAAAATTGCTTCCATCTTACACAGTATCCTCATGAGAGCAGTTCTCATAATTATATTAACTGCAACAATAATAGTCATTCACAATATGAATCATTTTTAAAAATAGAAATGGGTTAGATGTGATATGATTACTGTATGCGTATTATTTTAATACCACTTACAATTAATGTTCATGGGGGGCATGGTGGTTTAGTGGTTAGCCCTGTACTGTAGCCTCGCGTCTGTGGGGGGTCGGGATTTGGACTCTCACTTCCAGTAAGTTTTTCTGAGATTGCATGTTCTCACCGTGCTTGGTGGGTTTCCTCAGGGCAACCTGGTTTCCCCTTCACAGTCCATAGACATGTGTATTAGACTGATTAGTGTTCCCAAATAACCCATAGAGTATGATTTGATGTCACTGTGTGTGTGCAAGTCCAGGGTGTACCCTACTTTGTGCCATGCATTTCATGAATCCTTATGTGACTCCACACAGGATAAGTGGTCCAAAAACTGAATTGATGAATAAATTAACATATAAATATATCTGGGGCAATATAGTGGTGCAAAAGGTATTGCTGCTATCGCCCATATAAAGCTCTGTATACTGTCTGTGCAGAGGTCTACAGACTCTGAAAGACCTAGCAGCCTGATAGATAAAAGACAAATTGTGATTTAAAGCATACGTAAGAGCATGCTTAATAATAAAAAAATACATGCGATAAATACAGTATACAGTATGCTGTCTAAACACTGAGCTATATGGTATTACTGTTAGATGGCCCTAAAACTGGTGGATTCAAAACTATAAAACATGTTGTTTAGCCATCATTAAACTTTTGTTTAAATTGATGTTCCTTCATGTTAAATGTGAACCACATGTTTGATGTTCTGGTTACTTTTGTCTGTGGGTCAAATGTGTTGTTGTTTTGGTATTTATTATGCACTGGAAGAATCTCAGCTGGAAAACCGGAAGAGCCAAAAATAGTGAGTAATGAGAAAATGAGGTTCTTTGACTCGCATGTAGTCTCGCACACGTACACACATAAACACACACTGCTGCCCCGCCACCCGTCATTCCTGACCTCTATTACCACTATGTGACCACTCCACTTCCTGTCATATTTTGGGAGGCTGAGTGAGAGCGTGAGAACAGCTTCGTCTGGGCCATGGAGAAATCCCAGAACAAGAAGTAGACCCCATCTTATTCACTTAAAATGTGTACAACACAAAAAGTTCAGTTTCATATCTTTATTTTCTCCTTGTTTGCTCCTTAACATAGTCACATGGTTTCGTTTCACATCTTTTCCTCTCATGAGTCTTATTTGTTTCTGGAGATGGTTCAGTCATATGCTTTTGAAGAGGTTGTACATCCACAAAATCATCCACATAAATGTTTTTTTAATTTTTTTTATTTCTTACACATGGCTTATAATAGTTCTTCCATGCTGTGTGCACCTGAAAGAAAAAAAATTGTTCTGAAGACAATATTAATGAAAAATGCTTATACACTTAATTTTCTATCCATCTTTTTTCTTGTGCAGTGCTAAGTTAATAACTTGTACAACAGGACTACAATTGATTCCTTATCAGTTCCTTTCATTTATTAATTTGGCAGCTGAACAAACGCACAACCGTGTTCTCACCAGCTACTCACTGTGGTGACTGTTAGCTAATAGATTCCATATGTGGGAACAAGGAAGTCCAGTAGTCTGTGTGATGTAAACATGGATCCATTTGAATTTGTGCCAAAATGGCTCTTGCGATAAAACTAACTATGTCTAAACTAGTCATTAGTGTTTGCCACACAGTCAACTGTGGGAACTCAGATCTTTAATGTAAGAAGAACGATATCAAGTAAATGGTGGCTCTCCAGACTGAATTAATTATATAAGAAAATGGCCGGATGAGATCAGGAAAACTGGTCAGTCATCCCGGAGGGGCTGCTGCCTGGCAAATAACCCCCATGCTGGACATCTGAAACCGGGCTGGTTTTGCTGAGTGAACTGCTACGAGGTCATTAAAGCCTGCAGAACATAATGGAACACCCAGAAGAACCCAGCATGGTCTTTTATAATGACTGTATAATGAAAATACAGGTTGGGGATTCGGTCATGTTTTTATGACGGCAAGCAAATGCCCCCATAATGCTTTTTTTTTTGCTGTTTGAATAGTGACCATCTAGAGACGCTTTAGCGAATTGGAATGCATCACATTATTGGCTAATACAAAGATCACACAATTATAAGGCCACAGAGATCCAGGAGTGCAACTATTTCAACTATGACTGCTTTTCTCAACAAAACGGACATAATAATATAATAGCGTGAAAATATGCAGAGTATTGTTTAAAGAAACGAAACCCAACTATGCATAATGTATACTGTTAGAGAGTGTTTGTCTATTTATGACTTAAATTAGCCTGCATTTCCCATACAGACCTTTTATGCAACCCTACATAGAGGTTTTAGAGAATGTAATAAATTAATGAAATCCTCATACTTTCAGTAACTAATGTAAACCTGAGGTGGCACAGTGCCGTGGTGGTGAGCACTGCGATTGTGCAGCTACAGGGTTAAGCATTCAATTCCCGCCTTGGGTCTATGTGTGTGGAGTTTGCATCTTTTGCCTGGACTTGGTAGGTTTCCACCATGTACTCCAGTTTCCTCCAACAGTACAAAGATATACAGAAGAACCTAACTCGTGTTTCCACAGTGTGTGTAGTGTGCATGTGTGCTGGCTGAACTGGCTTAAAAATCCTTTTCATCTGCTTTGGTGTCTTTTTTAACTCTACAAAAGCAAGTTTTTCCTGTGTACAGTGTATATGTTATTATCCTCTTCCATTTCATGTCACGCTGACTTAACCCTGCTGCCCTGCAGCTCCAAGATTGGGGGTTAAAATCTCGCCTCCTCTCTTCGTGCATGGAGCTTGCATGTTCACTGCATGCTTGGTGGATTTTCTTAAAGTCTGAGATTCTCCCACAAGCCCGAAGATAAGCATCTTAAGCTGACTGTTGTTTTCAAATTGCCTGTAGTGGGTAATTGGCTATGTGAGTGTGTGATTGTGCCGTTCAATGCCACCCCATGCTTGCCACCCCATTGAGGGTGTACCCTGCCTTGTGCTCTGGGATCGGCTCCAGGCTCCTCTCGACGCATTATAGGAGAAGTGTTATAGACGATGGATGGATGGATGGATTTTCATGTCAGACCATTTTCTTTTTACCTCACTATAGTTTGGCTCTAGATTTGGATTTTTCAAGTGCTGTTGCACTACTTTATAGTTTTTTATTGACATTTAAGTGAATCTAAATAACTGACTTTATACCTTTTAGCTCTGTTCAATAGTCATTTAGAGTTTCCAGTTGCCTGAGCACTGGCATCTTTAATGGGGTTTTGTGGGCATCACTAAATTCAAACGAGCTTTGCTGGAAATATGCTTTGCACTTTGTGGGTGATCAACATTGTTCTTTGTTGGATTTGCACATACAACATTTACATACAACTTTACTAAAGGCTCTGATAAAAGAGACTCAGCTTACAAGTTCCCTTTGTAAAGCAAGCCTCATTTTGAAAACCTGAATGGTACCATTTAACGTGGAATTGTTCTATTAAGACAGATCACACACCAAGCTGAATACTTGCTCTTGGGTTTATATTTTGACAATATGACTAGATGCTCCTGAAGTGCTGATGGGGCATGAATAATGGATACTCAAGTGGTTGAGGTAGAAAATAGCAGGCTTTCAGTCTAACTGCTCTCGATAATTTTTGGTTTCTGCTCCATCCGTTATAGACATGGTAGTTTCAAGTCCATCAAACCCGGCTGACATCTACACGTTCTCGTTTTGGGAAGCTTTGAACAGCATAACATTTCTAAACCAATGTTGCTGTAAAAAAAGGAGGTGATTTTGGTACTGTAGTTAGTCTTAACTAAACATCATCAAAACACACACACAGATGGATCAGATGGGCTGGCCTTTGGTCCCTGTGGACACGGATGAACGGGTACTCACGATCCTGTCACTAGTTTGCTAGTACAGTATGTAGTTGGTGATCATTAATAGCCTTAGCATCAACCTCATTTCTTCTTATGTCTGTTCCAACCACTTGTTATTCAGCATCACCAGTACACTAATCTCTTATCATTCGTCATCATCTGCACTTGTTTCTCACTGGTTAAATGGTTTTAAGTTAAATTAAGTTAAAAGTTAAATGGTTTTTATACTTAATGGTCCATGTGTCACTGTGTGGCTTTACATACAAAAACATTTCTTCGAAACCGGTTAGGTACAGGGACTGGTCTAAAAATGAAAGCTAAAACCTTGCCAAAAATGAAAACAATAAATGTCCTTCAGGAAGCCTGGCGAACTATTCCTCAAGGCTACCTTAAGTCTGGATTTACCTTAAGTATAAAGAAATGGCTCAAGACTTTTGCACAGTACTGTATACAATACACACGGTATATCTTTTTTGTTTTAATTTCAATGATCACTTTTCAAGAAAATCAAGAATTCAGTATTCCAAATTATTAGAATATGAACTAAGATCAGTTAAAAAAGGTTTTACTCTCATTCAGTCATTCATTCTGGTTATAACTTTTCCTGTCCAGGGCTTGAGCGTAACCCAGGGGACTTGGGACACTAGGAGAATGACCACCCTGACCAGAGTGCCAATCAAGGCACACAAGCACGCACACATTTAGAAATGCCAGTTAGCCTAATCGGCATGTCTTTGGATTATGGGAGGAAACCAGAGCACTTAGAGGAAACACACCAAGGATGGGGCAAACATGCAAAGTCCACACACAGACATTTGGTTGGAATTGACCCCTTGACCCTGAAGGTGTGAGGCCAGCATGCTAAACATTATGCCACAGTGCCAGAAAAAAGGATTTACAATACAGAACTGTTTAACTTCTGAAAAATATGTTCATTTATGCACTTACTGTAGAACATGGTTGGGGCTGATTTAGCATGAATTACTGGATGAAAAAATGGAAGCGATCTGCCTGTGGCATTGCGGAGACATTACTGATGACTAGGTTGTTTTGAAAGCAGCCGTCAGATCGCCAGTGTTGTTGGCTCAGGTGTTTCTCAATTTCCACTTAACAGTACTTCATAGATCCTGTATGGGTATATATGGATACTAATTCACTCAAACTCTAAAATTAATATTCTTATATAGTAATCAGCAAAATTACAACAAAAACATTTGAAATATTTCACTTTAAATGTACATTTACATCATGAATCAAGAATATAAGGTCCCCTGTCAGGATCTTATGATGTCCCTGGAGAACACTCAGATCACATCTTCAGTCACTGTCGCAACTATGGGGTAACCCTGTATAATCAACTGTCCTTTTCCCTTCACATTGCTAACCTTACACACTCTTGTTGATTCCTTCTTAATAACATCAGAAGATGTTGTCCACTTCTCTTAACACAGGCCACTGAGGTGATTGTTCAGTCCCTGGTTATTTCAGGACTAAATTACCAGAATATGGCTGCATGAGTTGTTTTCATAAAACTTCAAAGCACTTATGTAAGTCGATCTGAATAAGGGCATCTGACAAGTGCCAGTTTCACATGTAAATGAAATTATGGAAAAAAATGACTATTGTATTAACTTAAATAGTCTAATTTTTCAACCAAAAGTTTGAGCTACACTTTCAGAGGAATCATTTTACATCTTTCTTAATTTAACATGAAAGCATGAAATGGTTTAAATATTGCAAAACAAAACAAAAAGAAAATTTATGATGAAATACACATGTGAAGATGCCAAGCATGAGAATGTCATAAGCAGGATTTAAGTCTGTAGTTATATACGGTATGGGGGTTGAATACTGATGTTTGCAAATTCAGTATTACTATGCATGACTACAGCTCTGCATGTGGCTCAATTTTTCCCCCCCTCCTTTTTTCATGTTTAAAATGCATACTGTATCTAAATAGCTTTGTAGGAAAAAGCCTTGGAATAGTTTCATATAATGTTCTAGTTTTAAAATGCTATAATATTGATGTTATGGACATTGCATTGTTTGGTTTTGAAGATGTAACGTAATATTCAGTTTTAAAGCTTGAAACAAACAGAAGTCAGACTTGCTTGCATTTGTTTAAGCAACTAAGACTCACTATTGGCAAGGTAAGGGTCTGTCATATGGTTTACTGCATTTGTAGGAAAATTTATAGGCCGTTTGAGTTGATGTCAAAAATGTAAATATCAGAGTAAATGCAAATCAATTACATTTTTTTATTTGATTTGTATAGTGCTTTTAACAAATCACATTATATTTACAATTTCACATCGCAGCTCTTCTCTTAGGAGTCAAATGATCACAGCTAATAGAAATGACCAGAGACCCTTCAGCTTTCCTTGGTACTTGCAGTATAGCATTAACATCTACCTACTGTACACCCTCAAGGTTTACCAATGTCTATTTACACTCCATGTTCCTCTCACATGATTTAACAAGTATTGTAATTAGTAATTTGTGTAGGGACAAACTGGAGAAATCTTTTTCTATAAGGCAGAAAGGAGAATTTGTGTAAAAAAAAATACGTACCCAATAAAGTGGGTTCCTTCCAGTCAATAAAACAAGCTGCCTGGGGTCTGCCCACACATTGTGTAAATCAAAGGGCAGAGCAGAGCATGGAGATCTGTAAACACTCCTCCCAGTGCCTCTGCACATGCAAGAGAGAAAGAAAATGTGTATATATGTGAGAGAGCATGTGTGTGCGAACGAGTTTGTAAGTGTGTGCCAGGAAGAAAAGGTGTCATTAATGAGTCAATGTTTTATAATGTGTTACTGGTCAGGTTGGCATAAAGGAGATTATAAAGGTAATGTGTGGGCTCGTATATGCCTATAAGTGTGTGAGGGAAAGTGTTTGTGTGTAGTTAGACCTCCCATACATCTGTGCGTGTGATTCTGGCTTTTGTCCAGCTGTCACATAATCTTTAGGCATCCTTTAATGCAATATAGAAGGTCAAGAAGAGCAGATAGGGGTGATGGGAAACACACTTGCCTGTGATGACCTTGAACAACATATTCATAATGAAACATATTTATATGGATGGATTTTTAATCACACACAAAAAGACAGCTAGACAACTTAAAAGACAGCTAAACAATTAAAAAATAATAAGTGATTTCTGTTTATCTATAGCCAAAGCATAATTTATTTAACATAAATCCAACAACGATTAGACTCATGGTCAAGACTTTTGGTCCTTTGTGTAATGTGTACCTTGATTGGACAGTATTTGCCTACTATATTTATTAGGGTTGTTCCGATTCCGATACTGGTATCCGGTTGTTCCGATATCGCTCCTCGCTCACTCCTCGCTCACTAGTTAGGCGGCCTCGCCCCCTTTAGGTATGTGAAGGAGCAGGGCCGCGGAATCAGGCAATGGCCCATGAGCTATCGCCGCTAATGATCCCGGCGCTATAAAACACAGCGGGGAGTGTAGCTCGGGGTCTGACTGTTG
>JAQMYL010000001.1:23135860-23160192 GCA_030014365.1 Clarias pachynema
CGGCCGATACCCTGAGCCCAAGTATCGGAATCGGTATCGGGAGGGGAAAAATGGTATCGGAACATCTCTAATATTTATTGCATATTTTTTGCATATTTAAAGGAGACATATACATAAATAAGCTAGTCTCAATGCACACAAAATCTATTGGGTCTTGACTCACTGTGAAAAAAAAATCACCAAGTTGCACATCTTTTTTAAGTTTACTCAAGTTTTTAGAAAAATTTGCTAGCCAAACAAAATATTTCACATTGCTGTTTAGTTGGCCCAACGTGTACCCAGCACAAATTCTTAAGTTGACTTAACTTGTAATTAAAATATTTAGGTCAGCTTACGTAAGTAATATTGGTTGTTTGCTTAATTATATTTCTCTAGGGCTGACTTAGTCCAACTTTTCATCTAGACAGAAAGGTAAGTTGTCCACCAGTGTAGCCACTGATGTAGTTGTGACATATAATTGTGATTCAAGAGATTCAGTTGGTTCAGTTTTTCTAAAAGAACAATTTGGCCTAACAATACTCAAAAATTTACTTAAAAAAATTTATTCTTCCAAAATTAGTAAAAGTTAAAACAGTTATCTGCATGAAACTGGAGAAAACATTCCTAAGTACTATAGAAATCATTTTGATGGTTTCATACAGTAGGTGTACGTCCAGTCATTTTGTAATTCAGTGTACAGAGCACAGACTTGGCCAAACATCACTCCTAAAACTGCTGCACTGCATAGCATCTATGGGAGTCACGTGACAAAAGAACGAACAATTTTGACCGAAAGATTTGCGAGGTAACTACTCATTTCTGTTTCCTGTTCATAACCTATGGAGGATTTGTGCATGCGCGCCAAGTAGAAAATGAACGAATCACTCTCTGAGACTACTCGTTCTTCTGAGTCACGTTAAAGACTCGTTCAAAAAGAACGAATCATTCATGAACGACTCATCACCACAGTCACCCAGGCCCTCAAGGACTACAGTCCCATTCAACACCACAGCAACTTTATTAGCTTGTTTATGCTCCTCCTGTATCTCCAAAAGGCCAAACGTCAACCTTCTGACCCAATCCTCCCCACCAGAGCTCTGGTTAAAGAGAACAAGTGAAGTTTTGTAAAAAACAAAACAAAAACAAATACATTTTATAGAATGCCTAGTTATAATAAAAATTGAAGATATAAATTAATCTGTATACCACCAGAGTGTATAAGTGAATTCTAATGATGGGTTAATGGTGCATATTGTTTCATATTAAAAGAGTTTGATATTTTTAAGGCTTTTACTTTGTCATTCTCAGGAATAACTAGAAGTTAACCGATATAACACTTATAGATGAGAATTAGCGACTCTGGAAGTTTTTTTCTACCTTAACCTACCAAGGACTGAAGCGCTGCTACTCCTTAACTGTTAAACACTTTTAGCTGAGTAGGGGTTACAGTAAATTGCTGGCTCAACTAGATTTTTGTAGTTTGTTCAGTCTGGATCTACAAAGTGTTCAAGAACACAGCGCTACCGGTTGTCTAAACAAATACCACTGTAAGATGTTGGGCCAACAATGCAATATTAATTCATTCAACATTTATCTAGATGAGTTTTTACAGTGCTTATAGTATGGCTGTTGACAATAGGCTTTGTGAAACAGGAAAGACGTCATCTCACATAATTGCCATTCAGGAGCTTCAAGGTTGTGTAGTGGCCTCATACCTTTGATTCCTGCCTCGGCTCTGTCTGTGTGGAGTTTCCTTTGCGTATTTCACTCACGGTCTCCCCTCACAGTTATTGCCCTCTCCAAATTACCAGTCGTGTGAATGCATGAGTGAATATGTGTTCATAACTGCCTTGTGATGGACTGGCACCCCATGCAGGGTGTTACTCCACTTTGTGGAGAAAAAAAACAGAGAACATGAAAGAGATGAAGACGCTAGAGTTGTGAGAAGGCAACAGTACCCGCTGTGCCCCTTTCCCACCACAGCTAACTAAGTTTCAGAGATAAATGTATATCACCAGGACATGGTTTATTTGCAAACATAGTTCATGCGTATGCACACTTAGTAATGTATGCATAATTGATTGATATAACAGATTTCATCAAATTGCTTTCTAATGGCTATTGAAAGGCTTTTTATGGTGGGGAGGATTAATAATTCATATATTTGCTCTTGGCTCCCATTCCACTCCATTCCATGCTGCATCTCTTATTAGTCACTTTATTTAACATTGTTCTCAAATCTTCTTTTTCAGTCACAGCACTCTTGGTGTAGGCATTATCTTTCCACAAGCTTCCTTCCATACAGTATCTACTCTCAGCTTCTAGTTTTTGTTCATGCTTATATTGTTAATGCTAAGATCACTGAGATTCACTCCATGCTCTCTCTTATTACTCATCATCCCTTGTTTGTGATATCTAGAGGAATGTTGGAGGAAAAAAAAGAAAAACTATGGGATGTTTTTGGCTCACAGTACTGCTTGGTATCTTTATGTATTATAGATAATGGATTCTGAAAGTGGAAGGTATGAGGTATATGTGTATATAGAATTACATAAATAATTCTCCATGTCAAGACCTTAAAACAAGATCATTTAAAATGGCCTCCTATAGATAACATTACTGTAGTGACATGATGGTTGTTTTGAATAAGGTGTGGCAATGTCATTTGAGGTTGTGAACATAAAACATCACATTCCTATGCGATAATCATTCAAGAAGGATTTTTCAACAACAAACACACTCAGGTTTTAGGATATATATATATATATATATATATACTTGATCACTCCCCCCTCAAGTTATGGCCAGAACACACTGCACAATGTTGTCCATGACCAAAATACTATTATGGCAGAATATGTATACATGACACATACAATATATTCTGTAACTTAAGTATAAGGATTATTTTGATTATGGAAGATCAATGTTGGGTGATTATTGCGCACACATGTGATGGTTTTGAAGGAATGTTCACTTTTATATCCTGAAATATATGAGCATTCTATATATGCCTTTTTTTTTTTTAATACAGTATATGATTTCAGTGCAAAACAAGATACATCCATTCTGGAAGTTTTGAGGAAAAAGTAGTTTTGGAAAAGATTTTTTAGGAAATTAAAAATTCAAATTGTTTTCAACATATCATTGCAAATATTTAAATATAAATGATAAATCCACCTCCCATGATTTAATTTTTTCAGAATCTATATATCAGCCTTTGTGGTAAAGTAAATATACAGTTTATTATCACTCTTATTTTGGTTTTTAATAAAGTATTAATAAAAAAAGAGCAAACTCTTGCTTATTTTATCATAAAAAAAAAAGATTTGATGTGAAACAAAACTCAACACTTTTTTTCTCATTTCCTTTACTTTTAATTTGCTGCCAATATGTATCATTACAAAGATTTACATGTTCACAAAAAACAATAACAACAACAAAAGTTTCGATATTGCAGCCTTGTTTTAAAACCATCCAGAGAGTGATTTCATAGTGAAATACACACACATACAAATTCTGACATCAAAAGATTGGATTTGTGGTTTTATTCAGTAAGCTAATTAATGTGAATTTAATAAAATTAAATTGCATACATTTGCATAAATAAAACCAGAATAAAAAATTACCCTAATGACATGGTGTATCCTTTCTTATTAGCTTATGTAATATGTAGCTTATGTTTTGTTGCACATTAAATCTTTTAGATTACAAAGATGCCAAAACAATTATATAAAATCTTGTTAAATAACCACACATAGCAGTTTTTATATAAAATAAAAAGTAATAAACCAAAATTAAAACCTTTTTTTTGTTTACCTCGATGACATGGAGTGTCTTTCTTAATATCTTATGTAATCTTGAACTTTCCAGTGATCAACATCATTTGTTTTTCTAATTCTTTCCTTCAATGTTTTAAATTCTTGTTTCAGGGAGTTTATAACACTTTGAATATAGACTGTGACACATATCAGTTTATAAAACTTTGAATATAGACTGAGACACATCATGCTTGTGTAGCTATATTATTTAAGCAATGTATTGTTGTCTTTAAATCATTTGGTCTTCAGGTCAGTTCTGTGACCCAGGATGTGAGCATAAATCTGGTCCAGATGTTAACACTAAGGGTGCTACTTTAGGTCATCACATTAATGTGACAGAGAAAATACTTTCATTGCAAGTCAGTTTTGGATGTTGGACAGAATTGTTTACGTTCCTCTATAGCTCATTTTAAATTCCAACCATTACCGAAGAACTAGAACAATAACTTAAAGGTAACATGGAAATGTTTGTAAATTTTTACTTGATCTTTTATGGCAGTACTGCTTAAGTAAAGGGCTGTTGCTTTTAAATAATAATAAAAAAATATTTCAATAAATGCATGTCTTAGTTTTAGTCAGTGACTCACTACTTGATTTTCGCATTTATTATATTTGTGCTGTCAAGATGAAATTATGTCCAGTCATCTAACATCCACAATGATGCAAATTAACCTCTTGAGGTCTCTTGTATTCTTTCCAGCACTGTTGTCATTCGCTGTAATTCAGCCTTAATTGAGTTAGCACAATGTTTTGGATTCTGCCTTTAAAAAAACAATATGTTTGAAAAGCCAAACAAAGAAATGACCAACAATCCCATACTGACATTACGTTTTGTCTTTGCCCAAGGTCTTTTTATTCCATTGTTTAATGGAGGCCCAGGGGGTAATAATGCTGTGTAAGCAAGGACTCCAACACTGAAAATTCCTGGCAGATTTACAAACGGCCAAGTACAACAGGGAAAAGTTTATGCTCAAGCTGAGAGAAAAACGAATGCAGTTTGGAAGGCATCCTCATACTAGCATTTTCCTACAGTGCATTAAAGGGAGAAGGTATGCTTCAAAAGATACAGTATCTTTAAACTGATAAAAAAGAGGGCTGGGAAATAGAGCAGAAAGAAACACAATGCGGAAAAGAGAATGAAAATGGGGAAAGAGAAGTTTGGGAAGTAGATATTGGATTTCGCTTCAGCTGAAACAATAGCACCATTCACCCACAGTAGGAGCGCTCTCTTCATCTGCACTCACAGTGTGATAGCTAAACCAGTGACCTGCAGGAACAGCCAGCTGCTCTGCACAATATCACTCCTGTGATCAACTGACACGTCTGTCTCACTAACCCGTAGCCATATTATCTCTCCCTTCTACAGAGGAGGCAACCAGGGAGGAGTTCACTGACGAGATTTTGGGGGTGTCATGGGTCATTCCTACTCAACCGCTAAATCCACACTTGAGAAGGAAATTTTAGACATGTTTCAGTCTAGACTTTTATGGGTGTGGACTAATGTAATGCAATTGGCTGAGCTTTCTAATTAGATTTACATATTCCTTCTCCCTTCCTTCGAGACTTGTTTGAACAGTTTGAATGCATGATAAATGGTACCAGGTTGGGCAACGCAGATGTATTATGGGTGTCTTGTTTAAAGCAAGAAGGCTGTTGGAATCTATTCCTATTAAACCATCCAAGGGTGTTAGCGTTTTTTCCTGGATTTAAAAATATTATAATAAATCTTACACCATATCTTGGACTGGTTTCTGTTTAAAATGTTGTGGTATATAGTTCCTAGCAGGATTGTCTGGGTTGGTAAAGCTGAAGATGCCCTTACATACCATTAGATAAAATAATAAGTGCTAAATATCAATACAATGCAATTAAGTTAATTATATAAATTATGTTTGGTTTCTTGCAGGCAAATGGGAGACCCTTTATATCCTGTCAGTGAAATGATATAAATTCGCCTTTAAATATCAAGATGATGAAGGCTAATGACTATTACAGTGGAGGTTCACTCTAGCCACCAGTGCATAGATAAAAATTCAGACCAATGTGAGGTCAACTGTGACAGCCTTCGTATTTCTTGACTTTAGTAATGGATTCGGGATGGGGATAATGGAAAATAATGCTAAAATACACTCTGTACACTCAAGTTGGGTTGTTAGAAGGAAAGTGGGCAAAGTTAACCTTAAACAAAGTTCAGGTTTAGATAAAGAATTGATTAAAAAAAAAGTAGATCATATAATTATGCACTGTCTTTCTGTTTCATGTCAGCTTTTAATTACTTCATTAAGACTTGAATGAATAAAATCTTCTCCTAATAAATGCAATCATTAGCGGGTGCACTTTAAAGACAAAATACATGCAAACACATTCATCCAGCAAGCGCAAGGCATTGTTCTGGTTTGTATTAAGAAAGCATGAAATTTTAAAGACGACCATGAAGCAATGTAGATCATGCTCTTTTTTTCTAAAACATATGCATCATATTTACTAATCTGATCCTGCCCACCAAAAAGTTTGATATTTTTTAAATAATGAAAACTTTTATTAATGCCTAATCGGGAAAGAACAATAAAGTCACAATGACCCACTCATTTCCACCCGAAAAGATTAGGGGCTGTCTTGTCCTTGTATGGTGCTTTTAGACAGTTCCTTTACTGCATCTGGTCTTTGGCATGCATGTTTGTATTAGCATTTTGTAATCATTTACATTGTGGCTAATTGCCAGCAATCACAAATAATGATGCCTGATAAGAAACTTTTCTTTCTTCTTATCAGTCTAAAATCTTGGTCAACATTTGAAATAGTTTAACTAAACATACATTGCTGGTCCTGTTAATGATGTCATGATGGGGTCTTTTGCCAACAATTTCTCCTATGGGACATTCATAGAATTCTGCTTGTTCTTTGGTACATTTGCTTTCTTTGGTGGCACAAAGGTTTAATTTAAATTTTAACACTTAATAATTGTCTCAGGATCTTTCTTATTTATGCACATGATCCGATATACAGGTAGTTTCTCATAACAAAACCTGTTACATGGTGATCAGCCATAACAAATACCAGAACACTGTTTCTGAAACATGATGGTGCCTCACTGATGCACTGGGATTTGTCACAACGTGTATGAATTCACTTTTATGTTTTTTTTTTTTTTGCCAAATACATACAAAATGGCAAAGATTTCTGCAGAAGAACTCCAAAAGGACATGTGGAGGAACATGAGTTATGGTATGAGTCATGATTTATCCTACCTTAGTGTCAATAGTAGCAGTTATTGCTTGGTTTTACGTGACTGAGATTTGGGGAATTTGGAGGTTAGGTCAGCAGCCTTGAACTCTTTGCTTGCTGTGTTGCACTGAGTGTTCTCTTAACTAGCACTAATGTTTTTAAAGCATTTGGCCTACACTGGCACTTCTATGGTACTGGAGAAGGCGGACTGGCCTTTGGTCCCGACAGGCATAAACAGTGGCAAGGAAAAACACGATGGCAATATAGCAATTCACCAAATGCAAACAAGGCAAATATTTAAATATCCATCTAATAATCTTTTTAAAATTTGATTGTTAACATATTAATGCTGATGATCATGATCATGCAATCACTGCAAGTTTTTCAATTAAGCTTTAGCAATTCAGCCAGTAACTGTATGTGGAAACCATGTAGTTAATTACGGCCCATCATATTCTTCCAGATGATGAACTGAAAATATTAATTCATACATTATCATGGTCAAGTATATTGTAAATAGTTGTCAAGACACAACATAATGTGGCACTTGTTTAATTCTCTACCTACTTAGATTTTGATAGTTAATTACACTACGTTAATGGACAAACTGATAAATTATAATTCTTTGTTTATTTATTCATGCTCAATAACCACTTAGACTAAGGTGGATATGGAGCCAATCCCAGCAACAGTAACCAAGCTCAGGATTGAACCAAGACCCTGGAGCTGTGAGGCAGCCACATGACCCACTACACCACTATGCTACCCATGTGAAAGCATTTGTGGCCATTATAACTCTTTCTGTTTCTGATTCTGATCAATCAGTGGTTATGATATAATGTGTGCACAGATGGTACTTTTCAGGCTTTCATTGTGGTTTTGAATGAATACATTTGTGGCCATGTGTTGGCAAATTTTCTCCTTCTTCTAAAGAAAACATGCCTGAAGTTTAGAACTGACAAAGCGTCCACGCTCCACTGGGTACAACCCAATGAAAAGTACCACGTACGCCTAGGTAAAGGTCAACATTTAATTGTAAGGAGTGTTGAATTGTTAAGGTGGCATTAAATATTCTGTCCTTGAGAGAAGTTTTCTTTCCCAATGCCATCCCCTCCAAGCCTGTGATAAAAGGAAAACAAACAAAAAAATCTTTTATAGAGACAATTCCTATTCTTAATGAATTCCTAATGTCTTTGCCATACATTTAATAGTGACCTCATTATACATTTTGAGTGTTTTACAGCCTATAGTGTGTTTCAGACTGTTTTAGATTTACAATTAAGAGAAAATGTAATGTAAAAGTTTCAAATTCAGAAACTCGCATAACTAGAGCATGCCTCTAGCGAACTCCACCCTGTTCATGCAAATCCCGTGTAACAGAGTAGCACTGAAGTCTGTACTTCCATCTGAATACTGATGTGCACATTTCCAGCATTAAATCTTCACTTTGCTCTGAATATAGTCTGCACATACCAAACTACAAGCCAATAGTCTTTTTCAGAATTCAGTATAAACAATACTATTAGCATTCTTAGCAAATAATGGTGCAGACCCTTTCAACATACACTCTTGGAGGATTTTTTTTTTTTTTTTTTTTTTAAAGGTCCTTTAAGGTTTATAGCTTTCCAGAATGGAATTTCTTCTGTTAGGGGAAGCTTGATGTTGTAGGGTTCTTTATAGACTTATTAAGAGTTCATACACAATGACAATTAAAAGACAGAAAAATGATCCTCCATAAACGTATAAGGGTTCACCAGATAATTAAGGGATCTTAGCTTTACAAAAGATTTTTACTTGGAACATTTTTTTTTTAAATCAGGGAAACATTCTGATGTAGGGAAACATAGAACTTTTAAGGGTTTCACCAGAGGCACACATGGAGAGCCCAAGCGTTTGGTGGCTAGCACACATTTCACTACATGTGTACCTCTAAGAACCAAAGATAAATCAAGCATTAGTGCAACCGTTACAGTACTTGCTCAGTGAGGTGAATATATTGAGTGAATTACTTGAATAGTGAAAGAAAATCAAGCAATGATGGAAACCAAAACAATCCTTATCATAAATATTGTCAAATGAACAAAGTATGCTATGGTATTTTAAAGCCCTCCACACCTATTAAAACATCACATTATATCGTGAGTCATTTCTTCAATTATTTGCTTGGTAGAAAATGAGGAATGCATAACCTGAACCAGCTTAAGGAAAAAAACTATTGTTCTCCTGTGAGGAGAAGGGATTATTCACTGAAACCAGTATCTTTAGAAGACAGACAGACACATACGCTATAATCATTAGAGAAGGGAAGTAAGGAGAGTGAGACGGACACGTCACATAGCACATCTCCCTGACGGGACTATGGGCGGGTGATAAGGTGAAGTTATCTCCTGCACACATACGAATGATTCGAAAGCCAGACAGCGACAGAACACAGGAGGGAAAAAAGACATTTAAAAGTGACTGTTCTGCACAATAGGTTTTCAGACCAATATTTTAAAGATTATTGATTAATTTCTTTTTTTTTTTCTGTTTTGTGTGCAGATTTTCGTGTCAGTTGTATTTCCTCTATAAATCTTCCATCCATAGACTGAACATGGTTGAACCTGTGGAGCAAAATATTATATAGATGATAAATTCTGGATTGGTGCCCATTGGGATGCTTTTCTTTTTATTACACTTCACAGTCTGCTGTACAATTTCCACAGTTTCTCTTCTACAAAATAGTTTTTGTGACCAGGTTTTACTGTTATAGCAGATACGTATGCTGTAAATCTCACCATAATCAAATGTGCAAAATCAAACAACACAAAGTAATAAGCCCATATGTTGCTTCATCCAATTGCATTGTTTAGTCCAGAATAAGCAATAAAATACAATTTAGGAGAGCATGTGTAGCCAAGCCAAAAAATATAAGAAAGCTTTAACATTAGACAGCCTTTGTTGTTATAAGCTCCAGCTGATTTTGGGAAAATCTATCTTGAAAAGCAAATAATTTCTGCTGTCTAATGGCTTTGAACAAATCCTAGTGGGATGCCTGTCTGAAAAAAATGTGGTGGTTGAGTCTACTGTTACACAGTTTGTGAACAGTATTGTTTCTCAGCTGGCTGATTTACAGTAAATGTATTCATTTAAAAAGAAAAAAAAAAGCATATTGGACAACATCGGCCTCTCAGAGATTTAAACTTTTTGTATCCATTGCTTTGGATAGAAAGAGATCAAGAGGCCAGGTGGAATAAAATAAATAACTAAACATCAAATACATTTTTGCCCTCATTTGACTTCTGTTTTTTCCTCCTGCATATCTCTATTTTTGCTCTTGTTTTTGCAGCTCTCTATGTATTTTTAAGGATCTCATCCTGATAATAGCTTCTGCCCGGGTAAACGACACTCACCTGTCTTGCGAAATATATCTATGAACATGTTGCAGAAATACTAAGACACACCCTCATCACACACACCTACAGTATTATATGGACTGTTTAGCATGACCACAGATCTCTAAATGTGTTGTGTTGAATACACATATAAAAATAGCATTAGAATTAAAGGTTTACAAAACTACAGCATTGAGAAAGTCCTGAGCTTGAATCTATTTGGACGGAGTGAGGCGTAAAGGTGAACTTGATCTAAGTGAACATTGCTCGGGGAATTTACAAGCCTCAGTCCCTTAGTCAGTAATGCAGAAGAGCTGCTTATTACTATGCCAGCAGTCATATCATATATTAACCTCGCTACTTTCTTACTGTTGCTTGGAGCACAAAATAGCTGTCCACTGACATGTGCTAAAGTTTTCGTGATAAATGTTTCATCTTTCTGCCTGCTAAGAAGTTCTTGTTAGTAATATTGAGAAAACATCTGTTTTCTCTCGCTGTGTGTGTGTGTGTGTGTGTCTGTGTCATTCCTTGGCATGAAGACTAAGCTACAAGTGAGTGTCATAGAGAAGGATATACAATTTGCCAACAATTCAGTTCATTTTTTCCTTATCACACACACACTCACATACATGTGCTTAGAACCACATCCAAAAATAGTTGGTGAGGATTCAGTGAGACATCATATAATACCAAACCTTCCAATCCAAACCTTTTATACTTGGGTTATATTTATACAATATACTGTATACTATATTTAGTCTTTCTAAAAAGTACATCACAATTGTGAGTTCTGGTATTTATGAAGGTGCATCAAAAATGATCTGCACGCTGAATGTAGGATTTATTTTAATAAACTTTTAGAAAAGACAAATACATTATTTTTCGACATTATCTCCCTGCTTTTCAATACATTTTATCCATCTATCACCAACCTTTCGTATTCTCTCTCCTCCTTCAACCTTTCGTATTTTAGGCTGAGCTGTGAGCCACGAATCTACCGATGTCTGCATTAGAAGTGAATCTTCGTTCGTCTTGGTAGGGCTGGTTTCATGGGACCAAACAGGTGAAAGTCCGATGGAGCATTCAGAATCAGGACAATATAGAGGATGCTTTAACACTTCAAAAGAAATTTTTGCAAAGTGTCTACAGTGTGGGCAGAATAAGCATCTCACTGTAATGAGCGATGTTGATTGTTTAACTTTTCCCTTGTAATGTTCCAATACTGGCCTTTGAGAAGCCCAGGAAACTGTAATCATCAATTCTCCTGCTGACGGTTGACTTTTGAACTTTTTCTTGGTCGGCGATTGAGGATGTTTCCGGTCCATATTCTGGCGTTTACTCTCAGCCTCATAAATTAGTTATGAATCCAGGTTTCGTCACCAGTAATTATTCTATTTAAGGCACTTTCACCTTACTTGGCATATTGATCCAAATTTTGTTCTCAGATATTCAAACTCCTCTGTTTATTCTCTTCCGTGAGTTGTTTCGGTACCCATCTTTCACAAATGGCACCAGGTACACCCGCACACCACAAAAAAACAATCACTGCTCTTCTTTGGTGCAATCACAAGTGGGGCATCCAGTTTTGCTTTGCAGTTACAAATAAACTGATGTAACACATTTGCAGCCAACAGAAGTTTTAATGTAACTCAAGTGCAGATCATTTTTGACTCAGCCTCGTATTACCACTTGATGGTAAATAAAATAATTCCAAGATGTACTGTGAATAAAAAGAAAAATGACAATCCTTTTATGAAAAAAGAGCCTGAACAAGCATCTTATTATATCTGACCAATGATTGTAAGGATCAGTCACTGGTATGTATTTCTTTTACGAATTTTGTGCACATACAGTATGACGTCTATGATAAAAGTAACTATTACCCAAAGCTACCATACTTCAAGATCAGTTTTAAAGTTGGTGTCAAAATGTATTATTAGGCAGCCATGTTGAACCAATTACTTTGTTTAACTTTGTAGGAGGAGGTGACATGGAAGAAGTGATACTGTATGTGTTCATATCAAGCTCTTTCCTTTGTCATGTCATGTACAGTAGATAAGTGTAGAGAGGAAACAGAAGCGCTTTCACGCGAATCAGAAGCTTTGAAGAGCCTCTAATCTTTGAAGGAGACAGATGATATGCACTTTGTCACACACAGAATGTGTGGACTTTTTAACCTCGGGTGCTTATGTGATGTCACGTGATTCTGAAGAAATTATTTGTGCTAGCAATCAATCATGTATACAAAATAATGTCCAAGAAAGGACAGTAAATTTGAAATACAGCACCAAGTCACCTTTCCTCTTGCTCGCATTTTAAATTGAGTTTTCTGTTGTAAGAGTAAAGCTAGCTACACAGTTTATTATAAGGTAAACCCCCCCAAAAAACAAGTCAGGACAGTAGGTAGACTGGCTACTCTCCAAGGTGTTAACGAGTGAGTGAGTGTGAACATGGTATGCTGCAATGAAATAGCCTTCTATCCTGGGTGTATTCATACAGTACCTTGCGCACAGCGGTCCAGGAACAGACTCAGGATCTACCATCATCACTGAACATGATAAAGTAGTTCCTGAAGTTAAATGAACAAACTTGATTCAATATTTCTTGTCTGGTTTTCTTAAAAGCTGGCACCTTTTTGATTTTTTGATAGAATGCAGAAATATAGATCTGTTGATGTACTTTATATTGATGCTTATTGAACTTTTTTTTTCTATTCTGGTACACATTTATTTGTAATAAGCATGAAGAAATGTTCTCTCTTTTTCCCCCTATTGCTCTATCATGTTTTTTTTTTGTCTGTGAAATATTTGCTCAAGGATGTAGGTCCTTGGAGAGGCGTCTCTTCAGAGAGGTGTTACAAAATAACCGCTGTAGCTTTGAATCGCAAGCTTGCTTGGATCATCGACTATTTCCCACTTGGTCTGTGCTCTAATGTGGCAAAAAAAAAAGGATACTCTGGCTGATAATGGTAGGAATTCTTCAAACCCCTAAGATAACTGTTTTTGGTTTGTGTTTAGTCTGAAGGAGATACTTAATTGCTAAATAAGGGCTGAACCCAGAACATCTTAATTTTTTGTTTAGAGGAAGATACTTTTTCATTGGTAGCTGAAACCAGCCAAGTCGAGCTTGAATGAGTCAGAAGATAATGAGAGACGTCAGCACACACACACACAAAAAATGAATGAGTGTGAATATGATTAATAAGAATAAGAAAATATTATACACACAGGGTGAAAGTACACTCTCTGGATTCTCTACACTGAATTAATCACATAGCTCTAACACTGAATGGTTTGGCCTGTGTTTGCTGGCATACAGAAAAATGAAATAGTTATATGATCCCAACCATTCTTTGAGGATGTTGTAAATTGTTTAAAATGTTTTCTATGTTGTATGCATTTCTTATAACTGAAACACTAACACTTAAATGCTTAAGTATTGAATGAAGTATTTTAGAGTTATATTTTTGGTTTAAAAAGACTGTACAATCAGCAGGAAAGCCTTTCTCTTGTAAGTTTAAACAAAGCCTTTGTTTTTATTACAGCACACAAGGGGACACGCACTAAGGTCAGTACTGTGTCAAGTTTTACAGCACAACTGCCAAGCATCAAGAAGTACAACAAAGTCAACATACAGACTAATGCAGTTAAGCCTGATTTTGAGTATTACTATATACGTACACACATACTGCATGGCTGAAAAAAGAATTGCACACTTTGATTACAGTGTGGTGGCCAGTACATGTTTGAAAATGATTCCTAATGCTCCCAGAAATAATCTTTTACAATTTGAGAGCTGGAATATACCTGTGCTATCTAGGAAGATCCTGGAAAAATCCGTTGTGATAACCTGGTCATTCAGCACATTCAGGTCACCAGCTGACTTCATTTTATTGCCACGTAACGTTGCTGTGTCTAGACCTGTCTATCTGAAGCAACCCCAGATCATAACACTGCCTTCAGACGCGCGTACAGTGGCTCCTATGCATGATGGGTAGATCACTTCATGTGCTTCCCTTCTTAGCCTGATCCACCCATTGTTCTGGATTTTGGAATGAATTTGGACTCATTAGACCACATGTCATGACATGACCAAATGACGTTTTTCCATTGCTCCAACGTCCAATCTTTATGCTCTCTAATAAATTTAAGCCTTTTTTATTATTTTTCTCATTAACAAGTGTTTTTTTTATGGCCACACAGCTGTTTTGTGCTCATCACATTGTGTGTATATGGAAATGCTCTTACTTTCACATAGCTCTGTTTTTTTTTTTCTGGGGAAATGGCATCTTACAACATCAGACTTCCTGCCCTTTAATTTCTCCTGCAGTTTAACTCCTTTGCTTCATCATTCTGTATCATACCTGGTGCAAACAGATATAGATAAATGCATTATCTTGATTAGTTAATCCTGTGTCTCATCAAAGTATCTGGGAGCAAATAATAACTTTCTTTACCTCGTAGAACATTATAGTACAATTATATGGTAAACCAGTGTTATTTTACATGAATACAATGGCTGTGTTCTGACCCACAAATTAGCTTTTGGAACAGTCATTAAAATTTTTACAAGAGAATTCAAATCCCCAAAATCCCCCCCAGACACACACACACACACACACGCACGCACGCACACACACGCACACACACACACACACACACACACACACACACACACACACACATGGACATACATAAATACACACCACATTTGGCGAATTATTAGTGCCCACTAAGAATGTATGTTGTTCATTTCTTTACAAATGCTAATAACTCTGTGGAACCCTAATATTCCAACTGATGCATCAATCTGGGCTTGATAGAAGGCCAAGAAATCTGGACCCCATTTTCAACCTAAGAACTGAAGGCAGTTCAACTTCTCAGATAACAAAAACTGCTGTAGTCAATCTGAATGGTATCTGTTACATTTGTGCATGCAATGGTTTTCTCTTGTTGTGTAGGAATGCTATATAAAACTGTCCCAAAGCACGATTTTCAACTGGTTCATATTATTGTGGGGAGAAGAGACACGTTACGTGCTGATTGATGATATGATCAAAATGAAAGATAATATAAACTGAAGAAAGCAACACCAAAGACAATTTATCAAAGAAAATAAAACTGAATGAAATTAATTTTTGGCATGAGCACTGTTCTTTGTCTTAATTTTATGTGGACTCTCCATTTTTCAATAAGGACAGATGTCCATAGTGTTGTTGAGTGATATATATGGAGTTGCACTGCGATCCTTATGGAGAGAACAACTGTATCAGATAGAGAGTAGCAGCGAGATCCCAAACTATTTCCATAAGTTTACTTATGAGAACCATACGGGCACGCTCTGAGAAAGAGGGAGACTGCTACACCTCCCCCAGATTTCCCCAGATGCGTGCACACACACATATCCCTCCCCCATCCCTCCCTCCTCTGAAAACATACAATTCTTTTTTTGCAACTCTTCCATTGCTCCTGCCTCCCAATCCCCCCCGCCTGTAGAAATTCCGAGGACAGACTGCAAGTCCTCAGTCTAGGCGCAAAACCCCACCAGACTGGAGAGCGAGCGAAGGGCTAAAATAAAAAGGTAGAAGGCTTTATGGTCAAATGTAAATGTAGCTAGTAAAAGTGAAAAAAAGAAAAGAGACCAGGTAACAGTGAGCACTTAAGGAGAGAGAGAGAGAGAGAGAGAGAGAGAGAGAGAGAGAGAGAGAGAGAGAGAGGAGTTGTGAAAGAATGGGCTCTCCAGTGCTCTATGTGATTCTTCTGTCTGTACTACAGTATCTCTCTAACGTGCAGACTCAGGAGATGCAGGAGCAAGATGCCCTATGCAACGAGAGCAGCTGTTTAGTGATCTACTTTCAACGCAAAATCTTCCTGGATGCCTGGCGCAGCTGCAGGAAGCAGGGAGGCAACCTTGTCACCATTAAGAGTCCAGAGGAGGCAGGCTTGATTGAGACTCTCTTTTCTAACCTGGAACTGATGGAAAGTACCCGTGTGTTTGTGTGGATTGGTTTGCAAAGGCAGCCCCGTAAGTGCGCTGCTGGACATCCCATGCGAGGCTTCTCCTGGATTACTGGGGAGGAAGATACACATTACACCAACTGGCAGCAAGATTACTCTCCAAACACCTGCTCAGTTCCACGTTGCGTAGGCATTGGTTATAGTAGTTCTGCTCAACAAAGCCAGAACAATTTCAAGTGGAAAGATGGACCGTGCTCAATACCTGTGGATGGCTATTTGTGCAGGTACACTTTTTCTGGCATGTGTCCACCTATTTCAAATGAAGGGTATGGGAATGCACTCTACACAACCTCATTTGACCTTGTCACCTCACTCTTGACTCACATTCCATCTGGGTCAGTTGCAACTGTACCTTGCATGACTACAGGTGACCAAACAGTAACGTGTTCTTTAAAAGAGGATGGGACTGTGGGTTGGAACAGAGATTCTCCTTTCTGCTCTAAAATTTCCAAGACCACCTGGTGTGAAAAGGATAATGGTGGCTGCCACCATTACTGCTTAGAAGATGAAAAACAATACTACTGTGATTGTAAGGAAGGCTTTCTCTTGGCTGAGGATGGAATGAGCTGTTTCCAAACTGATCCCTGTCAAGACTCTCCCTGTGAACATGAGTGTCTGACAGTGATGGACAGTTATCGCTGTGCCTGCCAAGAGGGGTACATGCTGGCACCAGATGAGCAAGGCTGTCTGGATGTCGATGAGTGCTTGCAGAGTCCATGCGAACAGATCTGCGTAAACGCCCCAGGCACCTTTGAATGTCGCTGTCGTGATGGCTATAAACCCAATGAAGAGGGAACTTGTGAGGACATAGATGAGTGTGCAGAGTCTCCGTGTGAGCATGAGTGTGACAACATAATAGATTCTTATGTATGTTATTGTCACTTTGGTTTTTCTCCCCTTCCAGGGGATCCAAGTCGCTGTTATGATGTTGATGAATGTCAAATTGAGGGAACCTGTGAGCAAATGTGTATAAATTCCATTGGAGGATTTGAATGTTACTGTGAAGAGGGTTACGATCTCCAAAGTGACCACTCTTCATGCAGACCCACCGATGAGCAGCAATCTTACACAGTCCCTGCATCCATTTATTCAATTACAGATCTTACTAACCAAATGACAGAATACCAAGACCCAGATTACTACAAGCCACTTGAAAAAGAATACTTGGATTGGCTTACTGAGCTTCCTAACGTGGTGATGGTTCCCACTAGTGCTACTCAAGAGGTGACTGAGACTGCTTCATCAACTGAAAGCCCTGTTACGACAACTAACATGGAATCAGATAAGATAAACCAACAAACAGTTGCTGTGGATGCCTTTTTATCTTCTACTACTCCTACAACTCCACTGCCAGAATATTATGAGGATGAAAGTACCACAGAATTTACCACAGTGTCTCTCACCACCACCATAGCAGGTGGTGCTTGGAATTGGATCTGGTCCAGTTCTAGCCAAGATGAGCTTGATGAAAAGGGACCTGAACAAACAACCTCCATTACAGACACTGAATATGAAACTTCTGAGCCCAATCTTGATAATGCCAGCAATGATTATGAATCTACAACCTCTTTCGCTGAATTACAAACCCCAACACAGCCCCAGGGACCTAAGGATGGCAGCAGGAATGAGCAGGCTCAAGGCAGCAGCTGGTTGCTGGTTGGATTGTTGGTACCGCTTTGCATCTTCATTGTTATTATGGTGGTACTGGGTATTATCTACTGCACTCGGTGTACCCCTAAGCCACAGGACAAGAATGCGACTGAGTGTTACCACTGGATTGCTGGTGCTGGTGATAAAGCAGCTGCTGATATGACAAGTGGTGGTGTAACAAAGGTGTAACCAAACTGTGCAAGGACAAGCAGATGAACATATACATGTACAGTGTTTTGAAATATTTACAGCAAATGATAGGACAAGAAAATTAGATGAAGAACTGTCTTGTATCAATACAATCTTCAATTATTCATAAAGGATGGTGGATTAAATGGAATATCTGTTAGTGATAAGAAAGGGGAAATGAGAGGAGCTTGGACACTTTTAAGACTGTTTCTCTGCTGTACTCTGCTGAAAGAGAAAAGAACCCGTTGTTGTATTTCTTCGCCTCCTCATCCTACCTGTGACATGGCTGCTTACCTGTTGTGATCTGGCAGCCCCAAGGTTATAGCTAATGTGAAAAGACACCTTAGCCTTGTTTCACATATTTATTATTATTATTATTGCTTTTTGTTTGAAACAGCATTTTGATCAGATTAATGTTCATGCCTGACAGTAGCCTCAGAGAAGTGTCCTTTTCGTAAAAGTACTCTTGCATTTGTCTTGATATTGAGCTGTACTACTTGTTTCAACTCTCTGAACCAGATCTGATAGAGGCCATTTTCCAATTGCAACTTAGAAGTGAACAGACTTAGAAGTTTGTGATTGTTACCATGGACATCACTGTGATCTCCTCTGAGTCATATTTAACTGCCAGCTATTAGTGTGAGGAAATGGTTTATTAACAATGTGCCCAAAGCAAGTTATAACAATGACTTTATTATTAAGTCACATGCTCACATGCACATAGGCTTGAATGAAATTAACTGGGATGGAGTCCAAATGAACATATGTCTTATGAGGCTCAAAGGATTTTTTTTTTTTTTTTTTACTTGTACATATTATTTGTGGCATCATTATGTTCACACATATACAGTAAATTACATGGATGATATTAATGTGTGACCAAGCAAGCGATGTCAAAAAATAATTTTAGTCTGTAAATATTGGACAATTTATCTTATGAACACTCATTGTTGGATTAATCATTAATTCCTGCAAGTTCCGCACATTAAAGTATGATTCCACTTCACTGCTGATTTCACTGTTACTTATTAAGCAGAGTTTCCAACTTTTAGATTTTATATAATGTTTTGCAAAAAACCTCTTTGCAGCTTTCTGAATAGCAATGCAGACTTTAAGTGACACAAATAGTTCTGATATTTTTATGTGCTCTTTTATGTTACAATGAACCGTATGTGAAGATTCGCACTGTTGTTTTAACACACATCAATATATTTAAATTAAAGTCAAAATTTCCACTCAAGTAAAATATTTAATCTAATTTATTAGAGATAAATACATAACAAATTTCATTTATTTAGCAACATTTAAATAATATCCATATGACAAGACCAGAATCTTTTTTTTATCATGTACATAAAATAAAAATGAAAACTGCACTTCTCCTTCAAGTAAAAAAATTAAAAGAAATTGCAATATTTGCACAATGTTTAAAATAAAACATATGCATATTTCACCTAATGCATTTTCTATTACAGATTGCCCCAGCCTACATATATTAAATATTAACAGTTAAATACACAGTACTTGCCACACTACCCATGTGTGTTTAATACTAGTTGGGAACAAAATGTTCGGAAGGTCCAGCTGAATTTTTTTTACTCTTCCTAACTGTTTGTTTATGGTCAGTAACCCAATTTCTCCGGGTCAGGCTTAAGGTACATCCGGAGTCAATCCCAGGATGGCTGGGTCTGAATGGGGACTAAACCCTGGATTGGATACCAAGCCATCACAAGACACTGTTCAAACACACATTCATACACAATGGAAGTGTAGAATAGTCAGTATATATCCTAGTATTTTAAGAAGAGGTGGAAATACAGAGAGACCAAATGAAACCAGTGTGAACATGAGGAGAACATGGAAAACTCCAGAGACAGTAACCTGAGTTCAGATTTGAACCAGAAACTCTGTGAACTATAAGGCTCCCAGTAGTACTTTGTTTATCCACAGCTTATGTGCTTGAGCTTGAGGCATGAAAAGAATCTAAATCATATATTGAATATTTTGGAGGCTACCATACCTCTAAATATGAGTGCTTAAATATTTCTCCAGGTTCTGTAAGTAAGTCACGTCTTTCTACTTTATGGCATATAGAAACCAAGTGTCCGTACAAATCCAATTCTTTCTGTATTTCCTGCCAAAACTAGTCTTTATCAAAAACCACAGCTGTTAGAAGTTTTGTACACATGTTCATGAGAAGGGCAGGAGGATTCCAGCAAGCAGTAATCTTGCTAAGCACCAGAAACAGACCCAATGTAAACATGCATATGTTATGTATAGTCTTCTTTGTTGAGTAGAAGCTCTGTAAAATTTCTGAGTTTGCAGTGAGCTTAGTACTACATAATGTATACCGCTCTAACTAAAATAAAACCCTTCAAAGCAGTAACATCTTCATAATAATCAGTGTCAAGTAGTTTCATCAGATGGATATTGTGCTGTAATAAAGAAGACTTTTTTTAATGCATAAACCACAAGTTGATGAAATTTTATTAAGATTTTTAAGGGGGGAAAAAATCATTCCTACTGTACGTTTTTGAGCTGATATTGCTTTATACAAAAGCTTTGATTGTTTGGCTTTCAACCTCATCTGATGTTCATTTTGCACAGGTCTGAGAGTTGGAACAACAGATTCATGATTGAAAATGATTTGAAGAGAGGTTTAATTGAGTCACATAAAATACAATCCAACAGTAATACTTTACCTCTATTCCTATTCTGTATTATTAAATGATTCTCTTGACTAGAGGCTGCCTTTACATTTCCTGTCAGAGGATTTGGCTGGACTGTAGTGTGCCTGATTAGAGTATGAAGGCACTTTGTTCATTGTGTTCGATCTGCTACACACCACCCCAAAACATTTGGGGAAATTTAAGTAATCAGTGCTGATGTTAAAAGGTTATATAGATGATATTGGTCTATAACTGTGTTGGGATTGGTATTGTGTTCTGTGTAGTCCTGTGTATTAAGCCTATGTAGACATGTGGTACTGTCTCATGTTTCGAGATTTCCAACATCTGGATAGTTTCCTCTCTCAGCCATGTGTACTGCAATGGCTTCACTGTTTTGGGCTCTTTATTAACTCAGTATGTCTCTCCTGAAATTCTCTGATAGTCATGTGATGGTTTCTCCTCACTGTAAATTTATGCTGAATTTGTGTTTAAAATGGTTACACTGACAGAGATGGGCTTGGCTAGATGTTGTTGATTTTTGTACCAATTTCTTCATTTGAAATGTAATGAATTAACTCTATATTACTGTTACGTAATTAACTATAAAATACATGTCACTGACACATCAGGGGAAAGCTCATTTATAAGCATTATCCAACTATTCAAATATTTGTATGTATATTGTGTATAAAATAATCAGCCTATTTATTGGATCTATCAATCTTTTATAGGCGCATGTTTATATAATTTATAGACCTAATTTTATTTTTAAGACTAAGTTTGAGCAATCAAACATGATAATATCTCTGATATCAATCAGGACGATTAAGGAATTTCATTGTCCATACCGCTTTACCTGTATTCAGGGTCGCGGGAGGCCTGGATCCTATCCCAGGAGACTTAGGGTACGAGGCGGGGTACACCCTAGACAGGGCGCCAATCCATCGCAGGGCACACACTCACACACTATGGGCAATTTTGGGAATGCCAGTTAGCCTATTCTGCATGTCTTTGGACTGTCGGAGGAAACCAGAGTACCCGGAGGAAACCCACCAAGCACGGGGAGAACATGTAAACTCCATGCACACAGAGACGGGAATCGAACCTGGACGGAAATTTAACCCAGACTCTGGAGGTGCAAGGAGACATTGCTAAGCACTACACCACCATATATAATGTACTGTATAATCAAATGTTTACTCTGCATTTATTTTGGTCAAACATTATACACATATTGTAATTAGATAGGAATTAAACTGGAAAAGATAAAAAAAAAGGAGGTTAGAGAAAGAGAGAATAATATAGATACACCATGACTTTTTCATCATGTGTAAAACATATACTGTAGGTTTTTACATGCAGCCTGGAAATATAGAGATAAATCTAAAATATATTTTATAGAAAGCAAAGGGCACTGCTGGTGCTGGTCCCAAGGCTGGATAAAATGGGAGGGCTTCGTCAGGAAGGGCATCTGGCGTAAAACCTGTGCCAAGTTGTTGTGCGGATTGATGGTTCAGTGTGGTGACCCCTCATCGGGAGCAACCAAAAAAAGACTAACAGCAACAAAAATGTACTTGTCATCCTGTAATAGAATTACGCTATGTTGGCCTTAATACAAATGCAATAAAAATTATATACAGAAGAATAATGTAAAATATTACATGCTATTAATTATAACAATAAAGTTTAACATTATCCTAAATCTAAGATTAAACAATATTTTTTTTCAATATTGGCCTGCTCTTTTCTTTTTCAATAAATTTGTGCTTTAATTAGGAGCACTAAAAAAAACATAACCCAATTCTGTCAATTCCATCTTATTTCTATAAACCATTGAACAATTAGTTTCTAACAACAAACACACAAACATTACTTTAAAAAATGTTATTCTTCCAAAACAGGAGAATACAGGTTCTATTGTGTTTAAAGGTCAATAAAATACCTGGAGCCCACCAGATGCTTTTCATTATCTTACTGATTCTTTTATATTACAATATCATAACTGTTTTTAAAACTTATCAAAGATGACCTGTTTATTTCCCAATGTGGCAGACACAAAAAGAGTCTATGGGAACAAGAGCTTGTTTCTCAACATGTCTCTCCAAGTCCAATAGAAATCATTCGGATGGCTACATAGTTGTCCGTCCAGTCCTTTTGGAATTTAATGCTTAGAGCCAGACCTGACAAAACATCATGCCTAAAACTGCTACAACACCCAGGCCCTCAAGGACTACAGTCCTCTCCAACACCACAGCAACCACATCACCTTGTTCATGTTCTTCCTGTAGCTCCAAAAATGGCCAAACATCACTTCTCTGACCCAGTGCTCCACTGCAGAGATCTGGTTAAAGATAACAGGAGAAGTCTTGTAAAGACAAAGATAAATACATTTCACATAATATACTGTATAGTTATGATAAAATTTTTTTAAATAATATTAATAAATCTAATTCTAATTTCTGGAATTCTAATGATGGGTTAAAGCTGCATATTGTTTCATATTCAAAAGGGTTTGATATTTTAAGGCTTTTACTTTGTCATTCTCAGGAGTAACTACTTTTGGAGTGATGTTTGAAATTAACTGGGCATTTACTCAATGCGGTTTTCATATGGATAAGTTAACCGACATAACACTCGTAGATTAGCATTAGCGACTCTGGCTGTTTCTTTTATATCTCTTAACTTGCCGAGTACTGAAGCTCCGCTACTTCTTAACTGTTCAACACGTCTGTTTTTTTTTCTCCCTCTCGAAATTTCGTTAGCTGAGCGCTCGCGCAGCCGTGTGTGCTAGGATGGAGCAGGACGCTGATGTAAAAGTCATGGCAAAGTGGGGGAAAGATAGATATGGTTATGAACGTTTAGCTCGCTAAACGTTAGCTAACTCACCTCAGTAATGTAAGGGTGCCTTAGTATAATGATACATACTGTACACCGAGCCTCGCGTATATAACACTAATATATGTCTAAAATAACCTGTATGCTAACTGGAAAATATTTTATAAAAAAATGAAAATAAATTAATTCATAAATAAATACGTACCCAGCATGAAGCAAAAACAGCCATCTTCACCTCCCTAGTGCAGTTTGATGGCGTCAGTCTGGTGAGGGGTCTTATAAATCACAAGATTGCATCTCAATGAAGCTATATTGCTGGCTCAACTTTTTTAGTTTATTCAGTCTGTCTTCAAAGTTTTCAAGAATACTGTTACAATGTTACCTGTTGTCTCAACAAACACCACTGTAAGAAGTTGCGCCAACAACACAATATTAATTCATTCAACGTTTATTTAGGTGGAGTTTTTACAGTGTTGTTTCAGGGGTTTGTTAAGCAAGGGGGTAGCTCAGTGGTTAAGGCATTGGACTACGGTTCGGAAGATCCCAGGTTCAAACCCCACAACCACCAAGTTG
>JAQMYL010000001.1:23163976-23195151 GCA_030014365.1 Clarias pachynema
CATCATTGTGTGCACATTTAATGCAAATACCTATGAATACTGTACCAGTTTCATTGTTAAGTTCATCACCATCTTATTATTATTATTATTAGTATTATCATTATTTAGGTGGCATGGTGGTGTAGTCGTTAGCTCTGTGGCCTTGCACCTTTGGATCAAGAGTTCAATTCCCGCCTAGGGTCAGTGTGTGTGTGGAGGTTGCCCATTTGGTGCATGGTGGGTTTCCTCCTGGTACTCTGATTTCCTCCCACAGGCCAAATCCATGCAGAATAGCCTAATTGGCATTCCCAAATTGCATTTAGAGTGCAAATCAGTGTGTGTGTGCATGCATGCCCTGGGAAGGATTGGTCTTGTGCCTAAAGTCTCCTGGGATAGGCTCCGGGCCTCGAGTGACCCTATATGGGGTCAGCCTTTTTTGACCGATTTCTTTTATACAGTGCAAACATTTATCTTACATCCGACATCCCATTTTTCTTTAATGCTGTATTGTGGAATAAACCATTGACATGGACGACTCTGAATCACGTTTAGGTATGTTGGAGATAACAGTTTTCATCTGTGGAGGGATTTTTAAATGCATTACAGCTTGAGTCAGGTACATGGAAATATTAAGTGTAGCTAGTAAGAAAAAAACTGGTTTATGTTCCATTTCAATCCTAGTAACTGCTGGAACATCTGAAAACCACCTAGTATACATGTGCACACAGGGTGGGATTTTACAGCAAGTCCATGTAGATATACATGAGATACCTGAGATATGTACCACAATCATATGGCAATCACCCCCTTTCTCCTTCTCATTGGCTCAAAACAAGCTATACATAAACATGGTTGTGGTTTCCTGCAATTTCATAGCAGTTATTATTATTATTATTATTATTATTATGGAAATGCGATCCTCTCAAATGATGTCTTTAATGTTAGTTTCTTATTTGCTGCAGACTTATTTAGTTCCAGTCCATTAGAGAAGGCTGACAAAAGAGACACACTAAATAGTTGAAGTGGGAGTGAGAATAGATAAGAACCAGACGTGAAGAGGTGACTCATGTATCTCCAGGCACACCATATATTGGGTTTATTTGTGAGAAAGAGTTCTGCGGAACCTTTCTTGTGTTCCAGGGTCATCCTTTAGGCCTACCTGCTTCATTGCCCTAGAATGCAGGCTATGGAACCATGATGCCAGCATGAGAAAACAACCATAGAGACTTTAGGAGACCACATCCTAATCCTGCCTTACAGTACCTACATGATGTCCACCTGATACACATTACTTTTAGGTGTGTTGTTGATGGGTGAAGGGGGGATTTCTGGCAA
Source organism: Clarias pachynema (assembly GCA_030014365.1). Taxonomy (NCBI): domain Eukaryota; kingdom Metazoa; phylum Chordata; class Actinopteri; order Siluriformes; family Clariidae; genus Clarias; species Clarias pachynema. Next base: position 23,165,291 of record JAQMYL010000001.1, read on the forward strand.
TGGGCCCTACTGGGCTTTTTTCCCTTTATTGGCATTACTGTATGTTACTCAGATTTCTTTTATACAGGATCATCAGATAACTGTCTGAATGTCTGAAAGCATTATATTCTGCATGTTCAATCCAGCTTGCCAATTAGATAAATCATCTTTACAAATACATACCTATATACCTTTGGATTATTTCTGCCCATGCCATTGTAAAAATTTTATGTCAGGTTTTTTCTTTTTCTTTTTCTTCTCTCTTTTTCCTTTTATTTTGCTGTGGACTTTTATATTTATTTCCAGTCTGTTAGAGAGTGCTGACAAAGGAGGAGCGCTAATAGATGCAGTGAGAAGTCAGAAGGTCAATAAGTATAAGAACCAGATGTGAACAGATGACCCATGAGTCTCCAGGCACACCATGTATCAAGTTAATTCTCTATCTTTAGAAAATATATGGAAGAAGAGGATTACCCAGGTACGCTTGATTGGCTTTTTATTTGTATATAAACTGCTTTAAGCGCTTGATGATGCTATTTGTGTTATTGGTGTTATTAATATGCCTTCCCCTTACTTGGTGTCTTGTTGATGTTGTTTTTTTGTTTGTTTGATTTCATTCTCATCTATTTTTCTAGCTGCACACACACCAATATAATACAGTAATGTAAGGCCCTCTGAGCTAGAAGTAATAAGTATTTATATTTGTAACACGTTCCCTTCCATCTTCAAACATAGTACTATTGCATTAAAGAAATGATGGGAAAACAAAATGATGGAAAAACATTATTGAATAGCAAGAAAATCATTATTATTCTTCTGCGACAAGTTTTCCAATCTACTGACAAATTGAAAGCGTTACAGGGTTCAGTGTTTGGTGTAAGAAGAGGTGCATGGGTTCAGAAATAACGTGACCAACCTGATTATGGGAGCAGTATGTCTGAGGGTAGTGGTGCTTGTGTGATACAATGAATAGTTAGAAATGTGCGAGCTTGAGAACATCAGGATCAACACCAAAAGCTGCAGTGAGGCACTAAAATCTTTCAACCAGAAAAATGCTCTTCTCCCTGGTCAAATTGGAAAGCACTAAATGACAAAGGAACAAGTCCTTTTAAACTTTAAACTCGTGGCCAAGTACAAAACATTTAGGCTGGTTACCTCCATGAAAAACACCTGTGTGGGTCATTGGGATATTATGTTGTTGGTTTGGGAGCTCGAACCCCTTGGGCAAAACCTGCTGAATGTCAAACAGTGACAAGCATCAAAAATACTATAGTACGAATTGTAACCAGAGATTTTTTAAAAGCAAATTTATTTATATTCATAGTTTTAGGCTTATTTCTATTTCTTATGGCTGGGAGTCCAAGAAAGCAAAACTTGCTGTATTCCACTGGTTTATGAGTAAGCTCATGCATGCAAAAGGACAAAAATGTGACAAAGTTTGAGCAACAGTTTGAAAAGTGTTGCCTGGCTGGTTTCATGTTTATAAGGCGTGTTCCTGCCTTGTCCTAAATGTTCCCAGGGTGTTTGTGGCATAAACACATCCATGTTCAGAAGGTGCACATCCACATCAAAAGGTGCATTAATTATGATTTATCATAATTATCAACGCATTTTGATTATTTTTAAGGGAAATCCCATAATATCTTGTATGTTTAGAGAAGCAGAGAATCATTATGTAAACATTTGGTTTCATTAAGTCATTTCAGTTGCTTAAAGTCTTAAAGTTGTTTGCGTGTCTACATCAGTATCCTATTAGGTATATCGAAACCGGTCAATCTTTTGTTTCATTTTAGTATTTGTAAGTAATTATTTCTATAATTTATTCAATGAACCAACAAAGCATATAAGCGGTATAAGTCTGTAGGAGGCTAGACGGATAAATACAATGTAGGCTCTTTCAGGAACTATTTTAGACAGTTATTAACAAATGTTTTTGCTCAAATGCTTTGCTCGTTTTATGGAAGGAAAACCTCAAAGAACACATTCAGGGTTAGAAATCGGTCAGTGACCTCTCGTTCACATTAGATTGTTGATTTGTTTCTCTTTTGACCTGACACATGGCCTTTTAAACCATTGCTTCAAAACCAATACAGTGTTTCATAAAGATTTTTAAAAAATTATAAAGCTTGCAGGCAAAATACATTGGTCTATTATTAACTTGAAACTGTAATCAAATGATTCTGTAAAGCTGCTTTGCAACAATGATCATTGCTATATATTTTTAAATTTTTAATTGAATTTATCATCTGGTTGAAATTGAGAATATTTAATAGAAGTCATAAGTCTTCTACATGAAACAGGAGCTTATTGAAAGCCCTCTTTTCCAAAAACAAACCTGCTGCAGTAGCAAACAAGACAAAAGTTGAGGTACACAGCATGTCACCAAAAAGCCTTATCCCCAGTAAGAAGCAGGTGGTAAATAATATTTTGTGCATGTTTAGCAGCTACATGACCTGACCACCTTGCACTCATCAAGTCTACCATACATTCCTCTTTCCACAATATCAAAGGGATCTAGGGATATATTTAAGGCCATCTGTCCAACACATGAAGCCTGGCCAAAACTCAGTTAGTCAATAGGACAATGATCTCAAGTACACCAGCAACAGTAAAGTAAATAGCTGAACAAAAAGGAAGTGGAAGTTTTGGATTGACCAAGGTTCTATGTCAGGACCTTAAGAGCACTGTGCATAAGTACTGTTAATGCCGTGCAACAACAATGAATTAAAACGAAGTTGTGAAATTAGTAAATAAATAAGTTGCAAAAGAATTTAATAAAATTTGTACAACACAATAAGCACTGTCGAAAAAACTCCACAGAAATCTGGAATAAGTTTCATAGTGTAAACAAAAGGTGTTGCAAAATATTAGTCCGTTTCATACTATAAATGGTCCTGGCTTCAATATTTGACTATAAACATGTACAGTATATATAAAAACAGGAATCTCATAAAGGAAAAAAACTTTCCGTCCTAACATCCAGTCTTTTAGTTCTGAAATACAGTAAGATTGTTTTCTGACATTACTGCATGATGGATTTGCTATGACTGAAATACGTAACGTCCAGCTCTTATTTCCTTCACTGTTTTGTTTTAAGGTTCATAAAATATCTTTATTTGCCTTTCTTGTAAAAATTACCTTTAAAATATACTTATATATAAGTTGTTGAATGTAAGTTATTGAAAAGTATTTCAGACATTTGTGACCCAGTTTGGATTAATTTCAGAACTGTATTTGTTCAACTGATTGTTACAATGATAAGTTCATGCAAACATTTGTGAATTTTTGTGATACCGCACCGACAATCCTAGATGGATGGATGAATGGATGACCAACAGACACACAGAAAGCATGAAAACTTAAGTGCTACACCACCTAGTGGTCTTGGCATAATTAAATGACCTCATGCTTTGGAAATCAGTTTGTTACGTTAAAGGTCTAAACAAAAGGCCTTTAAAGTTCTGAGACACTCTCATGAATGCATAAATGTAGAAAGACTTCATAACTAGTGGAGTTTTGCTACTAATAGCAAAGTCTTCACACTCATCTTCTGGCCTTTTTAAATTATTTGAGTGAGTTCAGTGGCCCTTATGATGCTGCACTCAGCCATAATAATGTCCTTTTGTTCCAGACGGCTGGGACTGTCAGAATTATTGCAGGAATAAAAGAAGTAAAATGATTTCCAGCCTAAACACTGCATATGAAGTACAACATTTTATTGAGATTTAGAAACACTCAGTCTTAATGAAGCTTTATATTGAAGTAGGAAGGTGTTAAAACTTTTCTTTTGGCTACTTAGAATAAAAATCACTTTTGGGAGTGTTCTTTTATTGGGAATAATAATCACTCAACTTTCTGATACTGCTCTATATTGATAAGACAAGGGGTTTGTGGTTACTGTTTCACACATTATTAAAATAATCTACTTGCCTGCTGACAGAGATGAAGTACTTGCATTTGCACAGTGTTTCTGACCCTGTGTAACTGTGTCATTCCCACGGGTTATACTCCAAATTTCAGGGCAAGAAGCATGGATTTGGAAAGTTTGACTCCTTTGTAGTACTAATCAGATGACCCATCTCTCCACCGGATGCAGCCACTGATAGCACATCAGGGCCTCTCTCCATGTATGTGAGGCAGCTGTACCAGTCTCCCTCAAGCACTGGTCTTCAAAGTACTGTTGGATTTTTAGCTAACAGCTCATTTATTTGGCTCTTGCCAGCTGCCAGCTTCTCTAATCTGCTTTCCAACAAAGTTAAGCCATTCCCTTCGGTTTTATAAAACTGCTCAGTAGAGCTGTCCACTTTTGCTTCTGCCACTGCAATGTGGGACTCTGTATAAAATGGTTTCTACACTCCTAACTGCATTGACGCAGCAATAGAGGAAGAAGGTGACCAGACTGCAGGATTTACATTGCCTTTGAGCCATATTAAGGGCATTGCTAATTGCAGTGTGCTGCACTTAAACCAACGCTTTGTAACTGCTTGTTGCAGATGTCCGGGTCCCAATATTGTCATTGATCTTTTACATTGTCCAACTTTGAGGCTTGGCAGAACTCATTGTTCTGTCCAGACACAAAGGTTGGAAAACTTTTCAACTGTACACACAAGCTCTACATTTATGGATTGTTGGACAAAGCTTCTCTAAAGAGTGTTCACCAGCTACAGTACATACAGTACTGTCTGGCAAGAAAGCTGGGTCAGGGGTAGCTCAGTGGTTAAGGCATTGACCTACAGTTTGGAAGGTCCCAGGTTCAAACCCAATGACCCCCTAGTTAACCCTGTGGTGCATACATTTCATTACATTTCAGTTTACATTACCTAGTATTAATAAAATAATAATGATACTGTTATGTGAGATGTGGTGTAAATATAAATGTGCTATAATAAACATCTTTCAGAGCAAGTCCCTTAACAGATCAGATGTATAATTAGATAAACATTTAAGTCTCTCTGGGTAAGGGTGTCTGCTCAATGTCTACAATACAGTACTGGTCAAGGCAACACATTATCAGGACAAAATTAGTACAAAAAAAGTCAGACCATAGCTGTCTATAGTGAGTCCGAATTCACTCTCTTTTAACAGTGTAGGCTTTAACGAAAACAATAAAAATTTTTAGAAAAAATGATAGCATTATTGTTTTACTAGGAAAGCCTAAAGGATGAGCTTGGTGTTGTGCAAGATTTAATACTGTGTACTATCGTAGTCACAAATATGTGTTTGCTATTAGTATTTGGCAGGGATAGGGAAAAACTCTACTAGTTCCAAAGGAAACTGTCCTGGAGGTCCAGAATGAAAGAAAGCAGGACAACAAATCATAGAGGAAGAGGCAAAGGCAGAATCAGCTCAAGGCCGAAAGCACAAATGTTCATGCTTAATAAATTCATCATACCTCTCCCTCAAATGTGTTCACAAATGTATAAGTTGGTACCATAGCCCTTAAACGTCAGAGCATTTAAACCCATTTTTTGTTTTGGTGCATTTTTTAATAAACATATATAGGGCTCAGGATTGTGCAGTATAGAGTGACAGATTTATTTTCAGTAAAAACTAGGCAATATGATGAACTAAATTTTATTGCATTTTAACCCACTATACAAACATGACAGAACAAACCATTACAAATGGGTCACACAGGCAAAGAAATAGCACAGATACACATGATCACATGTTTTTTCCAGTTGTTTTTGGTTGTTTCTGTGACCAAAATACTACTACTAATAATAATATGCTAATTTTGAGTTCTACATTTTTGTCATTCCTAGTCATTCCCATGTTCCAGTAGTGGTAAAAAAAATTACACGTTATAAAAGTAATGAGTTTTTTATATCAGTAACAGTTTGATGTCTGGAGCCTCCCTGTTAACACACACTGGCAAGGCTTCCATATAAGCACATACCTGTATATATACTGTATTTTTAATCATCATTGACCTATGCTGTGTTGTTTGGGTTTTATAGGTTTTAATATGCCCTAATATTTTTTTTTTTACACAAAGAGTGCTGACACAGAAATGTGTAATGTCTACGAGCCTGAAGAATACATATGAATAATTTAGGATAATATTCAAACCCACTAATGTTGTACTGTACAAAGTAAATTAAACAGAAATACTGGTGCTGATACGGCATAGCAGTTAGAATATAAACCATAATAGTTATCAAAACTTGATTATAAAAGCTTTGACTTTTGAACTAAAATTAGTACATTACTGTATTAAACTGCCTGCTAACATTGTATATGTGTTTTAATCTAGTAATATTGCATACATTTCAGTTTACATTACCTAGTATTAATAAAATAATAATGATACTGTTAAGTGAGATGTGGTGTAAATATAAATGTGCTATCATAAATATCTCTCAGGTGGGAAAAAAAGGTTTTTGAAACTTCTCTTAACCCATTCAACATGTAACGGTCTGAGCTTCTCTTTCCTTGTCTTTATCCCACACTGAGTGCAACATGTGTGCTTGATTTGTGTTTTCCTATGGGCAGCAATTTGTCTCTGTTCTCGTTAAGTCGATTTTTATTAAAACCAGTGGGACATATGGTAACCCCACCATCCCTCCCCAGTAAATCATGGATGCATCTTTCTTCTTTTTAAGAACCATGCTTTCTTTAGCATCTTAGATGTTCCCTGGTGAAAGAATATTTAAGCTGTGTTGTTCATTAAAATTTGTATTCCTTCAAGGGGGGATAGTTAGATAATACTTATCTTTCACTAACACATAAATCTACATAAACCAATCAGCCATAACATTACTACCACCTGCCTGATATTGTGTAGATCCCCTCTCAAACAGCTCTGACCCTTCCAGACATGACTCCACTAGACCTCTGAAGGTGTGCTGTCACCAAGACAGTAGCAGCAGATCCTTCAAGTTCTGTAATTTGTGAGCTGGGGCCTCTATGTTTGTCAGCACATCCCACAGAAGCTTGATTGGATTGAGACTTTTAAGTCCATGTCAACATCTTAAACTCAACCCAATGGTTTGTATTCCTCAATCAATTGTACCATTTTTGCAGTGTGTCAGTGCACATTATCCTGCTGAAAGAGCCCCTGCTATCAGGGAATATCATGTCCATGAAGGGGTATACTTGGTCTGCAACAATATTTAGGTAGGTGGTACTTGTTAAATTAACATCTACATGAATGCCAGGACGCAAGGTTTCCAAGCAGAACTAGGAAATGCACAGAGCATCATATTGCTTGAGGTGACTTGCTTTTTTCCCATAATGCACCTTGGTACCATCTCTTCCTCATGGTAATGTATCAGAACACCCAGCACACCACAGCATGAGATCCAGCAGGCAAAAAGCCCAAGACAGCTGACCCAGTCTCCAAACTGCACAGGTCCCAATCCATTCAAGAACCCTTGAAATGCGCTGGATAAACAATCCTGATCCATGGAACCCCACCCTGCAACCCACAGCCCCCAAAGGATCTGCTGCTAACATCCTGGTGCCAGACATCACAGCACACACCCAAAGGTCTTTTGAAGCTACAACATTCGGCTTAATGTTTTGCAATTTAATCTTAATGCTAATCAGTCTATCTAAAAGTCTAAGTACATGTACGTATGTCATCTATTATAATGTAAATCCTATTATATTCTATCATAGTTAAAGTGACACAATGTAGTGATGATCTGCTAAACAGCTATACATAATAACAGTGATGATTTATTTGAACCATATGTGTATCTGTCTTTGAAGGCCATATGTATTGCCTGTAGCACTTACATGCCATGTCCCACTAAGTTAATAAATATTCCTTTTTTTCCCGTCAGCTATTTATGAATATAATGAGGTTTAGCACACATGCTTGTCTTATGATTATATAGGCTGTCTGAAGGCAGCTCAATGAGCTGAGTAGTTAACTCTGACAATCAAGTAGTGGTCAAAATCTATTCCGAAGTCAAAAGATGGAGAGATCTACAGTACAGTATGCAAGTGCAAGCTTTTCAAATGTCTATTCTTGAGTGAGACGTGATATGTCTCTGTCTGCCTCTTAGTCAAAAGCTGCTATATTGTTAGTTCCCAACAGCCCTCAACTGTCTTGGGCAGCATTCCATAAATTCATATCTCCAAGGCAACTGTGTTTTGGAGACTGTAAGAAGCTCTCCAGAGCATAAACCTGACATGCTGTATAATGGAAATTACTTGAAAGATTCAAGCTTGATCTTCTAAATTGGTTCTAAAGTTCTAAATTATTATTATTATTTTAATTTCCCAAATCGAATTGAATAAAGGAAGCGTCTTCTGGGTGTTTTAAAAAAAAATTATTTTTTATTTATTGTGTATTTTTTTTACCACCGTTATCTTGGTTTTCATCTGATTTGTTGCTTTGTTGCATTTGGGAATAACAGGTATTTTTATGATCCTAAAGATGGTACAGTATGTAAAACCTAACCACAGTACAGTAAGCACTGGCATAGTTATAACAGCTCTTTCTTAAAACAATGACATGCACTGCCTGGACTCCAATAAAAAGTCTTGTTTGAAGTAAAATAAGCAAACATGGATGATTGGATAATTACTGTCCTGATTAATATGTTTCAGCTGGCAACAATTCCTTTCTCCCTAACTGATGGTGTGAGTAGCTTCAAAAACAATTACATATCGAAAGACGTGTCATGTAGCTGTAAAAAGTCACATTTTTGGCCTGCATCATGCAAAGAAAACAGGGGATTGCTGAAAACTACTGGAATTGGTTTAGGAACTATCCAATACATTATTAAAACCTGGAAGTTAGATAGTGTTGAAATGTCAAAATGTGTTCAGAAAAAAAATCATGAATGACCGTGACTGGAGAGCACTTAAATGCTTGGTGAAGTTGCATACAGACACGGTGCAACAAAATATCACAGGATTGGGAATAAATAGTTGTGTGGGCGCAAGAAAAACACTTATCAATGAAGTTGTTTAGGAAAAAGCTTTAATTTGCTAGCGAGCATAAAGATTGGACTCGGACTTGGATGAAAAAAGGTCATGTGGTTTAATGAGTGTATGTACAGAAGTGATGTACCTACTGTACTGTATCATGCATCAAATTGTTAAAGATTGGTTCTGGGAACATGAGCAATCATTTTCACATGTAAATCGGCCACCAAAAAGTCCTGACCTTGACCCCCTTCAAAAACACATGCAGGAAGTACATTCAGATTTGACATCAGGAAATAAATGCTCCAAAGATTTATTTGAAACTTAAACACAAACTTCCACAAAGTTAACATTTTAATACATAATTGTAAACATTATGATCCTATGACAAAATATCTGTACAAACAAGAAAGAATGATTTAATCAAGAGGAGCAATATGGCTATGGCTAACCCAGTCTTGTCATAGTAATTCCATATTGAATCAGTCATCGTATACATGGGTAACAACACATTCAATGTTCATTTAATGACAAATATACTTGCAGAATACTCACAACTAGAAATACTAATTTTTTTTTATATCACAATGATTTCCTTTTCTATACAGTCTATACAAATTAATCTAAATTACAATCATTAACAGCATACTGTATATAATAAATAATTAAAATGTCAAGATTTTAAATATGTACTATACATAGATAGTTTTACAATTTTACTCTTTGCTATTAGTGTTTTTTTTTTTTTTTAAATCTGAGAAAGCTTTACAGGGTAGTGGTACGAGAGGTACATGTTCCATTGCGAAACACCATATCCGAGGCTAAGCAACACTCTTTCGGGAAGTCTTGTGGACCACATGTTGTCTGCCGCCGGAGGGCCACAGCACAGTAGTCCACCTGTTCTGCATCTGGCCCATTCTCCATCCAGCGGAAGCAAACTATTCTCTGGAAGGAACGTCGGAAGTTGTCAGACACAAATCCATATAGAATAGGATTAGCACCACTGTTAGCATAGCTTAGAATAAGGAACAGCTGAGTCACCATGGGGTCTGGTGGCTGGCAGAAGACACTCACAAGCTGCACGATGTAAAAGGGCATCCAACAAAGCACAAACACAGCGACCACCAGTAGCACCATGCGGGTGATCTTTTTCTCAGAACGCCGCCTCTGCATCCATCCTGCCTTGAGCCCTACCGCTCGCATCCGCACCACAATTAAGCAGTAGCACAGGCAGATAGCTGCCACGGGAAGTAAGAAGCCTAGCAAGAAGGTATAGACTACAAATGCTTCTGACCATGAAGACTCAGGCCACAGAAAGTTGCAGTCTACTCCTCCATCCTGCGCTGGAACAGTGTCTGCAAAGATAATGATGGGCAAGATGACAAGAAGTGAAAGTCCCCACACGCAGACGTTAACCACTTTGGCGACAGTAGGTCGGCGATAACGTGCTGCCTTGATGGGGTGCACTACTGCAATGTAGCGGTCCACGCTGAGCACAGTCAAGCAAAAAATGCTGGTAAACATGTTGATGCCGTCCACGCTAAGGACCAGCCGACACATCAACGATCCAAAGGGCCAGTGACGCACTGCAGCAGATGTGGCCAGAAACGGCACGCTTAACATGAAGAGTTCATCAGCAATTGCCAGGTTCAAAATGTAAATATTGGTGGCTGTTTTCATCTTGGCATACTTCAGGATAACGTATATAACCATAGCATTCCCTATGATGCCCACACAGCAGACTAGGGCATAGATAGAAGGAATGATGATCTTGGTAGCATTGGACTCTGACTGAAAATCATCATATTCCATGGTGAAATTAAAGGGAAAGTCAGTGGCAGAAAGTATGTTTTCAGTGCCATTGTATTCTGTACCTTCAGCCATTTTATTCTGATTTTGGTTAACCAGGCTGGCATTCAGTATGTAGTCCTTATACAATATTTGAGTCATTTGATATGCTTTGTTATGAAGAACGTTTGTTCCTTTTAAAAGTAATGGTGGTGAGGTTTAAACATTGTGAATATTTAATCCTTCATCCACCAAACCTGTCCTTGACTGGGGAAAGTTAGAACAATCGTCTATGGGTTTTACTTTTTTAATGGCTTGAATTTGTTTCGAGCACATCAGGAAAATCCATTTTTGGAACTTTTTGGCAAATGGACCACGCAGCAAGTTGGGATCCTCTGACTAAATGGTTCCATCTGTGGAATTTCCAGCTTGAACATTCTTCATGCACTGATAAATAAACCTGTATGCATATATGAGAGTGTTGCAGGTGTTGGTGGGCTAGGCTCAGACACTCAGACTTGGCAATGAAAGCACATTCCAATGATTTATATACAATTAGCCCTGGAGAATCATAGTATTATGAGGTTCCCCTTTTGAAAACATAATCCTGCATTCAGAGAAAAAAAAATCCGTCTTTGAGATATGTGGTCCTTGTTGCATTCTTGTATCCAATCACATGATGAATTATGCACTTGCGTCTCTGATCACATTATGGAAAATCTGGCTCAGGATCCACAGGAACAATAACCACATTTCTGAATTTTTTATGTTTGTTCATTGTATGGCTAATATTTTGCACTACTCCATATGCACTATCTGTAAGGAAAAGAAACAAAAAGAAACTTTAGAGATCTTTTGGTCATTACTGTTATTATACAATGTACACTGATCAGCCGTAACATTAAAATGCAAAGCATTATGCCCATTATTGTGTAGGTCCACCAGCTCTGACCCCTTGGAGCAAGACTCCACAAGACCTCTGGGGGTGTGTTGTGACACAAAGATTTAAGCAGCAGATCCTTTTGGGTGCTGTTGGTTAAGGGGTGAGGGCTCCGCAAATCGGACTTGTTTGTCTAGTGAATCCGAAGGGTGCTCGATCGGATTGGCATCTGGAGAGTTTGGAGGTTTGGTTGGTAACCTTGGGCTCTTTGCCTGCTGAGCCCTTTGTGTGGTCCACAAGGTGTTCCAGTGCCTTTCTATCATGGCGAGTGTTGCCTTGTCTTTTCTGTGGAATCGGACCAGACAGACAAGCCTTTGATACCCACAGGCATAAATGAAGATTGAGTGCCAATGATCCTGTCACCAGTTTACTTGTATATAAATCAATATTAGTATTAATGTTATGTGGTGTTAATGTTATGGCTGATCCGTGTCTAAAATCAACACACTAAAATAAAGCAACAAATCAAATTTTAAGTTATCAAATCTCTCAACATGTATAGTGCAGCCCAGAGAAGATGGAAAAAAGAGCGCAGAGGCATGATGCATCTTTCAGACATGCATTTTTTTTAAATCTACCACACACTTTGCCCTTGTGTACTCAGCTAGCCGTCTGTAAAATTACCACATTCACAACACAGAAACACCCCTGACACCAATTTCTATGCTTACAAGGAGCAAACATGCTTCTGAGGGAAGACATGAAAAAAGTTTGCTTAATGGAAATATGGTCCAAAAAAAGCAGATGAGCAACACTCACTGTAGCCTACCACTCTCACTCCTTCTCTCTGTCAATGAGGCACACAAAATAGCAATTATAGTGTTATTAGCAACAACAAAAAAAACCCAGAAACTTAATTACATCCATGGCTAGAATATAAATAGGATGTGTTTGCATTTGCATCAATCCAATCATTTCTAAGGTCTGGTGATGTGAGCTTTAGAATCTGAACCAAAATCTGTTTATTATAACCTAACAGGAAGTCAATAACATCAAATAAGCAAATGCAATTTATTAGAATTTTTCAATTAATGTAAATGATAAGTCCTGGCCTTCAGTTGTAGTCTTTTGATGTCTATGAGTGCTATGTTTTACAAAAGGCATAAGGCTTGAACTACTTCTTAAATCCAGGCTGGGTGTTTCAAACTTTTTTTTAGACTGTTCACATAATAGTGATAGATAGCTATTTTAGTAAATCATAATAGGGATTCATCGTTTTCATAAGAAAACCCAAGTAATCAGTCTTTACAATAATGAACTTAAACATACTATATATCAACACCTATTGTGAATAGACTACAATAGCAGAAGACCATACTGGCTTGTACTTCTGTCAGCCAAGAATAAGAATGTGTGGGCACAGACTCTGGGGCAGAAACTGGGTAGTTGAAAATTGGAAAAAGACCGCATGATTTCTTTCTTTCATTTCTTTTCACAAATTGTGCACCTGGCACATGATTCCTTGCCTGACTGGATAATTGAATGAATAGCAGGGATACAGATGTTTCAATTAAAGTCACCAGTGAGTATGTGCTACTACGTATATATACAGAACTGTGCAAAATTTAGTACCACCCCCATTCCCTTATACTGGGCCAGACTTTCTTGTATTTTTAATGTAGTCTTAAAGAAAAACTTAGTTGGCTCTCATTTTCGGGACGTTTTTGGTCATTTTCAGTCTAGTCCCTGTACCTGACCAGTTTCAGAGGAATTTGTTTTTGTCTGTCAAGCCACACAGTGACCGCTTAATCATTTAAGCATAAAAACAACTTAAAGCATGAACCAGTGAAAAATAGGTGCAGGTGATGACAGATGATCAGGCCAGTGATTAGTATAATGATGAATGTTGAGTAGTTGGAATAGATAAGAGGGGAAATGAGGTTCCTGCAGAGGTTGTTACATAAATAACCAGTTTTTAAATTAAATTAGGCACTTCACAGCCTGTCACAGTAAAACACATTAACATGTTACAGTTTCTTTAATTTAATCTACATTTAATTTAATATGAATTGCATAATATAGACATCTGAAATGTATATGTACATTACATAAATATTAAATACATTAAATATTTCAAGTCTATTTTGTTTTCGTTTCAAAGCTTACAGCTCATGAAAATCAAAAATTCAGTATCTCAAGTTTTGAGTTTGAGTAAATTACTATTAATACAATATAAAGACTATGTATCTCTCGGTCTAGTTGAGGGCAAGCCACAGAGGCTGTTGTATTGCAACATATTCATGGAAAGTTGACCAAAAGAGAAGGGTGTGGTAGGAGAGCGTGCACAAGAAGTAGGGATGACTCAAGGCTTAAGAAGATTGTTAACCAAAGATGATTCAAGACCTTGGGAGAGCTTCACAATGACTGGAGTGTGGCTGGAGTCAGTGCTTTAAGAGCCACCATGCACAGACATCATTGGGAAATAGGCTACAACTGTTGCATTCATTGTATCAGGCCACTCCAAAACAAGAGCAAGGTTCAGAAGTGTCTGGGCTAATAAAAAAAGAACTGGACCATTGTTCAATAATAATCTTTTCAGATGAAAGTAAAATTTCTATTTCATTTGGAAATCAAGTTACAGATCTTGATGTGCAGTGTGAAGTTTCCACATTTGGAGAATATTTGGACAGTCATCTATGACAAATAGTCATATACTGACAAACTTTATGTAGATGCTGATTTCCTTTTCCAGCAGGGCTTAGCACCTGTCCACAGTGCCAAAACTACCACTAACTGGTTTGCTGATCATGGTATTATTATGCTTGATAGCCCAGCCAAACTCACCTGTCCTGAACCTTATAAAAGAATTTATTTGGTATTGTCAAGAGGAAGATGATAAACACCCAACTCAACAAATACAGATGAGCTGAAGGCTACTATAAAAGCAAGCTGGTCTTCAGTAATGCCTTAGCATTTCATGCTGTGCCTCATTGATGCAGTGATTTCTGCTAAGGGAGCCCTGCCAAAGTTCTAAGTGCATGAAGTAACATACCGTTTTAGAATTTCTGTAGTGTAAATCCTGTAAATTCTAATTTGAGATATTGGAATATTGATTAAGATTTTCTTCTAAATTTAACACAAAAAAGGCTTGAAGTATTTTATGTGGCGTGTAATCCATCTATAATATCACTTTTACAATCACACCCATTGTATATGTTTAAGTGGCGGCGCAGTGGCTTAGTGGTTAGCACTTTCGCCTTGCACCTCCAGGGTCTGTGTTTGATTCCCACCTTGCAGGTCTGTGTGCATGGAGTTTGCATGTTCACCTTGTGCTTGGTGGGTTTCCTTTGGGGTACTACGGTTTCCTCCAACAGTACAAAAACATGCAGATTAGGCTAACTGGCGTTCCCAAATTTCCTGTAATATATAAATGGGAATAAATACAACGGTAATTACCATCGGCCTTTGCGGTCCCTAGTTGGACTACAGAGGTTCCTAGATGGATGGATGGAGATGTTTAAGTGTTCAAAAACTAATGGAGCCAGAACTTGGAAATTGGAAGTAGAAGCAAGAAGGAAAGAAAGCAAGAAGTGATTGGAAGTGGACAGTGAAAGAGTAAACTCAAGCTGCACAGTCTCTCATATGAAATTAAAGTGAATAATGGCCCAGTAATGCATCAGTGATGAAAGCAAGAGAAGGGGAGTAATTGAGAGAGAGAGAGAGAGAGAGAGAGAGAGAGAGAATAAAATAAATAAAGGGGAACTCCATCGGTCATCTCAGATATGAAGAATGGCTTCTGGAGACACTGATGTCAGTGCAAAAGGGGCAGTGCAGTAATGATTTAAAAAATTATCATATTACATGAGTAATTGGTATTTAAATTAATAAAGCATTTACTTTTTTTTCACCATGAAGTCGTATGCCAGTGCTACTCCAAAGTGTGTCAGAGCTGCAACAGCAAAGAGAGACATAACAAGTGTCAGTGTCTTCACAAGAAAGTAGCAAAACATTTCCCTCACAACTGCAGAGCCTTTTGAGAAGAATCTACACCACAATCAATCTCTCACACTTCACTTTCCGTTTGCCAATTTCTCTCACTAAGGATGGTTATTACTGTCACAGTAAGTGGCCTTAGTATAAAACAGTTATAACTGACATTCTGTCTTGGAACCCTATAATTCTCACATCACAAGGGCATGGCGAGTCTTTACCATCAGTCAGCACACACATTTTGGGAGTAAAAAATAGTTTAACTGCAGGATTAGAACTTAATCTGAGTCTCCCTAGTCATTTCATTCCATAAATATTATTAAAATGTAAGTATTAAATAGTTCAATTTCTATGGCAATCTGTGACCACTGACTTTTATAGCAAGAATAAATAAGTAAATGTATGCAACATTTTGCTTAGCTAGCTTTTTAAAAAAAAATTGTTTTATATAAGTATATGCATTTGTTGGTAGAAATGGTTTAAAGATCCAGGTGAATCGGCTGAGCACACATAATGGACATGTGTTTCTAGTTTTTGGTTTTGCTTTTGTCTTTTATGTCTGGTTCGAGTATTACCTAGGAGGAAAATGGAATGCCTTAAAAAGAAAATTCAAAAAGAATAATAGCATAACCATTGGAACATAACTCAAGAAACTTCTTGTTTGTTTATTTGTTGTTTTTGTTTGTTTATTTGGCCATATCAACCTGCTGTAAATTCAAAATTCTATAGAAATCAAAAACACCATGTAAATTTTTGTTTTTTTAAATAAACTTCGTTATATCTAAGATGGTCCCAGCTAATTCATACAAATTTGCAACTATGAAGCATGTCTGATTTGTCATCTTTTTTGTTATGAAATATCTTTTGAAATATTCAAATTGTTTGTGTTACTTTTTATGTGTTCTAATATTATGTTGCTTTTCATTTACTGACTCCAAAGCTGATGATAAATGGAAGTTCACTAAGACAAATCAGCAGCATCTGGCAAAATGACACTTCTGATGCTGGCTTTCAGGTAAAAATGGAGGCTATAGCAACACCTGTGCAAATATTCCGAAATTAGCTTAAATATTTTAATAACTAGGAGAATTTAGTGCCCCTTAGCAAATTACTACACAGGCATTCATGTATAAATGTGTTTAGCAAAGAGAAAGAGAGATAGAGAGAGACAGTTAGTGACAGCTAGTGTTATCATATTATTTATTTTTCTCTTAACACTATTTGACATCTGGCATCTTTGTAAATGAAACTAGACAGAGCATTAAAATCAAATCTGTTCTGTTTTTGGATGCCTAGCATGTGTCTTTACTGCAGCTTTCACTGGAATAATATGATTCTCTTGGCCTATTTTATGGATGCGTTTCCCACAGCTGTCAAAAAAAGACAGATTAAAATATAGTTGCTGTTGGCAAGCTATGAACTATGCTTACAAAAATATGATAAAGCTTAAATTAAACGACAAATGTCAGAAAAACCGCTGGTTAATTCACAAATACAACATGTTATGAGTTTGTTATAAAACTTAATGTAAAGGTATATTTTGTAATACACTGTCTGGCCCCCCCCCCAAAAAAAACAGCTTTAGATGGTTCAAATTATTGTTCTACAATAGATCTGGCAAAGACAACAAATAAAGAAATTTGAAATGTCTGGAATTGGGTTTAGAACTGTCCAACTCATTACTAAACCTGAAAGGTCTGTGCTGAACTGTCAACTCTGTCGAAGAAATGTGGTCAAAAAAAAAAAAAGAATCACGAATGGAGATCACTTAAACACTTGGGGACGATGAATTGAGAATAGACCTCACACCTTAATAGTGCTTATTAGTGAAAGTAAGAACATTTCCACACAAACATTCAATAAACAACGCCCAGCATTGGGACTAAACAGCTGTGTGGCCACTACTACTACTGAGCTAAGTACTTGGTAATGAGACATTAAAAAAAAGCTTTAACTTGCTAGGCAGCATAAAGATTGGACTCTGGGGGAATAGAAAAATGTCATCTCATTTAAAGAGTTCAGAATAACCCTGTTCCAGAGCAATGGGTGCATCAGGGTATGAAGGTAAATGTATGAAGCGATGCACCCATCAAGCACAGTGCCCACTTTACAAGCTTTTGGAGACAGTGCTATAATCTGCGGCTGATTCAGTTGGTCAGGTCTAGGCTCAGCAAAGTTATGTGGCAATAAAATAAAGTCAGCCTGCTATCTAAATGTCGTAAATGACCAGGCCATCACATCAATGGATTTTACCTTCCCTGAGGGCACAGGCATACTGTATTCCAGGACTCCATACGGTGAAAGTGTGGTGAGGCAGCAACATCTACAAGTCTACATAATTATTGCAAAGGTAGTAGAATAAATTTTTTTTCCAGTCCAGGCAGTGTATTTTGTATTGTAGTGTATTGTTAATTTGCTATCAGCTGGTAAGGGAATATGTTTTATGTCTTATTGTGTTATGACCTTTAACATTCTTGCATCCTTTCTTTTTGATCTATGCACACTAAGGTTGTAATATAATGCATCTGTCTTTATTTGTATTTATCAGTTACTAGGTATAAGAGAAAACTTGCATTATCGCTGTATTAGTGTACTTGTTACAGTACATTGAGCATTTGTGGTACACTCTGAGGATATTCTCTTCCTGGCTTGATTGATTAGCCCTTTCCTGGCACTGATTATTACACTCTCTATTTTTAGGGCTCATTAGAATTCCTATTGCTAGTCTTACTGGGAAAAAAGTAAATAAAATGAAATATAAATGCATAAAATATATTATGATAGATTAATGGATTATTTGTTAGAGGTTGAAATATTATCAATCTATTTCTGGAAATTTTATTAATGTCAAGGTTTAGATTTTTATTTTTATTTTTTTATGGCACATAAAAATTTGTTTTTAAAAATATGGTTTTGCTTTTTCTAGAAATAAATGCTTATCTAGCCAAGCTACCAATAAAACAAAACTTACAGAACAAAAAAACATAGTGTGTGTTCATTGAAAGCTTAAACAATAAATACAGTACTATATAAACGTATATTTTTTCTTTGCTTATGATATGTTCAGTGGATAAGAAGGCATAAGAGTCTCTCTCTCTCTCTCTCACACACACACACACACTCTCTCTCTCTTACTCTCTCTATGTGTCTGCATAATTAACTCTAATCAGTATATGAAGAAATTAGATCTGTGAGAAATGAATGAATGAATGAATGAAATAATGAATGAATGAACAAATGATGATTCAATTCCTAGACATGCTACAGATTATTACATTATTACAGTGTTATTCTTTATATCTGCTTCTGTTTTTGTTTTTTCACCAGGATTCCACATTGTCTTTGTCATTTGAATGTGGAATTACAGCCTTCAAGGGTCAGAACATAGATCCTGCCTTCTATATCCTTCTTCTTAATTACAGATTACAATAGAGTTTTGACGCTCACTCTAATGCTTTGCAAAACCCATGAGTATTCAGAAAAGTCTTCGGAAGCCCTTTTTTTTTTCTTTTTTTTTTTTACAAGTGTATAATGAGATTGTACTCCACCTTGTGGTAATATCACAATGTCTTAACTCTATGAATAAAGATAATCCACCACAACTGATGCAACTAAATAGGTCATTGATTAAATGAAACATTTATGTAAACGAATATCATGGTTTATTTAACAGCATATGTAACAGGTTTTGAAATTATTAAATAAAAAAAGATCTTTAAATCTATGGGGGAAAAGTTAAAAGCCTTGTAGAATTATATCAGCTACCTGATGGCATTCAGAAGCGATTGTTTTTCATTCTTACTAGCAATATAGTCTTACAGGAGCTTTTTCATAGTGATATTTATAGTGATATTTTCTCTGTAGAAGGCGATGCGGTGGCTTGTACATTCTCATTTTTCTTCTTTCTATTTCAGCTTTTTATACTCTTAGGAGGTTATAATAAAGCTTCTGTGTTCTATAAATGTGGTCAAAACAATATTCTACAATTTCTATAACCAATTTGATACTGAGTATTATTACCTTAACCACTGGAGAGGGTTTTAAAATTGTACCAATTCCCACTTGATGTTTATTAGAATTTTAAATCCTGAAAATAAATGTCCTCGTTTGATCCTTCTGTTTTTGCAGAACAATGCACAAGCTCATATTACATACTGCACAATTGTACATTACAGAAACTCTCCTGGGAGTTACTGGCACATCCCTCATACAGTCCTGACCTCTCTCTCCAAGTGATTTTCTCTTGTTTGGGTTATTAAAGGAGTTCCTGGGAGGCCCTTGTTTCAGATGTGAATCATGGCTCTGCAGTGAGAAAACTTTCTATCTGGATGATATCCACGAATTAGTGAAAAGCTGGGATAAGTTTATTAGTGTAGCAGGGGATTAGATAGAGAAATTAAAAGTAGTTTTTAACACTCATCGTCTATAACGCTGTATTCAGGGTCGCAGGGGGCCTGAAGCCTATCCCAGGAGACTTAGGGCACGAGGCGGGGTACACTCTAGACAAGGTGCCAATCTAACACAAGGCACACATACAAACTCAGACACTCATTCACACAGTATGGACAATTTAAGGAACACCAAGTAGCCAAATCTGCATGTCTTTGGAGGACACCAGAGTACCGGGAGAAAACCCACCAAGCACGGGGAGAACATGCAAACTCCACGCACACAGAAATGGGAGTCGAACCTGGACCCTGCAGGTGCAAGGCAACAGTGCTAACCACTACACCACCGCGCTGCCACACGGAACGATGAAAAGGTCCAGTTTGACTTGAACGTCTCTAAACTTGGCTAAAAGAACAGAAAAAAATCCCAGTAAAAATTTCGTACAGAAATCAATTCATTCAGGTGAGAGAAAATCTCTCTTAATCAACTCAAGCGCACAAACGTAAAGACCACCTGGCTCTCATTATACAGTTTCTTAAGGACTCTCATTAGTATTCAACACTACAACACGTAGGTGGATAAAAATCACTTGTTAAAGGCGAGAGCTAAAATAAAAACACCTGCTGTTCTGTCCAAACATCAGGCAATTCAGTCGAATGCAAACAAAGACAAATAGGTATTCTTGAGATTGAAATCATCTTTTTAAATAAGAATCATAAAATGCTCATAGAACTGCTATGACTCAGTGCTGATCAGTCTACAAGTCAATATTAACTAAAGCACGCTGAATGAAATGAAATTAATTGCTCATTCATTAAAAAAAAAAAAAAAAAAAAAAGGAAAATAAATCCACAACGATACTGGTTGTGTGTGTGAAAGTAATGACTCAATATGCTCCTACAAACAACAAAGATACTCATCTTATCCTTCTGGAATAACTACTCATTTATTGGCTCATTAACCTCAAACAAGTATAATAGACTCTGTATGGATTTGTGCGCTCTGCAAATGAAGTCATCTTAGTGTACAATTAAACGAAAACAATCCATAATGATGCAAAGAGAGCAGTATTTCCATGATCACTGCTCTATACAGTTTCATTGCTCAGTGTTTACCAGGTGTACATAAAACCTGCTAGTTTTCCTGGTGACATATAATTCAACACAAGAGGAAAAGAGACAATGTCAACGTCAGCTGAATCTTTTGTCTAAGCTGCTTTTGATATGCAAATGCTGCTGATACTTAGGATTCGTCCAGCACAAAGAACAACTGTTTCCGTACCTGACAGCATTAGTGTAGTCTTGATATTTTAATCCCCTAGACAGCGAAGATATAAACTATATATATATATATATATATTTTTTTTTATTATTATTTTTATTTTATTTCATGCCTGTCAATAGGGTGCAGTGTGATGGGGATGGCTGCTGTGTATTGATTTTCTTTTAACAACTTTGTCCACTGTGATAAAGCTCAAATAATTGTTGCCTGGATAGAAAATAATCAAACCTAATATACTAATGATACAAAAAATTTGTGTGTGTGTGTGTGTGTGTGTGTGTGTGTGTGTAGCCACACACAATGTGCACTTATTAGTTAAGTAATAATTGATCTCTTAATCAATAGCCCGTGTCTTTTTATTCTTTAGGTCTGTTTTAGCAGCATACAGTACATTCAGTATAGTACATGATACAGATACATATACAGTACATAAATCCATTGTGCATTAAGTCCTTTGCAATAATCATGGAAAATAGTGAATGAATTTTTCAATTTTAATAGTCAGAAAAAAGACCCACCTTGTTGGATCCAGATAAGAGTGTTTGTATGAGGGAAGAAAAGGAAATATGCAGACTGCCTGTGCTGCGATTTCTCTCTCAGGATGCTGGAGACTGGAGACAGCTGAGCTATCCTCTCTTCTCTGCTGCTTCTGCGCATCTAAACAGACGATCATCTTCTGCTGCATCCCTCTCACTCTAACATTCTTACACACACACACACACACACACTGCCCCCATCCTGGCAATCTAATTTCTTTCCCTGTTCAAAGGAATCAGATTTTCTGTCATTGAGTTCCATTGCCCGCTCTTTCTTTCATTTGCACTTTCTTTTTTTCACTATCGCCATGAGAACCTTTCACTGACATGATCACAAATGTGGATAATTGACAACCCCTAACTTCAAATTTTCAGTTTTCTTGTGTGTATGTGCCAAACCCAGCACACAGTTAACTGGAATTTAAGATGAGTTGAAGCATCCAGATTTGAGCAGAAAAATCAACAAACTGTACTGGACACTGGCGCTCTACAATAGATTTGAACAGCTCTGGACAAGGAGAATGGGCCAAACCTGAACTAAAATGCTGGACATATACTATATGGCCAAAAACTTTAAGGACACCTGACAATCACATACCTATGTGGTTCTTCCTCAAACTGTGGCCACAAAGTTAGAAACACACAAATTTACACAAATTTCTTTGTATGCTGTAGCTTGGAACTCACTGGAACTCACTGGAACCAAGGAGCTTAAACTTGTTCCAGCATGACAAAGTCCCTATGCACACAGCAAGACATTTCAGTATTCCAGGGTAGGCGAGAAATAACTGTGTTGTGAAATAAGTTTCCTGCACAGAGCCCTGACCTCATACCCACTAAACACCTTTAGAATAAACTAAAATACTGACTGCATCCTGCATCTCTGTGATCAACATCAGTGCCTGATCATGCTAATGCTCTTGTCACTAAATGAACATGGCAACGCCCCAAAATCTAGTGAAAAGCCATTCCAGAAGAGTGGAACAGCAAAGGAGGAATACATGTGAACCTCCCCATCTGACGAGCTCCAATCCTCTTTCCTTCTCCCGCTTCTTAATTCCTTCTCAGTAACATTTAACAGCTGCTCTCCCAGACAAGGGAGGGCATTCCATGGACCTGATTTTCTGCCACTCCTGTCCAGCTACAGATATCACTAATATCCTACTTCATACCCCTGATCATTACCTGGCATCCTTCACCTTCACCCTTTCTATCCTGCCTAAAACCAACCACCAAATGTCTTGTCTACTAACAGAAGCCTCCACTCTATCTTCCCTTCCTTTGTGTCTTCCTGTACCCTATTATTCCAATGAAGAGAATTAAGAACTGCAGGGAGAAAGTGTATCATAGCTTGATACAGATCTTGTCTCTAACTGTGTTCTGCTGTCTACATTCTCATGTGAAGTGACTAAAACTGCCCTCTACTGGGAAAAGTGGAAGTTTTTGCACATGATTCTTGCAAGCTCTGCAACATCTTTTCTTTGTTGGTCAACTAAATGGTTCTTCTTGCTCTGTCCTCTGTAGATGAGGTTTTGCCATCTTTAGCAATACTCTAAGGTCGCACACTCCAATCCCACTATCTGTCCTTTGGATCCAATCCCTTCCACAATGGTTAAAACCATTTCACAAGGCTTCTTTCCCTTCATCACAACAATCATCGAACTTTTCATATCATCTAGTCATGTTCCTGACCATTTAAGAAGGCAATAGTTACTCTCATACACAAGAAACCCTGCCTGGATCCAACAGTCATCCCTAACTATCGGCCCATATCACTTGTCTCCTTTGTCTTTTAAATTCTTCAATGCAGTTTATACAATTAAATGTATTTTTATCTCTTGCAGAACAACTACAATGACGCTAACCAATCTGGATTCAAAATGGCACATTCCATAGAAACTGCCATTCTGTCTGTCACTGAGAAACTGTGCTATATCAGCTAAACTGTCTTCTGTCATCTTCCCCCTGGGTATCTCAGCAGCATTTGACATGGTAAACCACAAGATTCTCTTGCAAGAATATGTGGCACATCATGGCAATGCCTTACTTTCTACTGTGCCTTGAAGGTCGGTGGTATGAGGTGTCATGGAGTGGATCTACATTTGCTCCATGCAGACTCTCCACTGGTGTCCCATATGTGCCAGTACTTGGTCCTCTTCTGTTCTTACTCTATAACGATCTCTTGGTGACGACATATCCTCACACAGCTTTTCCTACCATTGTTATGCAGATGACACTCAGCTCATGCTTTCCTTTTAAGTTTCAGACATTGATGCTTCCACTCAGACCTCAGCATGTTTGTCTGAAATCTCGTCCTAGACAGCAGCTCATCAATTGAAGTTTTCTCTTAGCAAACACTCAACTGTTGTTGTTTCATGTGGTGATTCATCCCCCAGTCAGGATCTTACAATCTTTCTGGATAACACTCAGATCACACTTTCACTCCCTGCCCGCAACCTTGGGTAACTCTGTACAATGAACTGTCCTTTTCCCCCTCACCTTGATAGCCCTACGCACTCTTGTGAATGTCTTTTTTATAACAGCAGAAGAATTCTTCCATTTCTCTCCACACAGGTCACTCAAGGGCTTGTTCAGTCCCTTATTGTTTCAAGACTGGACTACTGCAACTCATTTTTGCCAGGTCTGCCTCTGTGCACCATTCGTCCTCTACAGATGATCCAGAGTGCGGCCGCATGACTTGTTTGTGGAAGAACTGATATGTTCTTCCACATCACACCACTTCACACCCTCCACTGGCTTCCTGCCCTTATCAAATTCAAAACACTTGCCCACAAGGCCGAAAATGGCCCAGGACCCACATTACCTCAAGGCACTTATCATGTTCCCATTGATTCTTCAGCACTGGTCAACTGGTCCCACCATCTCTCAGAGATCGAATAAGACATGCATCTAGACTGTTTTCTCTTCTGGAAATTAAGAGGGGGAATAAAATTTAGACGTCCGTACAGCCCGGTCACTGGCCATCTTTAAGCGACATCTAAAGAGCTATCTGTTTAGTAAGTATTTGGGATAAAACAACCCCCATTCCTCCCCCACCCCATGTACTGGTGGTATTTCTACTGTAGTAGAGACCTAGAGAACCAGTGTATATATTTAATGACTTATATAAGTCGCTCTGGATAGGCTTCATCCAAATGCTGTAAATGTAAACATATGGAGTGGAATGTTCAACAAGCAGATATAGATGTCATGGTCAGATGTCCACATACTTTTCTATACAGTATACCTAAAAAAAGTTTTTGAATACTTTTTTTCCTGCATATTTAAAAAAAATAATAATAAATGTGTTGCTGTGTCATACAATCAGGCTGCCCACACAGTACATGCACAAACACACACACACACACAAACAATAGCTTAGGCTTATTTATCAGCTTGAAGCATGCACATGGTCATCAGCTTGCAGATAAGAATAGACCAGCTGTCCAGTACTGATATACTCTAGTCCAGGCCCTTCAAATCCTGTCCTAAAGGACCAGTGTCCAGCACAGTTTGTAATTCCCCAACATCTAAACACACCCACTGAACCTGGTAATTAACATCTTAGTTGATAAGCTGTTTTTGAGCAGAAGAGTCACCAAGCTGTGTTGGACACTGGCCCTCTAGGACTTGATTTAAAGATCGCTGCTCTAGTCAGTTCACACCGCTCTGTGTGGTGCACTCTTATTCTCCTAACCTATTCTTCTCTCTACCTTTTGTCCGACCGCAAAAAAAAACATACTAAATGAAATAGAGTTATTTAGGTCACACTATTTCATTCATTAAATATTGATATTTTAAAAAAATACCATTGAGATTTATTGTCCTTTGATTTTATTCAAGTACTAAAGATGTATATTCTCCAAGCAGATCTTCTTGGCACAATATAAGTTGGTTTAATATTTATTTTAAAAAAAAAAGTGTTTGTGGCAGTGTATGGTGGAAAAAAAAATACACCACCAATATATACAGCCTTATCTTTTATGAGTCCTGGACTCAACTGCTATGTGGATTGCAATTTCTCTTCTCTGTTCCTCTTTATTAACACCTGATAACCGATGATCATACAGGGATCTATAGCGATTTTAGATGGGGGAAATATCATGTCCTCATATGAGTATATTCAGGTTTCAAAAAGGTATCACAGAAAAAAATATGAGACAAATTCTGCCATAAAGAAATAAATAAAACTAACACATTTATTATGGTCAGTTTGAAGTGCTTATCAAACAGCTATACATCCACTCACTCACTCACTCACTGTCTACACCACTTTGTCCTGTATACAGGGTCGCGTGGGGCCTGAAGCCTATCCCAGGGGACTTAGGGCCCTAGGAGGGGTACACCCTGGACAGGGTGTCAATCCATCGCAGGGCACACACACACTACTGGCAATTTGAGAACGCCAGTTAGCCTAATCAGCGTTCCTGGAGGAAACCCACCTAGCATGGGGAGAACATGCAAACTCCATGTACATCAAACGTGCGAATCAAACCTGGACTCTGGAGGTGCAAGGCAACAGTGCTAACCACTAAGCCACCGTGCCGCCTCCTGTACATTCAGTAAACCAATAAGCAATAATGAATTTAATGCCAAAATCCTTACATAATTTCAAAAAGCTAAATTCCTGTATAAATCAAAAGCCTTTTGAGTAACATACATCGTCCACTTTAATAGAAACACCTGTACACATATTCATTCATGCAGTTATCCAATCAACCAATCATGTGACCTCAGCACAATGCATATGCAGATAAATCTTGTGTAAACTGTTTTAGGATCCCCTGTATGTTGACTCTGGATGTACATTGATTCTAAATACAGTCCTATACAGGCCCTACAGTGCATTGGGTATCACTGTCAAGTTTGCATTATCTTATCCCAGATGTTTTTCTTTCTATGCGTGCACGTAATCACACCCAACATGCCTGAACATGTTTATACATTTATTTATGACCTTTCCATTCTTGAGTCTTCAATGTTGCCTTGGTCTGCATTACAATGTCATTTAAAGGAAGCAGTTGCCAGGGTAACGGTGTGTGAAGATGAGCAGCGGGTGTGAAAATGATGAAGCATCTGCTCGTTTTAAGGTGGGAGCATGGCACCTCCTGTGTGCACTCGCTGAGTATATTTGAACAAGCCCTTTCCACATCAGGAATAAAACTAATAATAACTATAGAGGGCTCAGAAACTCTGCTATGATTAACCAGTGTATAATTCTGTGAATAGACAGATATTGAATGGACTGTATTTGCATTATCATTCCTGCTGGAGCCATTGCTAACAATCTTATGAGACTGATTCCTCTCCCAGTGGGAGCCCATCTGTTCTCAGCGAGGACTGAGTTGCAGGTGAAGAGACCTTTAATTAATGTCAGAGACATCAAATGCTATGCTCCTGAAAGCCCACTGTGGTCATGTCTACACATTCTGTTCAGTGATATGACAGTTTACGTAATGGACAGTTTAGTTTGCAATGAGCGTTAGACCTCTATACTGACAAAAGACAAAAGAATTTGCAATACTCCCAGCGACAACAACATAGCGTCCTCAGAACAACACTTACATATGGTGTATAGCACTGTGGCATAGTGGTTAGCACTGTAGCCTTGCACCTCCAGGGTCGAGGGTTTGTATACTGCCTTCAGGTCCATGTGTGTGGACCCAAATCGCCTGTAGTGTGAGTGAGTGTGTTGGTTTGTGCCCTGCAATGGATTGGCACCCCATTCAGGGTGTACCCCACCTAGTGCTCTGAGTCCTCCATGTTAGGCACCATGCCTCCCATGACCCTATACATGATACATTGTGTAGAGAATGAGTGAGTGAGAGTGTTTCTGCTTATTAGCACTACAAAAGTACTAAAAATTGATCAATGTCTTCAAACAGGAACAAGTTTAATACGATGAGACAAAAGAGAAAAGTCGATGTCTTTACATGAGAATGGTGAGGTCTTCCCAAAAGTCTGGATCCATAGTCATTGGTCTTTATATGAAATGTGAGAGTCGTGAGAATCAAAATTGACCCAGAACAACAGTTGCACCAAAGCAGGAAATCATCTCCACATGGAACAACATCAGTGCTGATATGTTAAGAAATGTTCAATGTTCCTGCATTCAGCATATAACACTCAGTATGTCTGCAAAACAATTCCTGATCTGGTCCTATTCTGATTGTTGTGATTTATACACATTTTTTCACATCTCATACACATTTCAATCATTTTCTTTTGATTTTGTAAAGCTGCTTTGAAACAATGACCAATGTAAAAAGTGCTATATAAATAAAATAGAATTAAATTGAATATACACTACACATTTAAATAAAAAAATTACCTATGTGTCCAGACTTTTTAATGTGCCTGAGTGTGTATACAGGCTGGCGTATATATGCATTCAGTCACATTAGGAAAAGGCACTTATTAACTACTGAAAAGTTGATTTGAGAGACGGCCTCCTGCAGTGGGCTTAAATCAACTTAGCAGGAGTTTATTGAACAGTGAAGTGATTAAATAATGTCTAAAAGCCTTGCTTTTATTACTTTATATTTTCGTAATAAGTATAATAAGTTTGTAATAGCATGACTGAAATGTACCTTTTATAACATAAAACCATGGATTATTGTACAGTGGAGGCCAAAAGAATTAAGACAACATTTTCCCTTCTGTGCACAAAAACAGATGACATCACTCATTAGTTCTGGCAGAAGAGTTGTGATGATTATAAACAACTGGTTTAGTTAATGGATGTAACAAAAATGTGTCCGGGATCCGTCTCTGTACAAAAATAGACCTTTGTACAAAACCTGTGGAATTCTCAAGTGAATTGCAAACTTCTGTGCGAATTTCTGCACAAAAACTTTAGGAAGTTATCAAGCAGTCGTGGATTTAGCGAGTGACATCTTTTTCACTCTATGTCCAGCCAGATCCAGCAGCATTTGAAAACTAAAGGCATTCATACTAAACATTGATTGTTATATAGCAATCCCTTTGCATAAAATAACAAATTGTTCTCATATTGATTGTAATTATATAAAATATATGAGAATGTCATTAAAACATTGAATTTCACTGTTGTCTTAATACTTTTGGCCACAACTGTATGTTAATTATTCCACACTTCATACAGCCTTTTATCTTAAAGATCACATTTATATTTACAGAGAACCTTCATGGAAATAAAACACAACTCAATTAAAAGACTAAAAAACATATGCAATGAGTGACATTTTGAGTTTATGTATTTGAGATGCTCCCATAGTTTTATTTTAAGAAAATATCTCAAACATGAAAAATGCTTTTTGTATTTGAAGTATTGGTATCCCATGTCTCTGTGTATGTCTGTGAGAATAATAGCAATAGGCCTCTTCTTCTAGTTTCTAGCAGGGTTTGAGATGACCCATTACACCAATCACCTGGAGCATTATGACCACCCTCCTAAAATCAAGTACGTCTTCTTATTGCTGCCAAAACAGTCCTGACCCACCGAGACATGGACTCAATTAGTCTATTAGACCTCTGAAGGTATGCTTTGGTATTTGGAACCAAGCCTTCAAGAGCAGATCCATGTCCCACAGATTCCCACAGAAACCATTTTTAACCCTTTGGTGCATTATCTTGACTAAAAGAGGCCACTGGAGGTCAGGGGTAGCTCATTGGTTAAGGTGTTGTACTACAGTTCCAAAGGTCCCAGGATCAAACCCACCAAGTTGTCCCTTTTGGGCCCAAGGCCCTCAACTGATCAGATGTATACCCACTCACTCACTCAACTTCAACACCGCTTTATCCTGTATTCAGGGTCGTGGGGGACCTGGAGCCTATCCCAGGAGGTTTAGGGCACGAGGCAGGGTACACCCTAACATAAAAATGTAAGTCGCTCTGGACAAGTGTGTCTGGGAAATGCTGTAAATGTAGAATACACATGAAGAGTGAGGCCATTGAGAAACTCCTTTTTTAAATATATATATATATATTTTGCTTACATAGTCAGACATTCTTGTATTTCTAAGGCTGTCTTGTTCTTTAGTCTCTCATTTTCAGTTCAGTCCCTGTACCAGACTGTACCAGGCTAATATTTGTTTTTCTTCACTTACATTAAACTAATAATACATTTAGCAGATTTTTCTTCATGTTGTGATTCA
>JAQMYL010000001.1:23253327-23265590 GCA_030014365.1 Clarias pachynema
GCCTGGCCGGGGAATCGAACCCAGACCCTGGAGGTGCAAGGCGACAGTGCTAACCACTACACCACCGTGCCGCCTGAGTTGTGATGTGCTCCTTGTAACTTTGCTTGTACAGAAACATTACCCAGAATTGTTTTAAGTTCCAGTACCTACAGTGACTCTCCTGCTCCTTATCCCTTAAAACCCAAGTGGCACAGATGTGCAGGCAACACAGCATAGGCCAATGACAATTAAAAAAAAAACTGTATGTGCTTATATGGAAGCCTTGCCATTTTGTGCTAACAGGGAGGCTTTAGACATCAAACTGTGCATTTGGGTTTATGTTAGGTATATTACTTTTATAACGTGTACTGTAAATTTTACCACTACCGGAATATGAGAATGACAGTGCAAAAATGTAGAACTCTAAAAATGAGCATATACTACTACTACTACTACTACTAATTATTATTATTATTCGGTCATAGAAACAACCAAATACAACCATAAATACATGTGATCTTGTGTATCTGTGCTACAGTATTTCTTTGCCTATATGACCCATTTTTACATTTTTTGCCCAGTCATGTTTGTATAGTTGGTTAGAATGAAATAAAACTCAGTTCAGCATAGTGCCTAAGTTGTGATGGAAAAAAGGATATGTCATTCTATATTCCACAACCCTGAGCCCTATATATGTTTATAATAATAAAAAAATAATAATCTTTTTTTAAACTCCATCCTTCATCATGCCTAGCACAAAACTGTGACCAATGTAGAGTTTGACAAAAACTAAAAAACTAAAGACTAAAATAAAACGTCCCATGAATTCCGTTCCGACTGTTCACACTGAGGTAGGACTGCATAAAACGAAATCAGATTTGTAATTGATTTAGGATCACATACAGTATGGTAGTGGCTCAAATCTGAATTGAATATATCAGATTCCATATGATGTGTGCTGTTTATACTGGTATGGGGGGAAAAACAGATCTGACTCACAAAATCAGATTTGGGTCATTTTAGCCCCAAATACAGTGTGAAGTGGTCTAAATGTCCCTATAAGGATAGGGATATTTAAAAGATTTGAGCTTTTGCCTCGTCCACATGAGACAAACTTTATTTTACTCATTTGATATTTATTAAGAAACTGTGGTGACTTGGGTTAAGGATAGGGTCGGGTTTAGGTGTAGAAGTTATTAATTCTCTTATGTGAGTAATAGATTCTGAAAAGGACGGTAGGACAAATGTGTGTGTGTGTGTGTAAAAGTGGGAGAGAGAAATAGAGAGAGAGAGACAGCGAGGTGGGGCACGTGCGTGCGTGTAGAGGTCAGTCTCCTCGTGCTGCGTAAGCGCGCGCGCGATGTCGTCAAGTGCCAACGGTCACTCTGTGGGTTTTTAGCCTCTTTAGCTTCCACTGCTCGCAGTCACACCCAGTGTGTAACCGAAGCGGAGAGATGTCGTGTCCAAGCTACTGAGCGGCTGATTTTTGGTTCGACATGGAGGGTTTACCTCCTGACAGCGACAGGATGGAGGCTTGGCTCGACGACCACCTGGACTTCGCTCACTCGTACTTCGTGCGAAAAGCGACCCGGTGAGTGAAGCAGCAGTTGCGGTGTGTGTGTGTGTATACGTATAAGCGCTTAGTGTGTTTATTCCCTGGAAAACAAACCCTGAAAGAAAAGGAAAGTGACTGAGGCTGGGTGTTGAGGTTATTTGTAAACTTTTGTGCCACTGGACTTAATTTGTAGGCTTCAGCAAAGCGACGTGACGCTTTTTACTTTTTTTTTTAAATAACCAAAACGGGTTTTGTTTTTCATAGTAAATGACTGCACTCTGAACAGGATGAGGTTGTGAAAAGCTCTCAGACACCTGCGCTGATATATATACAGTATATATGTTTGTTTCGGTTGCCTTCACAATTTAGCACACATAAGGTTTGTTTTAAGCAAAACACAAATGTTTTAAAAGAATGATAAAGTTACTAAACTGGAGCTTTTTCTGTGGCACACCTGGCATCTTTATCATATCTACTTTTTTAACATTCAGTTTATATCTGTGTATCTTCGGTAAATAGTGCATAGTGTATTATAAAAAAAAAAAAAAACTTGACAAGTACACTATGTGCAAACTTTCATGTTTGAAATGTTGCATGGCATGTTGGCTTAGTGGTTAGCACTGTCGCCTTGCACCTCTAGTATCAGGTTCGATTCCTGCAATTCCTGGGATCTGTGCGCATGAAGTGTTTGGTGGGTTTCCTCCGGGTACTGCGGTTTTCTCCCACACTTCAAAAACATCCATATTAGGCTAATTGGGAGTCAAATTGCTTGTTTTGTGTGTATGCACCTGTCCAGGGTGTACCCTCATGCCCAAAGTCTCCTGGGATGGGCTCCAGGCCCCCCACGACCCTGTATACAGGAAAACGCGGTATAGACAATGAGTGAGTGATACATAGTAAAGGTAGAAAAGATGTACACTTGGTGATATCACCCCTTTATTTTTTGTGTTGATTCAGTGCTGGGGTTATGTTGATGCGATTATGGTTTATTTATTGTGTTGTGCTGTACAAAGCTGCTGTCTACATTACACTGATACAGTACAAGCGTCTTCTTACTCCCAGCATCTAATTTCCACTCATATCCTATATATATATATATATATATGAATTGTTAAAATTCTTGTAGAATTTGCAAGATTTAACTAGCACACATGCATCGTATTGCTAAACTGATCTTAAGAATGAAAACAGTGAACACCTTTTGCAGAGCGAAAGCACAGAGTCACTGAATTTACGCAAACCATTTTTCATATTTGTATACACAAATTCATGCAAACTACCAGCTCTTGAACTGGTCTGGGCTGTACAGTAAATATTCCCTCTAGCCTCCATCGTATTTTGTTTCTAGTTGTTTGATAGACTGTCGGGTATGGGTGATGATCTATTGCTCTAATGGTCATGCATTTGGTTGACCGTGACCTCAGCTCATCTGTCTGAATTAGCGGCTTTGCCCATATGGGTTACTCTTACCCTTTTTTTCCCTTTTTTTTTTTTTTTTGCACATACAACATGCTCTTATGCTTTTTGCTTTACTGGGGATCAAATAGTGAGACGCAAATACTGGATCCAGCCCAAGAACAAATGCATTGCAGGTCCGCCTCAGTGAATCGACATGTTTTATGCATGGCTGGGAGGAGTGATGCTCTTCTAAGTGAGTACTATTGATTTAGCTATACAGACAGCGGACACTTCTGAGTCCATAGAGATTTCACTAAAGTCTGTCTCTCTCTCTCTCTCTGGATAACCTACTTATACTGTCATTCGTAGTTTGTAGTCTGTAAGTCAGTTTTATTTTGATAGAATTTGAAGATTAACTGCCAGCAGATTTACAGCATTGAGTTTTATAGCCACCAGGGTTTTCCAGCTGAGTTGCAGAAGTCAAGGCGTCATTCAGTTTTATATGAAAGCAAAGGGACTTTGGACTTTGAACACGAATGTAGGGGTCTTACGCTGTGAGAAACAACATACAGATCTCTTCAGGTTCTCCTCAATTTATCAGCACACAGCAAATGCCTTTATGTATTTGTGCATACAGTAGTATATTACGCTGGTTTTTCAAGGTATCAAGTAAAATGGCAGTTTTGTCCTGCTGAATACTGCAACCGCTTTCACATGAAGTCATGCACTTCAGGTTTTCAAGAAGCTTGGCCTACTGTACATAAAACATTTTGAGCGTAAAAAAGCTTAGAATTACATAAATTTTTTTACTGTATGATTATTTATATCCACACGTAACATAGGTCCCAAGACCTCTCTGTTATTTTTATTTATTTATTAAGAGATTTATTTCTGGTTTATTTTCTTAGGGAAATGGTCAATGCTTGGTTCGCTGAGCGTGTACACTCCATCCAGCCATCCCGTGAAGTGTCCAAGACACATACAGACGGCTCGAAAACCCTTCTGGAGCCAAGTGCCCTGACAGCTTCAGGCTCCACAGAGACTTCTTCTCCCAGTCCGGTTCCTTCTACACCCACACGCAAGATTTCTGCGTCGGAGTTTGATCGGCCATTACGGCCTATCGTGGTGAAGGACGCAGAGGGCTCGCTCACCTTCCTCAGCGACGCAGAACGAGTGCCCATGCCACCTCCATCTCCTTCGCACAAACTGGAGCGGACAGGAGGGGACCGGTGCGCTCGTCTTCTCGAGCTTGTGCGTGATGTGTCCAGCCATTTAGACCTGACAACTCTCTGCCACCGCATCTTTTTACACACACATGAGCTAATTGCTGCTGACCGATACTCGCTGTTCTTGGTGTGTGAGGACAGCTCCAATCGAAAGTTCCTGGTTAGCCGGCTGTTTGATGTTGCTGAAGGCTCCACACTCGAGGAAGCATCCAACAGTGGCATCCGCCTGGAGTGGAACAAAGGCATTGTGGGATATGTGGCAGCCACAGGCCAGCCGCTGAACATTAAGAATGCCTATGAGGTAAGGCAATTACATAAGTCTACTTACTACTTCTACAGTACAATTTCTTTATCAGACTTTTTAGGGGATGTTTTTGAGAGAGAGGAACATTATTGTACTCCAGTTTGATGTAATTTAATCACCATCACAGTATTTGCCGTCATCTGTCAAATATTTTTAACTGACTGAAATATTGATTTAGTGTGAGCTAGCTAGTTGGTCGATGTTACTGTATGCATCAGATTTTATTGACTCTGGTGCTTTAAAGTCTCTGGGAACCATGATTGCTTTACAATTTGGTTAACATTGATCCTGTGGGCAAATAAACCATAGTGTGTGCAAAAGAGATTCTTAAACTTTTTGCAATTAAGGACCATTTAAAGTCTTAAATATAGTTCATGGACCCTGTAATCCATTTAATCAAATGTAAGGGTAATTTCTTGAATAATATAAAGGCTATTCTTTGGCACCTTTTTAATCCTATCCTGGGCTTTGGACCAACACATTAGGTGCCGACTTAATAGACAATATTTAGTTTTGGATTATAGCTATTAAATTCAAATACTGTAACTCAGTCATAAATATACAGATGGTCTCTGACTTCCCTGTCAAGGTTAAAATTACGATACTTAAATTTTACAATGGTGCGAGTGATAAGCATTTAGTAGAAATTTTGAATCGTGATCTTTTCCCAGGCTTGGGATATGTAGTGTGATGCAGCAGCCAATTAGCCACGTTGTCACGAGGGTAAACAGCTGATACTCTGCAGTGTAACTTGTTACCAGTGTTTGTTGGATATTTTATTATAAAATACACTTTATCTGAAGCTAAGCTATGAGGTGCAGTAGGTTAGGTGTACAGTATTAAATGCATTTACAATAATTTTAGCATATGCATAATTTGGATGTGACCCCGTCAAAAGCCAAATTGATATTCCAGTGTTCCTATTTACTCTACAATATATTTACAGTATTTCTCACCATTCATTGTTAATTGAGCAGTCCTGCACTGGTCGCATCAGTCACTTGTGTTAGTATTTACACTACAACCAGCATGTTGAGAGGATCTAATGGGAAAAGGCAGTGGCTAGCAATGTAAATAAATTAATGCATATAAATACATACATCTCTTGCTCTTAAAAATATGGAAATACCAGCAGAATATTTCTTTAAGCTGATGTTGAACTATTTAGTATATACAGTATACACAGATCAGCCATAACGTTACCGTCAGCCATAATGCCCAATATTGTGTGTATTCTCCTTGTGCTGCCTGGGCAGATCTGTCCCCTTGGGACATGACTCCACAAGACCTCTGTAGGTGTGCTGTGGCGTCTGGCACCGGATTCTTTTGGTGCTGTGGGTTGTAGGGTGGGGTGTCCGTGAATCAGACTTTATTTGTCCAGAGCATCTCATGAGGGCTCGGTTGGAATTGGGATGTGGGGCGTTTGGAGGCGGGTCAGTGTCTTTGGAGTCTTTGCCTGCTGGACGCTGTGTGTGGTGAGCTGTGGTGCACTCTTTGTTTTTGTGCCTTTCTATCGTGGTCAGTATTAACCTTTCCAGCGGTTTATGCTGCATTCTCATCTCTGTGCGATTGGATTGGAGGGGCTGGCTTTTGGTCCCTACTGGTATAAATGAGCCTTGGGTGCCTGTGATCCTATCGCCAGTTTATATGGTATATAACTGATAATTAGTGGTAATGTTATGTGGTGTTAACATTATAGCTGATCAGTGTATAATACCATATATAAAATTATAAGTAGAATATTGTAATAAGAATTTATAAGATTACCACACAAATATTTTTTGAAATTACATTAGTGTGTACCGTACAAGAAAATAAAATGTAAAATTAAATAATGAGATGTATTTTGTCCTGGAGTCTCACACAAGATCCAAGTCTGCTTAGTAGTACGTTAAGCCATACCTTACAGTTCTTGGATCAGTCAATTAGAGTCTGTGGGATGTTTATCATGGTGTCCAAACCAGACATTTTTATCTTCTAAATCTAACTATTTATTCATCTGTTTTAAATTTTAAATAATAGTGGTGTACTGATCATTTTATGTCAGGTTATGGCATGCTTAAACAGTGCATTATGAAGTGAAACATGTTGCTTTTCATTTATGTTAAATAATAAAAATAAAAAAAACTAAACCTCAGTAGATTTCTTATATCACCTGAATAATTGTGTCGATTGTGTGTCCGTGTGTGTGTTAAACAATCATGTTTATCATTTTAGCCATTGTTCTGCAACACCACCTTGTAAAAGTATTGCCACAGTTATTCTTATAAAAATGACATGCTCTTTTTAATCATTAATCATAATTTAACTTGGCAATGCAATTAATCAATCTTTATTTTCAGCTATGATTTTAGCTTCCAGTAAATAAGAAAACACAATAATTACTAAAGTAAATGATTATTGTGCCATATTCTGCTTCACATTGATGTTCTCATTTAGTGTTTTATATCCACACTTCTCAGTTGAAGCCCAAATGCACTCTCAGCCAGGGTGTGACATTTATATAATTTTTAACATGTATTTAAAAATCAGTACAGTGCAAACTATTTTAAACCATCCCTCATTACTTTACATTTTCCATGTATTTTTTTAACATAGCTTTCCAAACATGCTGCCAATGTAGTTAAAGCATACCTGTAGATAGTAGATAAAAAATAAAAAATAAAAACATCAGTCATGGATTTGCCTCCCCAAAGCCCGGATCTGAATACTATTGAAGCAGTGTGAGACCATCTTAACAGAGAACGGAACAAAAGGCAGTCAACACAACATTAAGAGGGGATTGAACAATGTTAATCGCCAACTATAGACCAAAAAATTGGTGATAGGATCATTGGCACCCAAGTCTCACATAATTGCGAACACCGTGTGCACCACTACCAGTAGTGCATGAGGCCCTGCACGCAAAGAGTCTGAGGCCACAACGGGCCGGCCTCCAAACTTCAGATCAGTCAAATCAAGCACTCGAGAAGGTGGTGCCAGGGAAACCCAAAACCTTGGTGGTGTTAATGTTAATGGTTTTATTGTTATGGCTGATCAGTAATGAAAATCCAATGTGAAAACAGCTTTTTTGACGTTCAATATCAGCATGATGTGTCCATGGGTACTGAGTCCATTGTGTTAAATAATCATGATCTCAGTGTTGACCACAATAAGTGATTATGATTTTAATCGGGCAGCCGTATTTTTAACTATAGTACATTTCCGGGGAATTTCACATTTTTTGTATGGAACAAGATAAATGGACATATACAGTACACTGATATTTTATCCATGTAACACCCCACTGTTATTTTTAAAGTGTTGACTAAATAGGTGAACATTGATTTCTGTGCGAGTGTGCTGATGGTAAAGCAATATTGATATCTGCTTATGGTATCAACTGGCCTTGTTGTTGAGCATGTATCTCTGTCTAGTTATCCATGTTATAGTGCCACCTGCTCTCTATTACTCTTTGACCCCTCTAAAGTCTCATTGTACATTACTACAGAACAGCTGTTCCTCAAGTGCACCATAATTGCTTTATAAATAGTCTTCT
Organism: Clarias pachynema; assembly: GCA_030014365.1. NCBI lineage: Eukaryota > Metazoa > Chordata > Actinopteri > Siluriformes > Clariidae > Clarias > Clarias pachynema. The sequence continues at coordinate 23,261,328 of JAQMYL010000001.1, forward strand.
TTACTTCTTAATATATTCTGTGGTTATTGTTACTGCAAACACATTGGCTTTTGGGTCTGGAAGAAGTGTGCACTAGTGTTATAGATATGCACTTGGAATAATATAAACATTATCCGTCTTGTTTACTTTATATATTGGTAGTTACGCAAGCCAGTTGCTAGCCAACAGTTTAAATGAGCTCATGGCTGATATTTTTAGGCATTCTTAATTTAGATAAAGTGTGCCGCTCCCAACAACAGGTCTATGGAGAGATCATCTGAGAGAAACTGAGAGGGAGAGAAGGGGGGGGCTTCATTATTAATGTTAATTAGGGAGTTGTTTGTTTGAGGCAGCCCGGATTAGAAGCACTGATCATTTGCTTTATAATTAATTGTATGCTTTGTATTTGCAGGAAAGCAATGTTTATGCAAAAGTAGATGGTTTTATACATCTGTAGATGGTTTGTAGACAAGCCAACGAGCCAACTAATAATAGATAAAATTCAATAAATTTTTGGTTTTGCATCTCTAGTTGTTCCTAAAGAATTTAAAAGCTACAATTGTATCTCCAGGATCCTCGATTCAATGCGGAGGTGGACCAGATCACAGGCTACAAGACCCAGAGCATCCTGTGTATGCCCATAAAAAATCACAGAGACGAGGTAAGATAGAAAAAGAAAAACTAATGTAGTATTTCTTACTCCTTGAACTGCTCAAACAATGAATAATCTTCCCAAAGGTTGTTGGTGTGGCACAAGCCATCAATAAGAGGTGTGGAGAGAACACCACCTTCACAGAGCAAGATGAGAAGGTAAAAAAAAATGCATTTATGAGTTGAAAAGTGTGGATGGTCAGTTAATTAGTTAATTAATAATGTTCTGAAATATTAGGACTGCAGTCACTGCTTTTTTTTTCTTTTTTTTTTTACATGCCTAAAATTCTTATGTATTTTGTACACATACATAGGATTTTTCCTCCTACTTGGCTTTCTCTGGGATTGTTCTACACAACGCACAACTCTATGAGACATCACAGCTTGAGAACAGGAGGAATCAGGTATCATGTTGTTAAACAGCTTATAAATAACGTAACCAATTTTTTTATTTTTTATTTTTTTTAAAGATGACTTTTAAATCTGAGTGTCGTATGTTGTCACTTGTTTTATTCAACTTGTCGTTTAGGTGTTGTTAGATCTGGCCAGTCTTATTTTTGAAGAACAGCATTCTTTGGAAGTCCTGCTGAGGAAGATCGCAGCTACCGTCCTGTCTTTCATGCAGGCTCAGGAATGCACTATATTCATTTCTGATGAAACATCTGTAAGTGCAAAAAAGAATATATATATTTTTTAAATCAATCAAAAGGACATTTCAGTGATGGTGTATTCGTAAAAGATGTATGGAATAAACGACAAATTATTACGGTCCCTGTAATTTCCGTTATGTAGCTAAAATATGGATTCAGATACTGAGTGGCCTCCACAAACCTTTTTTGCTTTTAAAGCTGTAAGTCTGAGGGAACACCACAGCCCCCTTGCCAAACTTTTGCTTAACTTTCCCAAATTAAAATTCATGATGGCTCATGACTCTGTGACACCACATGTCTTAAATCATCTACAAATTGGGTTTGCTTTGGCTACAAAATGTTACGAAGTACTTATGGATCACCTACTGTAGGTCTCAGCTATGAACCATGTCAAACTCATGCTGAACTGTCTATGAACTGTCACAACTGTAACTAAGTACCTATTACATTTCATGATTTTCTATGTTTTGTCAAAACATGCTTATGTTTTGGATACTTAGGTTTAGTGTGCAGGGTTGGATTTAACCATGAATTTGTGTGTTATAGCGTACTATGTAGTAGTTTAGTGCTGTTGAGTATTTTAGTGAGATGTAGGCATTTTGGCGATGGATTTATCATTGGGTTTAGTATCAAGTTTATTTAGTGGATAGAATCGGATTTAGCCATTTCAGCGGGTGTGCTCCGCCCTCTGTATCCAAGGTTTTTGCTCCAGGAGTGACTCAATGCTGTCCACTCCAACGCTAAATGGAGAGTTGGCATATTTTTGTAGGCGACTATTTTTCAAAATTCCAAGGGCGGTTGAAAAATATTTGGCCGCTCTGATTTCTCCCGAACTGTGGCAAGGCATACCGAAGTTTGATAAACTTCCTGATAATTCACATATGATGAAATTACAATAATTTTAGTATAATAATAGACGACCTGTACTATTAACGACATGATTCACTCAGAGATCAATTTCCAGATTTATTAAGAGCATTTGAGGAATTTGAAATCACCAAATTACTCAACCGTTGACTCATAGGACCAAATTTGGGCACCGTGGCCATAGATCACTTATTCTGTAAGTGCACTGACGTAGAGTTCTTTTCTATTTATTACTGTCATCTAATACCTATCTATCTAGCACATTATTATTTACTATTATAAGACATTTGCAGAGAATTGTTTTCTGTATGCGCACCATGTTCTCTTAAAGACTTTAATATTGCAGTCATCTGTCTAGTTCCGTCTCATGAAGAGAGGCAGTGCTGGGTTTTTTGGTTGAGTGAGCTGAGTGGCCAGGCCAGTCTGTAGGCAACACTGGTTTCATTTATAGTAGAACCACAAGCAGAAAACAGCCTGAATTGCTTCTTTATTCTATGTTGCCAAAGAAGCAATTACAACATTCACGTAAACACACACACACACACACACACACACACACACACACACACACACACACACAAATGGACATAGAAAAAAACTGTTTTGGCTATTCAAAAACATAAAAAAGGAAAGAGATTGCTAGAACATTACAGCAGCCATAAGCAAATGGCAATAAGTGCAATTAGTGATGGCCGTGCATTACAGTAAAAGCTTTTAGAAAGGAAACTTTTCTGAAAATACATTTGATTAGGTAAGTTCATGTACAGAATACAATAGGTTACCCATGTAATGTGCAGCATTGTAAAAATTGTTTTTGATCTGCTGCGTAAGAAAAGCTGGATAATATGCCCAAAAAATTTGTATGTTTACACAACCCTGCTTATCATTAAAGCATAACACATTTATGAAAAAAAATGTTATTTAAAGAACAACCATTTGGGATCACATCTAATTTGAACAGTTGGTATTAAGATGTGTTTGCTACTTACTGCTCTGTAAAGCCTTCATAATGGCTCCAATCCGAGGTGCTGTTTGTTAATTGGTGATAGCTGGTAGCTCTAAATGAACTTCTCCTTTGCATCAGAGATCAATTTTGGTCTTGCTCTTCTGGGATGGTCTTATTAAGAGCCAGTTTCAACATGGTGCTTGATGTGTCTTTAAATAACAACTGACTGTTGTTGTTGTTACATAATTACCTAATTCCATATGTGTTCTATTATTGTTTTGAAATCCTCAGTATTGTTGTAGAATGTAGAAAATAAGTGATCCCAAACTTTTAAGCGGTATATCTTACTTGGTAACGTGATGGTATACATGGTGTTGGTGAGATATTAGGGTTCTGCCAGAGGTATGACTTGAAGCAGTCATGGCCTCAGCAGTCCTGAAGCAGGTAAAGACAGTTAGTGGCTGGTAGGTAGAGACATGACCTGAAGCCAAACCTTCAATTAGCCTGAAATAAAAGACAGGTTTGTCTAGATTTGGATAATGGAACAATTTTTAAGTCAGTTTGTATCAATTGTGTGTGTAGATGCGGTACAGTTTACAGATATTTTTTGTATTCATGCAAAGCAAGTACAGTTTAATGCACCACGGTGTGTTCAGCTTTTAAAATGACTGGCTCTGAAGGTTTAACTGAAATTAACTGGACTTTTATCAGCTTAAACAGTGAAGTGTTAATTTACCCATTCTCTTTTTACAAGGCAAAAGTTTACGAAATCATGCAATTGAATGTGGAGGGCCAGTTTTAGCATGATATCTGATCAAAGCTGACGTTTTCCTTGCTCCGTGGGAGGTCTGTTTTCCTCCATGGTGGTCTCCTGCAGTGTCGACCCACTTGCTGAGAGAGTTGTGCGTTAGTGGTCCTGAAAGCTGGGCATTGGTAAGAAATAATCAGACTGATGCACCCAAGCCCAACAAGAGCTCTGTGGCTTGTCAGCTTGACACAGAGCTTTTTGCAGGCCAGTGGTACAGTACCACTGTGCAGTTTAAAAGAGGAAAGCCTACTGTAGCTTACATTTGTTCTTCTTGACAGAGAGTGAGATATAGCGAGTGTTATTAATAAAGGTCAATGTTTGCTGAATTGGATATGTTTGAAAATGAATTACCGTAGGCTACT
>JAQMYL010000001.1:23265598-23281501 GCA_030014365.1 Clarias pachynema
GAATGGCACAGGATATATATATATATATATATATATATATATATATATATATAATTTTTTATTTATTTATTTTTATTTTATTTTATTTTTAAACCCGGTTTTCATCCTGTCTTTAAATTTGAAAAAAAGCAGCTTTTTAAAAACGAGTTCAGGTTTTGCAGACAAGTCCCTATAAGGTAGTAACGGTGTGTTCAGGAATGTTGAAATAAACTCAACTTCTGGCAGAGCTATTAGATAGTATATTACATTTGTTCTCTGTTTATTGTGGAGAGTCATTATAGGTTCTTCCGATACGCATGCTTGACTAAAGCCATTTGGCCACGGCCATGTTACAAAATTAATGAAATGTTGAATCCAGTAAATTTGAAGTCCCTCATTAAAGCACTTGGTTGCTTAGATTCTGTGGTGGATTTACACTGGTAGTTACAAAGGCCTGATAGCATTTAAAAGCCCACAAAGGCCAGTGTCTTTCCAAAAAAAAAAGGTTTGCCCAAGTTCACCCTCAGCAAGTAGCGCTGTTATTGAATCATGTCTGTTCTCGGTATCTCACAGAATGCCTTCTCCAGTGTGTTCCACATGGAATATGAAGAGCTAGCTGGATCTGTGGACTACCCTAACAGGTAAAACATTCAAACACAAAGCAGTTGTTTTCTTGTGTAGTTATTGACATTACAAATTGGATTCAGTGTTGCATGTGTAGCAGATGAAAGTTATTTAAAAGTTCAATGCAAAATCTTAGGACAAAAAGACAAATATTTTATCCAACAAGACCATTTTATCAGCTAAAATTAAACAATCTTCCTTCATTATATACACAACAGAACACATTTATGAGAGTAAAAACTCCCTGTATTTCTCTATATAATCCGCTGCTACGCTAATGCACTTATCCCAGTGTTTCAAAGTGCTTAGATACCATCAAAGTAGAAAGTTTCCTTAGTACTCCAGAGCCATGATCTGACTGCATGCTTCATGTCTGAAATGCTGGTTCTTTCTGCAGGACAATGCACGATCTTGTTCTGTCTACCGCACCACTTGCACAGGTTATGAGATATTGGCAAATCCCCTGCACAGGCCTGCTGGCCTCAGCCTCGCTCCAGCGTAGTGAGCAAACTTTCTACTTTGATGGTATTGAAGCACTAGTAAAACACTGGGATAAGTGCAGCGGATTATATAGAGTAACAAATGTAGTTTTAACTCTCATACTGTGTTCTGTTATTAAAAGTCCTGGTTTGATTTGAACACCCTTTGTATATAAAGGTTAAATACTGTATATAGTGTTGTGATATAGTGTATATCATGAGTAGGAGTGAAAAAATGAAGAGTATCACATTGTTTAGTGTGATATGAAGCTTTCGATTGGATATGTATGCACACTAAACACATTTAGTTGTTTTCATAACAAAGTACGATATTTGCCATAAAATACTGTTTGTATCGTCTGAAGTGAAATAAACATTTCAACTTGATGAATCCCATGGAAAACAGGAAACTCCCACTTTATTTTTCACTGTACCTTTAAGAACTCAGAGTCTGAACTGATCACGCAATCCGTTATTAACTTTAATTTATTGTGCTTCTGTAACGTTGAACGTTTCAGTGGGTGTTTCATCGGAAGCTTGCCACATTTTCCATAGCACTTAATTAGAATTGTATGTATCCTGACACTCCTAGAGACAAGATGTTAATAGGGAAAAAAAACTATTTCTTTTCTATAATTCTGTGAAATCTAGTTTCTATCAACTAGTAGTATTTCACCCACGTTCAAATAAATGTCCATTTTCCTTTTTCTCACTCAGAAACCATGGGCGCTTTGATTTTTTTTTTTTTTACTTTTGTTCTAGAGAAAGTGCTCTGTACAGAAAGATTTCATGACAGAACAGTCTTCACCTGGTTAAAGTACACGAGTTCTCTCTAAGTGCCTTTGACAGGTGCTTAATCAAATCTGTTTAGCCAGACTTGTCTAAGTGGACGGATTTTCTTTCTTTTGGAAACCTTGTGAGAATTTTAGTGAAGCGTGGAACATGTTCATGCTCCCAAACTGCATCCCGATGGCTGTATTTTTGTTTCTTTGTGTTGGCACTGGATTAAAGCCACAAGCCTATTTTGACAGATATTACTCACACATGTGGCTAGTAATCCACCATGTGAAATAAACAGTGATCATAGCGTTGTTTCACATTGAAAAGGAGCAGAACCATTTTTAATAAACACTTAATGACCAAAAACAAAACAAATAGCACAGATACCCTGGAGATTCCAAAACAAAATCTACACACCTCTACTAGAATTGCAGGTTTTTGTGAAACAAAGATAAACCATGTAAGTTAAGATGAGATAAATCTTATTTTATCTTATTAATTATAAATTGCTGTTCTGCAGTAGCACAGAATGACAGTCACAGACAACTCAAACATACGCAAACAAAACAAAAGGGATACAATAAGATAAAATAAGCCAAGTACACAAAAGTACTATATACAGTATACCCTTGTACAGGGAGGGAGTATGTCTTAAGACAACATTTGTGCAATTCATTTCTCATCTGCAACAAGGAAGTCAACAATACCCCTGCATGTCAACATCTTTTTCAACTTTTATATGTGTAACTTTCTTCTTGTTGCCACTTATTTAGAAATAAATGATTAATTTCATCCATCTAGCAACCGTCGTAGTCCAACTAGGGACCGTGGTGATTACCATTGTATTTATTCCTATTTCACACACACATTCAGACACTACGGGCAATTTGGGATCGCCAATTAGCCTAATCTGCATGTCTTTGGACTGTGGGAGAAAACACACAGGGAGAACATGCAAACTCTATGCACACAGATATCAGGGTGGGAAACGAACCCAAACCCTGGAGGTCCAAGGCGACAGTGCTAAACGCTAAGTCACCATGCCGCCGCAATTGTGATGTGCTCGTTGTAATTTTGCTTAAACAGAAACATTACCCAGAATTGTTTGAGTTCCAGTACCTAACACATCTGGCCCTTAAATCCTCCTTCACTGACATCCCCTATTCTTCCTAACCCAAAACTGCAATGAATGTAGAGTTGGTTATAAATAAATAAATAAATAAATAAATAAATAAATAAATAAATAAAATAATTTTTATGTGACTGTTCACACTGAGGTAGCACTGCAAAAAAGAAATCAGATTTGTAGTTGATTCAGAAACGCATATGGTAGTGGCTCATCTTAGAATTGAATATATCAGATTCCATATGATGTGTGCTGTTTATACTGGTATGGGAAAAAAAACAGAACTGAGTCACATATAAGCAAAAAAAAATCAGATTTGTGTCACTTTTGCTTGCAGAATATATATTAGCGTTAGGAAATCATAATTCACCCTTGTGAAAAGTGCTGAATGCTAGCTAGGTTGCCATCTCTTTGAGTATTTCAAGTATTTTAATGTTTCTAGCTAAAACACAAAGCTCATGAGAGAATGTTTGTGAATATGTATTTTCGATATTTCCTGATTTTTCTAAAAGCTTTGTGGGACTTCTCATTAGTAACATAACAAGAACATATTTCACCAAGCTGCTTGCTTTTGCCTGCAGTGACCATCTGGCTGCCTCATTAAGCAGACTTTTTTGTTGTTGTTGTTGCTAATCAAACCTTGGTATACATGTACTGTATATGTTAGTTTGTTGTCAGGAATTGCAAGCATGTAAGACTTTTCATAGTAGACCAGTATAGCAAGTTTCCACTATAACTGATGTTGTGGTCCACATGCTCAAGTTTCTCAAGTTGAAATTATAATGAAATATATATATATATATAATTTTTCCACTCCACTACAGAGACAGTGACGTAAGTAAGATCAACTACATGTATGCTCAGTATGTGAAGAACACCATGGAGCCGCTGAACATTCCTGATGTTGCAAACTTGATGTCTGATCAGCAGTTTCCTTGGACAGTGAGTAATCATAAGAAACATTCCCTTTGGACACTGTTATGTAAAAAGGATGATCCCATTCTGGGGTCAAGAATTTTCCCACAATCACAGAGCTTTCATGAAGCCCTTTTCTGTGGACTCTCTGTGCCACCTTTTTATCTTGTGGCAAAGATTAAGTCACTGCTGATTGAACATGAATGAATGAATCACTCTCCCTTTCCAGAGTGAGAACCCAGACTCTCCAACCTACCACGTGAAGAGTTTGTTGTGCACACCAATAAGAAATGGAAAGAAGGATAAAGTTATAGGTATGTCTGTTTCTTGTAGTCATAGTTCATTTTTATTCACATAGCTGTAATGTCTAATAAAGGCTGGTTACTACTACAATTCTAAGCTGTTTTTTGGGAGGGAGCATATGGTTTAATTTATTTGGGGATTTTGATATCAGCATAGGGTAAAATTAAGATGTATAGGGTTTAAAAATCTATATTCACTCACTTACTGGAAGTCCCAAAATACATTTTAATTTGCCAAGCCCAAGGCCTCTTCACTTCCTGATAGTGATCATGATTGATTACAGCTGGTACCTTCTGTGTCTGTGGAGTGACCGACACACAGTACAATTTAGAAATTCCAAGAAGATCCGAGAAAGAGGATGATGGATGTACACAAATCAGGAATATGCAGATTCCAGGGTCATTTCTATTGGACATAAGTACAAGTTGTCAGGAGGTATGGCCACTTTGACAAGGTCTAGAAGAAGACCTAATCTGTCAGCCTAGTTGAGAGGAAATTGGTTCAGATTGTCAAGAGCAACTCAGGAACCACCAAGTCACAAGCCTGCTATTACTTGGAAGCACCAGTGTCGATGTGTACGAGCAAGTGGGACTTAAAAAGCCTGCTGTCCAAGAAAGAAGCCCCAAAATTGACACCTTCAGGCTTGACTTGGGTTTGCAGGTGACCACATGGACAAAGAAAAAATCCTTTGGAGAAAAAGAGGTAGGCTGTTGGAATAGAGGCCTTTAACTCCAAGGGCACTTTAGCAGCACTTAAGCGTGGTGGTGGTATTGGTGGTGGCATCATGCTTTGGAGCTGTTGTACTGGATTGTTGATGGCAACCATAAGGATCTGCTAAAGGTTAAATTTCCCAAGCAAATGTTAGGTGAGCTGTCTGTACATATTTGACCCTAAATGTGTAATTATGACCCTGTTAGTTATTTCAGAAAACCCAAATTAAATTAAAACGTATTTAAAAAAAAAAAAAAAAAAGTCCTGTTTATATTGCATGTTGTACATTCATTTCTCCTCAAAAAACAATCTAATTAAAAAATTAAGGCTCAATATTATTCACATTCACAATGACTGCAAGTATGAAGACAACATGTCCTTTAGGAACTTTACAGCCCAGCCATTTACAATACTAAAACTAAATCGGCGATGTTCTCACATTATTACAGCCTGTAGAGTTCTACAGCATTTCTCTGGCCTTTTTCAAGTGACCTCATTAGGTAGCTTGGAAGACACCACCATTTTGCAGTGTGGATCAAATGAATGAAAACATTTCCCTCTGCGGTCAGTCCTGAGGAATACAGCACCTTTTGTAAAGCACTTTATTTTAAAAGCCCTCATTAGCAATCTTCATTACCTTAAAATTTTCATTTCCATAGCTCCTAAGTCATCAAAGATCTGTGTGTGTTTCTGTTTGTGTGTGTGTGTGTGTGTGTGTGTGTGTGTGTGTGTGTGTGTGTGTGTGTGTGTGTGTGTGAAAATCAACATATTGGCGTGTTTACTAAAGGAGAAAGATCATGAACAATAAAGAAATGTTGATCATGTTTATGTCTCATTATATACCTTTGTCACATTATATCAATTTATAAACTCCTCATTTGATATGTAGAGGACAAAACATGACATGGTGTTTTTCTACTATCCTGGACTCAATAATTTCCAGTGATGGCACATCCCAAGCATCACCAGTATATGATTACACTCCCATCCCACAAGTCCTGGTGAAAACTTTGCTACTACGCTACCGCTCAAAAGTTTGGACACCCCTTCTAACTCCATGGTCGTTCCTAATTTTTATTTCTTCCTACATTGTAAAACAATGATGAACGCATCTAAAATATGCAATAATTTCCTTTGAACAGGTAATGTTGAGATGTATCTGCTACTTATGCTCTGTAAAGCATTTATAACGGCTCTAATCTGAGGTGCTGTAAATTGGTGATTTTTGAGGCTGGTAACTCTAAATGAACTTTTGGTTTTGGTCTTTCTTTCCTCGGATGGTCTTCAAGAGAGACTGTTTTATCATGGTGCTTGATTGGTTTTACAAATGCATTTGACAATACTGTTCTTGCAAGAAATATTCCAGAAATAACATAACAACTACTGTACTGTTGTTGTTACATAATTTCCTCATGTGTTGTTTCATACTCTAGTTTTGAAATCTCCAATATTGAAAATTAATCACTGAACAAAAACAAAGAAATTTACAAGTGAGGCCAAACTTTTGAGCTGTAGTGTATATAAACAGTAATTGATTCTGAACAAGTGCATTAACATAAACAGAGCCTTTCACTTATAGCTGACATTGCAGTCCGGATCATGCTGGAAGAGACTACAAATCAAGATCATCTGACTAATTTAAGAATAGTGGTATAAATGTTGTATCTGTAAACAAGAATCAGTGGATAAATATTTGCTCTAATTTAATATACTGTTTCCTAAGGACCGTTAAATGTTAAAATATATCTGTTTGATTTTTCATTCACCTAAAGGGGTTTGCCAGTTGGTTAACAAGATGGATGAAGCGTCAGGTGAGGTGAAGGCTTTCAATCGGAACGATGAGCAGTTTCTAGAGGCCTTTGCCATCTTTTGCGGGCTCGGCATCCAGAACACGCAGATGTACGAGACTGTGGAGAGGGCCATGGCCAAGCAGGAAGTCACCCTTGAGGTCAGTGCCATTTTTGTTATTACTTAGCAAAAAATGGAAACATTTATGCAATGAACCCCAAGGGATGTCCCAAAAATGGAATATTAAAAATGGCTTTATTTATCGTAAAATCTATTATTGAGTAACAAAGCATTTTATTTTACAGAGAAGACCACGTACTCCCCTTGTGTACTAATCAAATCTGATCATATACTCCCATTCACACTCAGCCCTCTCACCGCTTCATCCCTCCTTCTTTTCTTAGTCGTTTGAGCTCTTCCTCTGATCCCTCCATTCTGGAGCTGTCACAGTCAGAAGTACCCCCAGTGACAAGCACTCTCCTGCAGCTGACACAATGGCGGGGCAGAGCTTTAAACCTTCCCCTTTTCTTCTCTCCTTCACACCATCCCTTTCATGACGTTCCCCTGTTATTAATGACCCTCGCAGCAGCAGTTCGGAAAAAATAAATCATGCTTGGCGTCAACAGACGACAGGCAGAGGAAGCTGTGCTGTTTATACTTTCACAGTTTTGTCAGACTGAGCTTGTTAGTCAGGATAGTCAAGGACAAACATGCTGTGACTCAAAAGGCAGGAAGACTGGTGTCATAGAGTGTAAACGGTTGTGCTGATTTAGGAATGGGTTATTTAAATACACAGCCTTGTCATATGAATAAAATGAAAGGTGAATAAAATTAAATCAAGGAAAAGAGAAATACGTAAATATATGTGTGTGTTTTTCTTTGTGCATGGCTTTGTGTATGTTTCTCAGGTTCTCTCTTATCATGCCTCCGCTGGGGAGGAGGAGACACGGGCGCTCGAGGTAACTGCGGTAAATTACAATTTATTAATTTATCTTTTCCTTACACATCTTTTTCCCCTCCATTGCGTTTAAAATAAATTTATTTGGTTAGCATTCTAAATTCAGTGCCATGCTTTTGCTTAAAAAAAAAAAATCACATAATTGATAACAAAGGATTCCCATTCAATGTATAATATTATAACCATACCTCTTATAAATTATAAATTTTATAACCAAACCTGTGGCCTGATGTCAATTTGAAGAATCACAGAGTGGCTCCTCAACTCATGGATGACTTCACAGCATCCATGATCCATCCATCCATGGATGACTTCACAGCATCCACTAACCCTTGCCAGCACAAGTCTACCTAAGTAAAGCCTGAAAGACAGGATCCAAACAGGTTGTGTTGTATGGGGAAATGCTGAAAAGAAAATGTTTCTCCATTATTTTCTGCTGGCGCAGAGGTCCGTTCCAGAAAACTGGGAGTCAACACAACCGATCCACATAGTGCTAACAATTATTGTCCTTGCAAAATGTAAGGTTTTAAAATGTTCAGCCTAAACCTGTCAGAACTATTTAACACCTAAACAATCCGAGCATAGATTTAATGAAGTCACGGCATTGATCTTTTGTATTGACGTGATTTATAATAAATCTATATAGTATATTAAATCTATACACTCACTCACTCATCGTCTATACCACTGTATCCTGTATTCAGGGTCGCCGGGGGCTAGAGCCTATCTCAGGCGACTTGGGGCACGAGGCGGGGTACATCCTGGACAGGGTGCCAATCCATCACAGGGCACACACATACATATTCACAAATTACGGGCAATTTGAGAACGCCAATTAATCTAATCTGCATGTCTTTGGACTATGGGAGGAAACCGGAGTATCCAGAGAAAACCCACCAAGCACACAGAGATAGGAATCAAACCCGGACCCTGGAGGTGCAAGGCGACAGTGCTAACCACTACACTACTGTGCCGCCCTAAATCTGTGTATAAATAGGCTACATTCTTTTGATAGTCACAATTACGGATTTATTTATTTCAGTAAATACATAAAGACAGTACATACTGATCACCCATGATATGAAAACTACTTGCCCAGGCTTGTGTCCCCCTTTTGCCACCAAAACTCATTTTGTTGTAGTACTGATTTATCAAGGCATGGACTCCACAAGATCTCTGAAGGTGTTCTGTGCCTTCTAACACCAAGACATAGATAAGGTCCTGTAAGTTATATTCCTGAAAGAGTTAAGGACATCTGTGAATCAGATTTGTTTGACACGTTAAACTCTTAGTCATGTTCCTCAAACCATCTTTGAGCATTTTTTGCAGTTTGGCAGGGCGAGGGTGCATTATCATGTTGAAAGAGGCTGTAGGATGTGCTGGATATACAAGTCTGATCCATCGTGCACCGCCTCACTACTTAAAAGTCTTAAGGGTTCTGCTTCAAGCGTCTTGGTGCCAAATATCACAGAACACATTTAGAGGTCTTTGTGAAGTTCGTCCCTGACAAGTCAGCACTGTTATGGTGGCACAAGTGGGACTAACATAAGATTAGGCATGTGGTTTTAAGGTTACAGCTGATTGTTTTTTACTTTTGTGTTAGTATGTCCCTTTGTGTATGTTATTTTTTTGTCCAAAGGCAGCCACAGTTCCCTCAGCTCAGTCTCTGAGGCTACTAGACTTCAGTTTCAGTGACTTTGACCTGTCCGATGCTGAGACCACCCAAGCTACTATCCGCATGTTTGTGGACCTCAAGCTTGTGCAGAACTTTCAGATGAAGTACAAGGTATATGGCCACCACACAGACCTTTAATACAAACCACTGAATAATAAACAAATAATAATAATAACAAATCTACTAATCCATCAATCATAGGAAAAAAATTCAACACTTTAAATAATTCTGACATCCTGAAGATGTAGTACATTATATGAGGAGTAAACTAGGTTACTATACATTTTACAATATTGGGTAATTTTACAATTTTTTTTTGTAGTAAAGTATTAAACATTGCTTTCCATTTACTAAATGTCAGTGCACGAAAATAACTGCTCTGGCTCAGAACAAAAAGTCTTTGCTAACTTTAAAAACATATCCGTCTCCTTTAATTTAGTTCAGCGTTGCCAGATGAACTCCATACCTCTGGCTATCTGAGCATAGGTACAGTAAAAACGGCTGTGTACTTGGATCTCTAGAACAAAGTCCTTTTATGGCGCTTGATGCCAGCAGAGACTCGAGATGGATGAGGCACAAAGACAGGCTTTTTATTGATTTCCTCGGCAGCGCTTACTCTGAGCTGCATGAGTCTAAGCAGGCTCTCTTTAACCACTCTGGCATAGAGTCCAAATCAATCACAAAAACTCTGCTAGCTGTGACTGACCACCCGCCGAGAGCCAACTAAACCATGTCGTGTACACACACAAACTGATCAAAGAACGATACACAGTTGTGATGTACTGACATTTTATGGAGGCACTGAAAGTCAATTGCAGATGCTTTGTTACAAGGCAGCATAACACACTTGGAGGAAAATAATATCGGCCCTTTTCTGTCCTCATGAGATCACAAATGCAAGAGATTAGCTAGTGTAACTGCAATTGACAGGCGAGGAAGAGTATGCCATACCTCCTACCCAAGACACATTACCAATTTTGCTTCTTTGGCTTCAGGCCACAGACGACTGCGGTATTGTCAAGGATTCTGCCTCATTATCTAGCAATGCTTTTAGAGCAAATGCTTTTAATGTTGCACTTGGAGGCATGCACTACACTCTTTAATATCTCTGCCACTGCATCTTTTTTTTCATACACACACTACATATTATTCTTTCTGTGGAATATGTTTTTAAATTAGGATCAAGTTAATAAGTTAAACATAGGGAGTCTTGTCCTCTACATGGGGATATTGTTGAGTGATGGATGGAGCACATGGCAGGAAAAAACTTAATGTGGTTAAAAAGCCTCTTGTGTGCTGCAGAGGTCTTCTGTAGTGAGACTGACGGTCTAGGATGTTGGGTTCAATTTTTAAGAAAGTTAAACCACAAAAAAAAAATCTAATCTCTCAGCCTCTGAGGATACTGGAGAGGAGACTTTGTCTGATAATTCAACCTACAGTAGGATTCAGGATGAAACAGTGTAGACTTTGCCAGGCTGTGGAACAGTGAGCTTGTCTGCATGTTTCTCTGGATTTGGAGACCATCTACAGTATGATGTCATGATTTGATATTTGTTGTGGGAGGCACTGTGGGAGTATGAGGTTTCTCGGTTGATACTTTGTACAATGCACAAGGTTAAAAGGAGTTGTGTCCACACTGTCCTTTGCAGGTAAAACCATTTAGGATGGTTGTTGGACACCATTGCCCCTTGTCCCTACTCTTATATGTAGTTTTGATGGATAGGATATCAAGACTTCTAAGTTTGTATAGATTTCCAGTATGTTGAAGGTAAACATCACATCACCGTTATTGTCAGGTGATACTGTACAAAAAAGATTCCCACAAAGGACTTTACTTTGTTTACTGAACGTTTCTCCTGCTGAATATAATGTGGGTGAGATGTGAATCAGTTATCTGCAAATCTGTAGAGGCCTACAGTGAATTTTCACCAAAGTTGGTGGTATTCAATATGAGACTAGTGGTACTGTAACATCACTGTTATTTGCAGATGTGTTCTTTGCCCCAATCTGAAATGGACCCCAATATGCACGAATGAAGTTACCTCATGACTCTTAATATCTTTAAACTGGAAGAAGTTTGGGCAAAAAAATGTTATACCTAATCGTCCTCATATGATGATTTAGTTGGAAGAAAATGTCATGTCCTCTACAGGGACATTCAAGTCTCAAGAGGTTAAGAAAAGCACATGACTTATGGAGGAAACATAATTTCATTAGCAATTTTCTTGCCAATTGAATTATAAGAACTAGCAAATTTAATTTGTCTTATTCCGTTAAGGATGTGCACATGATCCAAGATCTGTCACCATTATTTTTTGTTACTGAAATTTTGTTTCCATTTTCTCTCTTGTATCTGAGCGAATTACGAATCTGTAACTTCTTTCGTTTTCAGAGCCTGTGCCAATGGATCCTGAGTGTGAAGAAGAACTACAGAAAGAACGTGGCCTACCATAACTGGCGGCACGCCTTCAACACGTCTCAGTGCATGTTTGCCATACTCAAATCAGGCAGGTTACAGGTCAGTGCAGGACATTCTTACCTCAAATTAAAGGCCATGGGTAATCTATTACTGAGATTTAGTGTGACTTGAAATAAAGCAGTTACCGTGTCTGACAGCTGTTACAGCAAGTGTATGTTTATTAGTAGGACCTGGGATACACCTGTATCCATCAAGTGTAATACAGAGACAGAAAGCTACATTTTAAAGTCTGCATAACATAACCACGATGGAAAATCAACCACACTAAAATGCTAACTAGAATTTTGGAAAACAATAAATGCAGTTTTATGGAATTTTTTGTTGTGTTAAATAAATACTTTATCAAGATTATTTTTCAGTTATGATTCACAAAGATTATATTGTGAACTGTACACAAGCAGGCACAAGTTACATATTACATTATTTAATATTTATATATAGCAGTTTATGCTTGTTCTGCCATGAGCTCTAATTTAGAAACATATGAACTGAATTTAGCTCTCAGGAAAAAGTCTCATCGCATGACTGAAAAAAGTAAATCTTCTATTTTAAACCTGACAGAACAATCTAAATGATATGGAGATATTGGCCCTGATGATTGCGACTCTGTGTCATGATTTGGACCATAGAGGTGTCAACAACTCGTATATCAAGAGGTATGTTTATCTTATTTTATTTTAGTGCCCAGTTTATAGTAAGCAGAACCGACTGGGAAAAGGAATGGAAAATTTGTTCTTGTGTTTGTTGCTTGATTGAATGTGGGGGGGAAATACAGAAACAGCATGTGAAAGACAGAAAAAGACTCTGATTATTCATTATGTCAATAGGAGTGACCACCCTCTAGCCCAGCTCTACTGCCACTCCATTATGGAGCATCACCACTTTGACCAGTGCCTCATGATCCTCACCAGTCAAGTAAGAACTTCTAAACGGTTGTTAGAAAAACAAAAGGGTTATATTCTACGGTTTATGATTGTTGAATCCTTTAATCTAAATTTAACGCATTATAAACTGCAAGACTAAGAAGCGCTACACTGACGTTTAAACATATATTTTAAAAGCTAAAGATGGGTGACAAATTATAGGAGAAAAAAACAAACAAATACTAAACAACACAACCACTTCAGCATGCCTTGCTGTACATTCTACAAGTCACTGGAAGTGTACTAGAGTGATTAACACCACTCTCCCAGAAGATATTCTTTAGGTAGTGTTTTGATGACCATGTGGAGTGTTTGGTTTGACAGATCAATCCAAAATATCCCTTAGGTGATGAACAGAATTGAGATCTGGTGACTGTGAAGACCATAGAATATGACTTACATCAATTAAAATTAGAAATGTTTAATTATAAGATAAGGGTAAATGATTAGAACAGCTTAACAATTTAAAAAAAAAATCATCATGAAAGAGCTACCACTTTAGTTTAGAACCTGGTTATATTTTAGTAAAACTGATAAGATAAGGTTAGGTGATTTATATTTGAGAATGCATGAAAGGTAAACACAAACATTGAGAGCCATGTAGATAAAAATCTATTTTTTATTTGTTTAAATCAACTCATGCATTTATTCTGAGAGGTTAGCATTATGCAAGTCAAACCGGGCCTTTTGATTGTGCAGAATACCAGAGCACTTTTATGAAAGTAAAAAACTCCCTTTATTTATTTTATATAATCCCTTACTAAACTAATGCACTTATCCCAGCGTTTCACTAGTGCTTGGATATCATAGAGGTAGGAAGGTTTGTCAGTACGCCGGATCCATGATCAGACTGCCTGCTTCACATTTGAAATCCTGTCCTTCCAGGAACACCTTTAATGGGCCAAACGTGTTGAAATGGTTTGGAGCGAGGTCAGGATTGTACGGAGGATGTGGTGATAACTTCCAGCCGAGGTCCTGTGTTTATGAATGATTGTGCGTACAGTTCCCATGGACAGATGAGCCTCTTTGACGATATTCGTCAGGTTTTTAAAGATCAGACATTCGACACACTGAATGTTCTCAGGAACGACTGCAGTTGGACTCCGAGCCATTTCATCCAGGATCGCGGACATGTGATCTTCCTTAAAAAACGTTTAAGCACAGTACAGTGATGAGACTCATATCCTCAGTAATTCTTCTGTTAATGTCAGTTGGTTTCAAGTCTTCATTCACAAGGAGGTTTTAACATAAGAACCAATTTGACTTGAACGCCCCTCGTAGATTTACTGAAGAAACGAGTTGTGATCCAGCATGCTTTAACTGAACAGCCTTTATTTTTTAAATGTTTATAGATCACTAAGTGAATAAGCAATTGAGATAGGCTTATATTACTACGGTCTTCTTTCCTAAATTTAGACACTAATATTTTATCTACTCTGCTTTCTTAGGGCAGTCAAATTCTAGGCGGCCTTTCAGTGGAAGAATATAAGACTACACTGAAGATGATTGAAAAAGCTATTTTGGCTACTGACCTCGCCCTCTACATGAAGTAGGTACCAGTCATAGCTGAAAGAATAAAATACAACTCACATTAGTAATCAATACAGAAGTTAAAGGCTATTTGTTTTGGTACAGTAAAAATTTCTATACTCTGTAAACATGAGTGATTAAATCTTAAAGACTTTGTTTGTATCCAGTTCTTATTCATAGATGTACATTTTAAGTACACATCTAACCTAAATTCAGCACATGATAACATTTAGTCTATAAACCTGTTAGAGGATTCTGAACAATCCAACATAGGCTTCTGACAAATTAATAATACATACTACTTGAATGAAGATTTGTGTTCAGTGTACTAGTACAGTAAAGGTGTAGTTTCTAATTAATGTTTATTATTATTATTATTATTATTACTCCAGGAAACGAACAGAGTTCTTTGAACTAGCAAAGAACAACCAGTTTCTTTGGGAGGAGGATAATCACAGAGACTTGCTAAGGTGATTTGTATGCATACTTTTCTCTGTCATATTCTAAAGAGTAATTATTTAAAAAACTGTCACACACTAACAGAGGTACTGGGGGGGTTTTGACACTGCAGGTGTATGCTGATGACTGCATGTGATATCTCTGCCATTACCAAACCCTGGCCTGTACAAAAGAGGGTAAGTCCTAAATAAGTCTGGCAAGTCTCAGGCACTGATTGTACTGTATCTAAATTCATAATGTGTTAATGGTATTATAGTACTAACACATGCCATTGTACACACAGAAAATTGTACTGGAGATTTCATGACCTTAAAATGTGCAGAGACATATCTTAGACTGTTTATACAAAGTGCATATATTTAATATAATTTACAGTAGCATGGTGACATAATGTTCAGTAGTGTCGCCTCACACCAACAAGAGGGTTGGGGGTTTGAATCTCATCTTCAGTCTGTGTATGAGTTTGCTTCTTCTTTGCAGTGTAGGCTGATTGGTGTTTCCAAATTGCCCATAGTGTATAATTGTGTGTGTTGGGTGCGTGAGTGCTTGTGTCTTGCGATGGGTTGACGCTTGAACCATGGTGTCGCCAGCTTTGTTTCCTCATCTCCCTGGGATACACTACCCAGGAGTCTGGATGATGGATGAATGAATGGATGGATATTCTACAGTATATGCTCAGTATTTATTGCATTGTATTCTCAACATATTAAACTATTTTGTGTTTCTCAAGACAAACGAGTCACCTTGTCGGACTTAAGAACAAATCGGACTTACGAACGTGTTCCCGGAACAGAACTCATTCGTAAATCGGACAATCGAATTTAATCAGAAATTTCATTAGTGTGCTATTAGCTAATCCTGACATGTTCTGCTTGCTGAAATTCAGCAGCGAGAACTGATGACCCAAGCAATCTGAGCCCTTTTGAACAATCTGGACATGATGGTCTTACAGCCACCTCATAACGTAATACATGTGCACTAGTCGGTCAGTATCTGAAGTGCAAAGTTAGACTGAACTCAACATGCACATTTATAATGACATAACCAGTGGCGGTTCTACACTGAATTGCTCCCCGGGCGAGACTCCCTCCCGGCGCCCCGTCATCGCCTCTCTTTCGCCTACCCTCCATCCGCACCTCCCCCCCCCTCCCCCCCCTTTGGGTTTGAAAAATCC
>JAQMYL010000001.1:23319622-23330461 GCA_030014365.1 Clarias pachynema
ATATATATATATATATATATAGTGCATGTAAGTTGTTTTTTTTGTGAATATATATTTTTTGTCCACATGAATTGGGATACACATGTGTGCATCGCGTCTTTTGTGTGAATTATTAATGAGACTATTTTGCTTCCATACTAGTTTTTGTAAAAAGTAACACTTTAACATAATGAAACATGAAACCTTGCGATTATATGTAATCTTGTAAAATAACTGTTTATTTGTGTCCGGCTGTTCTTCTAGCCCTACATCACATGTTGATGTTGATGTCAAGGCATATTGGTTGATGAACTAAAATCTCTGTCTGGAACAAAGCATATTTTCAAAAAATTAGTGTAAGCATCTGAACTGAATCTCTACACAGAGTAGTTATTAGCTTATAATGGAATCCAGGCCCTTGCAACATGGCATATATGTTGGGGTATAAAATCACCTCACAAAAGTGGCTTATGTTGTAATTTGGTTGTAATGATGTTGCGATGGTGTTCATAGTCGGGACAACATTGTTTAAAATGACTTTAATAAAATGACATTGAGATATCGTTGAATGAATGTTCCAAACACAACACCTCAAAGATAACCTCAAAAATATGAATGAAATGAACTGAAGTTTTTGAGTATTGTACTGAAGTTTCAAACAGCATTTTGAATTCCAGTCAGAGATTGGATGGAGACGACAGCTTCCAGCACACATGTAAATGTAAATGTGTCTCATGTCTTGCATCTCTTAGTATTGTTGGAAATATTACCATGAGGTGCATCTTAGCTCCCAAATTACTGTTTTCTAATGTAGTGTTTATGTAACTCGTTCTTAGGTACACGCGTTTATGAGCGTCAGCAGCATGTTCCCTGGTGGTCCAGTGATTCTCGTGCTCCTACTGAGGCAACTGGAGTTCAAACCCTGCTCAGGCATAAATTTTTGCAACATTGTGTTAGGGCATTCATTTTCTTTTCATCATTTGGTAAAAATAGTTTTGATGTCATTTCATCAAAGTAATTCTATCTATCAAAACAACTTGTACTTGTACATTGTCCCAATGTCTGTAATGTTACCAATTTATATATAAAGTGTCCATTGTTTAATGTAAGACCTTGAATTAGGCTTTGTTTTTTTGTCTATTGTACGCAACAAGCCATGTACTGCGTATACACATCGAGTTCTTCCAGACAAAATCCTACATGTTTAGATGAACTTCAGAAGAAAGAGCATAATCAAATTCTATGTGTGTGTTGCGTCTCTGGCTTTCAGGCTTTACTCATGATGGCTAGCTATAACTGGTGTAAATGCTTTTATGTTATCGGTAAAGTAAAGCAGTACTTGTGCAACTTCATCTTGAAACAAAGAACGCATTGTATAAAAATTTTAATTATAATTTACTTTTATTTATTTTTACCATAGGTATCAAATCCACACTGGGCTCCAGCACTCCATAATCCGCCCCACCCAACCCAACTGCCTCCCCGTAGAAAACATCACCCTCCCCCAAAAGCTCAAGAATGCAGGATATGCTACACACATGGTTGGCAAGTGGCACCTTGGCTTCTACAAGCGTAGCTGCATGCCTACCCAGCGTGGTTTTGACACCTTTTTTGGCTCCCTTCTAGGGAGTGGTGACTACTACAGCCACTACAAATGTGACAGCCCTGGAATGTGTGGATTTGATCTGCATGAAGGCGAGGAAGCTGCATGGGAGCAAGACCGAGGCATCTATTCCACTCACATGTATACTCAAAAGGCAGTACGTATCCTAGCATCGCACAACCCCAGACAACCTATCTTCCTGTACTTGGCATACCAGGCAGTGCACTCGCCTCTGCAGGTTCCCGCTCGCTATCTGGAACGCTATAAATCCATCCCAAATCTGCAACGTCGCAAGTACGCAGCCATGGTCAGCTGCTTGGACGAGGCAATGCGCAACATAACTCTTGCACTCAAACGCTATGGCTACTATGACAACACGGTTTTGGTGTACTCTTCAGATAATGGGGGTCAACCCATGGCAGGTGGCAGTAACTGGCCACTTAGAGGTAGTAAGGGAAGCTACTGGGAGGGCGGTATACGGGCAGTAGGCTTTGTGCACAGCCCGCTACTTGTGAGGAGAGGTACTTGTAAGGCCCTGATCCACATTACTGACTGGTACCCAACCCTGGTAACACTTGGTGAAGGTACACTTGATGAGAATCAGAACTTGGATGGATACGACGTCTGGGAGTCGATCAGCGAAGGTCTGCCGTCTCCACGTCATGACATTCTCCACAACATAGATCCCATTTTCGCCAAAGCAAAGAATGGCTCCTGGAAGGCTGGATTTGGAATCTGGAACACGGCAGTGCAGGCAGCTCTGCGTGTCGGTGACTGGAAACTTCTGACAGGTGTTCCAGGCTACAGCGACTGGATTCCTCCTCAAACCTTTTCCAAGCAGATGTTGAGCAATCGCTGGCACAGTGAGCGTGTTCGCTGGGATCGAGGCAAGACCCTTTGGCTCTTTAACATCACAGCAGACCCCTTTGAGCGTGTAGATCTGTCGAGACGTTACCCACACATAGTGAAAAAGATGCTGCTTAGACTCTTGCAGTACAACAAGACAGCTGTGCCGTGCCGCTACCCGCCCAAGGACTATCGGTCCAATCCTCAGTACAACGGTGGGGTCTGGGGACCTTGGTACACAGATGTTGGTGAACACGAGAATGAAAAAAATAACATTCTTTCCAATAATTTTCATAAGGTTAAAAAAGAGAAAAAAGTGAAACATAAAGGGAAGTTGAAAAGGAAAGCTGATGACTTCTTGGTTTTTCATGTGCAGTGACCTATGTTTTACTTTTAAAGACAGTGCTCAGGGACTGACAAGCAGACTTGATCTGTTTATTTGATTTTTCACTGAGAGAATTTTAGATTTAGATAAAGCTATGTCTAGTTAGATAGTTTAGAAGAAAGAAACAGGAATTGGCTGTTATGAATCTGATTCTTATGAAGAAACTTTACTTAAACACTGCTGTTTTCCAGCTTAGAATTGGACAATGTTTGTTAGAGATTTAATAAAAAGAGATATATTTATTTGTAACTTTGCATTTTGCATGCTCAACCCTTCATATGTTTTATGACTAGACTAATAATAGTTTCAAAATAAATCGTTGATCAAACAATAAAATCAGGAAAAAACATTGTGTTCTGTGCCTGAGCAGACATATCTTAATCCCAAAATCAAAACCATGGAAACCAGTAGTTTAGCTGGTGAACCTTATGATTAATTACAATTAATATTTCACATACTTAGGATTTTACAGTAATATGCTTGTCTTTTGTCTGTTCTTTTGTGTTGTGTGCTCCAGTATCGGTTAAATCCAAATGTATTGCAATAAAACAAAAAATGTGAACTGTTCATATCTTTGGTCCAATCTTGCTTCCTGTCCCACTTTATCCTGTTTAGACATGTAGCATCTGTTGGACTTGTGTGTGCTTACATTAAGGGACGTGAAAATTCACCATGTATACATTTAATCCTGCAAAGCATGATAAACATTCAGCAAAGTCATATGAATGTCTACTTGCACAAGAAATTGAACAGTTCTTTATAAAAGTAACTCATTTTGGAAAAGAACAGAGGTTGCTTAATGGGAATTTGATTCCAGCCTCACCACTTCTTATAACTGAAAATAATTCCTAAAAACAGCACTATTTTTACGTTTCTGTATGTCTGTATTTCATGACCATATGTTTTCTTTCAGATAAATGGATCGTATTAAGCAAAGAACGCAGTTAGATTTTATTAACAATGTTAAAGTTTTCAAAAATAGCATGTACTTAAGATTACAAGACATTTTACTACCACTTTACAAATGGCACATAGCATGGCACATTTTAGACCCACAACTTGATTCGTAAAAAGCATTGTTACTTGGTTACATTTAACCATGTAATTCATCCAGAAGGTCATGATTATGCATCATACAAAGCATCTGACTTTCTTCAGTAGAGACATTGGATACAACAGGAATAATGGCTCAATCAGAATAAAAATGCGTCATGTAAACATCTCAGTCTGAACAGTCTGACCCGATCCGGCCCGAAACAGGATGAATTTTCAATCAGAACAAGATGGGTGGTTCAAACCTTTGATAATCTGTTCAACAGGTAAATATTACTCATGTAAACACTTGATCCAATTGTGTCTGAATAAATATATTTTTTCTGCTCATGTTTTCCCCACATGGGGGTAACATTAGTGCACATGACGAGTTTCTGGGAAAGAAATTTTGCTTTCAATACCCTTTGGTAAACTCGGTGAACTCTCTTCCACAAGTCTTTACTTTCATCCACTGGATCTCTGGATGAAGGAGCACTGATTGACTCTCCATTTCATACGTACAGTAGTGAAAGCATCTAACCAATCATAGATGAGCCTGAATTCTTCTAACCAATCAAAGTACAGAAGGTGGAATTTACCAGAATTTTTTTAAAAATCTGACCTAACCTCAAAGTTCACAGCAGACAGGACCACTTTGTTCATAAAAAGTTATATTCTGATTAAATGCTTTGAGCATGCAAACACACCTTATCGGATCAGCATCCATGTAAACAGCTTAGTGGAATCTCTGATCAGAATGATTTCAATCAGATTGAGGAAATGTGTGTACTACAGTATTTTACTTTCAAGTACTTTCCAGGACCTCTGCAGTCTGTAGGCTTTTGCAGAGGTTAAAAAAATATCCTAGCAGGCAAAGAACAAAAAGAGAATTTACGGTTCAATGTTAATGTCCCCGCAACTCGAAAGTAACCTCTGTCAAGGGCAAACGTTTCTCATTCTTCAGTGAACTGGCTTATCAGACTAGTGAATGTTACTCACACTTGGTCAAACTGCTACTTTTTATCTGAAAAAGCAGTTATCGAAAAACTTACAAAATTTTAATGCTACAGCTAAACCATAGATATTAGCACCTCTGTTCATTTATACAGAAGAGGGCAGAACTCCTTATGTGAGTTAACCTTCATTCTTGCAGATTGGCAGCTGTGCAGTAGGAGAAAGGTGCAGTGTTTCTGTTTGGAAAATCAGTCAGCTTTAAAATAATATATTCTTGCAGTTTCCAATAGCAAATAAGACTAATA
This sequence comes from Clarias pachynema, assembly GCA_030014365.1. Classification (NCBI taxonomy): domain Eukaryota; kingdom Metazoa; phylum Chordata; class Actinopteri; order Siluriformes; family Clariidae; genus Clarias; species Clarias pachynema. Next base: position 23,324,727 of record JAQMYL010000001.1, read on the forward strand.
TTTGAACTAACTTACTACGAGGGTTAGTCAAAAATTATACGCACTCCGACTGTCTTATCAGCACTGTCCGTTCCAGACTACCGTCTCCCCAGTCACTGCTGTGCAGGTGTGAACGTGTTACTTCGTGTAACTGCCGTGTGACCAAAAATTAATGCCCCATTTGTGATTCGCACAAAAGAAGAGCAGCGTGCAGTTTTTTTTTGTGGTCTTAGGGTGTACCTGGTGCAACATAGGTTCATAAGCCAGAACTTACAGAAGAGCATAAACAGAAGCATTTGACTAAAACTCTAATTTGAAGATAATGATTACAGGTGAGTTTGGAACTGGAGTATAGAACGGAAACGTCCTCAATCACAGACCAAGAAAAAGTTAAAAAGTCAACCGTCAGCTAGAAAATTGATGCTTACAGTTTTCATTCTTGCCGTATCGGACCATTATCAGGAAAAATGTTGAATAATAAACAGTGCTTGTTACAATGAGGTGCTTATTGAACATCTGAAGGCTAAACTTCGGATTAAATCCAAGGTCATAGTGTTCTTGCATGACAATGCATGTTTGCACACACTGTCAACATCTTGTTTTGAGGTGTTAGACCATCCTATAGTCCTGATCTTAGTCTCTTCCTCCATCTGACTTTTACCTGTTTGTTTCCCTGAAAGCAGCACTACGAGAACGAAGATTCACTTCTTATGAAAAAATGAAGACAGCAGTGCATTCGTGGCTCACAGCTCAGCCTAAAACATTTTTTAATTAGGGAATACAAAAACTTCTTGACAGATGGACAAAGTATATAGAAAAGCAAGGAGATTATGTCAACAAATGATGTATTCGCCTTTTCTAGAAGTTATTTAAAATAAATTCTACAGCCAGAATTAACCTACAGGGTTGTGTCATGTTATTCATTGCTGTCATCTTGTAAAAATAAAATGTAATAGACTCATATTCCAATATTGTTTTGCACAATTATTCCTGCTGTAAATCTTTCCAGACACATGTTATAGTATCTCGTATTTCACCCACCTCTTAAATATACATGTGAAGTCTTCAGGCAGGCATTACTCATGGTGAGAGCTATTTCACAAGAGGATCTCCCATTCAGGTGCATAAGATCTATAAAACTGCAGAGGTTTTTTGGTTGACAGTTCGCCCTCATGAACGAAGGGTTTGCACATTTATCATCTGTTAAAAAAGCCAGATTAGTTTCAGAGGGAAAATATTCATGACAAACATGGGTGTTGGTTGCAGAGCATATGTGAAATGATGTAATGCGTCTGTTGAACTATATCTGTTCTACAAGCTCACCCATCCGCGGAACAATTGTGATCCTGATTACTAAGGAAAACCATGGCAGAGTTTTACCAACCCAACATGAAACCAGTTTTATGGGGTTGCTTTAGAGCCATCCATCACCCGCTGTGACATTTCAGATACAATCAAGTAATGCAAAACAAACCAAATGACTTTATAGAAGTAATTCATGTCTGAAGGGAATTGGTTCAAGAACACTCATTACTTTTACAAGCCTTTCCCTACTATCCATTTTCCACTTCGCCTTTAACAAAAAAAAAAAAGGCCCATCCTTTCTCTTTGATCAAACACTTTTAAATATAAAGCCACAGCATTAACACTAAAAGAATACAGTACATCCAGCATTACATCCAAATACAAACATACAGCCAAAAATAACCAGGAAAGACTTTTCCACAGGAAAACTCATGAGCTACGTTTGCCTCACAGCGAATCAAAGCTTGGCCACCTCCAATGGGGTAAATCATGGCAGCCCATAAAGTGAGAGTAACCAGCGTAAGTGTTTCTGGTTGGTATTCAACAGCATTACTTAATCCCCATCTGTTTAAAGTGACAAATATACTATAGTGAGAGGCCTTTGTGTGCTTGTTAATAAAATAGAAAGGTCCTATATTTAACGACATGCATGATCGAATCAGTATGTAGCATATTAATCTAATAAGTGTGCCTATAAGATAGAAAGAAAGTGGATGGCTTAGTGGTTAGCATTGTTGCCTTACACCTGCAGGGTTGGGATTTTGAAACGTTCCTCGGGTCTGTGTGTGTGTGGAGAGTGCATGTTCTCCCTGTGCTTTATGGGTTTCCTTTGGGTACTCCACTTTCCCCACAAAATCCAAAGACTCTGTGTTGTAGACTGATTGGCATTTCAAAACTGCCTGGTGTGTGTGTGCATGTGTATGTGCATGTGGGCACGTACACCTGTGAGTTGCAAGATGTTGGGGCCTCAGCAATGAAACTTGACCTATAGCAAGCAATGACAGCTAGTGTAAGTAGTATGGATGTCAGCTCGAATTGATGGGCTTCTGGAATTGGATGGCTGAAGAAATTGTTTCAGTGTTTTTTTTTTTGTTTTTTTTTACATCATATAACATCTACACGTAATCGCAATAAATTATAATATCACCAAAAAGTTGATTTATTTCAGTAATTCAATTCAAAAAGTAAAACTCATATTATATAGATTCGTTGTTTATTTATTAAATTTTGATGATTATGGCTTACAGCTAAAGAAAACCCAAAATTCAGTATCTCAAAAAATTAGAATATTACTAATTATAAATGTTGGACTACCGAAAAATATGAACATGTACAGCACTCAATACTTGGTCGGGGCTCCTTTTGCATGAATTACTGCAGCAGTGTAGAGTGGCATGGAAGCGATCAGTCTGCTGAGATGTTATGGAAGCACAGGTTGCTCTGATAGCGGCCTTCAGCTATTCGCCGTTGTTGGGTCTGGTTGTCTCGCATCTTCCTCTTCACAATACCCCATAGATTATCTATGGGGTTTAGGTCAGATGAGTGCTGGCCGATCAAGCACAGAGGTATATCTGGTATTAGTACTGTTGGCAGTGTGGGCAGGTGCCAAGTCCTTCTGGAAAATGAAATCAGCATCTCCATAAAGCTGGTCAGCAGATAGAATCATGAAGTGCTCTAAAACTTCCTGGTAAATGGCTGTGCTGACCTTGGACCAGATAAAACACAGTTGACCAATACCAGCAGATGACATCGCTCTCCAAGCCACCACTGACTGTGCAAACTTTACACTGGACACTGGACTCTGGAACCTTGATTTTCGAATGAAATGCAAAATTTACTTTCATCTGGAAAGGGGACTTTGGAGCACTGAGCAACTGTGCAGTCCTTTTTGTCCTTAGCACAGGTAAAATGCCTCTGATGTTGTCTCTGGTTCAAGAGTGGCTTGACCCAAGAAATGCGACAGTTGACCTGGATATGTCTGTGTGTGGTGGCTCTTGAAGCACTGACTCCAGCTGCAGTCCACTCCTTGTGAATCTTCCCCAAATTCTTGACTGAGTTTCGTTTCACAATCCTTTCAAGGCTGCGGTTATCCCTGTTGCTTGTGCACTTTTTTTCTGTTCAGGGTGTCAAGGGTTGTCTTGAACACCTGTCAAGTTAGAAGTCTTCCCCATGATTGTGTAGCCTACTGAACCAGACTGGGAGATCATTTAAAGGCTATTTAGCTGAGTTACTTAGCTGGTTAGAGTGTGTCACCATGAGCCTCCAATATTGAACTTTTTAACTTTAACTTTTTCACAATATTTAAATTTTCTGAGATACTGAATTTTGGATTTTATAATCATCCTTAATCATCAAAATGAACACCTACTAAAAAAATTAATAAACACTTGAAATATATGTGTGTAATGAATCTTAATAATATATGAGTTTCACTTTTTGAATTGAATTACTTTTCAAGGATATTCTAATTTATTAGAGTGTGTGTGTGTGTGTATACAGTGTATAGGGGTCACATTACTAAATTACAAACTGCTGACAGGAAAAAAAAATCATGAAATTACTGAAGTATTGAATCAGCACTTCTGCCTCATAATCACTTGTATCATTTATCCAAGGCATGAGAAATATCCCGATGGTGTAACAAAAAATTCCCCCAGTTCTCTACATCATGACAGAATTACAGTTGAAGAATGCCAGCAGCTGCATTTGACCCACAATTTGTACTGCCATTGCCAAATGACTTATTAGGTTTGCCTGCTCTGTTCTCTTTTATAACGACTACGAAGCATAAGCACATTTCACTGGCTCTTTTGCAGCAAACGCTTATGCCTTGCTTGACCTGATACTCCTACAGTATACACAAGGCTAAACTGTTTGAATGGTTTCTTGGACGGCTAAATGATTTCATCAGCCTCACCCAGTCCCCATGTTTAAACATCATTGGGCTTTTACCCAATGTTTCACTTCTTATGTTACTCAAAGATTTCCCTTTCATTGATCTCTAAAACAGAAATGGAACATTTCTTTTTCTTAATAAATGGTGCATTATTATGCTCCATATACTGTAGCTTGGGATTATATGTAGTGACAAATGCACCAAAAAGTAGTGGCTGCTTATAAGCCTGAGGTTAGCTAAAATATTTCAGAGGGACTTGGCCTCTATTTATTACTAGTATACGTATGTCAAGCCCTGATCGCTTTCTCTCTCCCACTTTCTCATTTTTGTACAACATGAAAAAGATTCATAAAAATGTGTTGTATGTTTCAGACTAAATGTCTTCATCTGCAGTTTAGCTCAATACAACAATGAATACGTAATCTTCACAGTCTCCCTTCTGAAGATTTCACTATAACTCACCACAGCTGTCTCTGAAACACAAACCTCATGTGAATCAACGCTGGTATGCCCAAAAGCTCCAACCACTTAACACAAGAAAAGACTTGCAGACTGACACACTACTGTTTAGACAGCGAACTGAGTCAATGAGCTTTCTTCAATCTTGGATATTTTCTCATTGTCATTGCATATCATAAACTTGTTGGCCTGCAGAAAACCCTTTATTAGTGAAGATTTAAACATTTAAAACTTTAATATATGAAACTAAAGCTGGAATTTTTACTTACACATTCATGACATAACTAGAAGTGAAGATATCAGATTTTATACACAAAAGTGAAACTTTTGGTTATTTCCTCTGTCGCTGTTATCTCATCACTCAACTGGTCACTGTGAAGGCATGCTTCTTTTTTTATGATGTCATGATGCATCAAAGAAATATTGGCAAATGGTATTTGATTTCACATGAAATTGCAGCACATAGCTTTACAAAAGAAAAACACACACAAAACTAACAGCTTGACATTTGTTGCATTTATTGAGAAAAGCACACTTAGCAAGAAACATTTTAGACATCTTCAGACAAACTGACTGCATTGTTAATCCGGCTTTTTACCTGATGGGATTTTTGCAGGCATGCAGTCATGGGCAAGGTAGCCTAGGTAATGTCTAAATAAAAACATTTCAGTGCCATTTTGGTAAAAAAGTTAAAAGCTGTTCTTAAATAGTGATGTCAAGGATTATTGAAAAAAAACCCCCACTATAAATCAAAACCTGTTTTTTTTTTTAACTTATTGCCTGAATTCAGACCACAAAAACACACACACACACACACATACATACATATATATATATATATATATATAGACCTCAACTGATCTATAGTACTAAATTACTAAATATACATAATGTATAATGTAAATATACATGGATGCCTCCTGTGTCTCTTTGGGATGCGTCTGGTGTCTGGGGATGGTTTCATTCTACCATGAAGATGGTTCTGGCCTCGACTGATGTTGACAGCTGTTTCTCTGAGAACTTGACTTGGCTGCAGTTGCTCGATAGTTCAGGACTGGAATTTCCTGCAAGTCTACCTGAGTCTCCAATAACTACC
>JAQMYL010000001.1:23376600-23396003 GCA_030014365.1 Clarias pachynema
AGTACACACACATACAGTACACACACACAGTACACACACATACAGTACACACACACAGTACACACACATACAGTACATATACACACACACTCACACTCACACACACTATGCCTGAATGAGTTTGCAGAATGAAGAGTGGCACATCGCCATGGAAACATTAGTCTATTTATAGTTCCTGCCAGAGTACAGTAATGATTGACATCATTACCATATTCATGAACGCACGCCACCTTTGTCGTTCTTTGGATCATCGGTGTCTGCAGTTAATTCTGTTCTTCCTGTAGTTAAGACGGCCTACATGAGGACTTTAGTTCCCCTTCATCTTCTTTTCTTCCCTCCAGGCCAAGGGAGACAATCTTCATGGGAATCGGCACATTTATAGACCTTAAACTAGATAATCTTTAATATGATTTTTAATGAGCAAGACTGAGATTTTTCTTTCTTTTTTCTTTCCTTCAGTTTTTTTTTTCTTCCCCTCTGCTTGAGTTTGAGATAATAATTAGATTTAGGGCATAGAAAAATGGTGTGTGAGGGAATGTGTGTTTTAGTCCTGTTTTGTAATAGAATTATATTTAGACTGCCTTTTATTCCAATCAGTATTTTAATAATGGTAATAATAATTTTATTTATCGATTATTATTATTATTATTATTTTTTTTTAATTTGTGAAAATTCCTTTTTTATTTTTTATCACACAGCCAATGATGAATTCAAGGATGTCTAGCATCCTTGTAGCTCATGGTTCCTCCAGCAGGATAATGAGTTAAACACAGTTCTATAAAGCAACCTAGAATGAGCAAAAAGAAAACATGAATTGTCCTGAAGTCTGCTCCGAGTTCTGACCTGAGTCCATCTGAACATCGGTGGAAAGAGCTGGAATTTATAGAAAATTGGAGTTTTCTCAAGAAGAGTGGGCTAAATCTTACTTAGAGTTGTAGAAAGCACTTGAGTGCAGTTATTGCCTCCGAAGTCTGTGATTATAGTAGGGTTATATAGCAAAGCCAGTATTTTTCTCCACACCAGATTCATTTGTATAGTTATGTCAGACACCCTAGGCAGTAGTTCTCAGAGAGAGGGAGAAATGCCACTGCCTGGCTGAAGGGTAGTTTGTTGCGCAAAGGGTCACGAGACCCACAGTTTAGTTTGTCTTATGGTTTTTGAATCATGGTGCATTCGGTGCCATCTCCCCCCAAGGCCCATATGCACTCAGCCATCCACATTATGTAAAAGATTCATCAGGTCAGGCCACTTTTTTCCCCATTGTGCTGTGGTCCAGGTCTGATGATTATGTGCCCGATGTATGAGCTTTTGGTGGTGGACATGGGTCAGCATGGGCAGCTACAGTAAGCAGCCCCACCTTTCTATCAGAACCAGCTTTGATCTTTTTCAGCAATTTGGGCTACAGCAACTCTTCTTCTGGAACCAAACCAACTTCACATCTCTCCCTATGTGCATCACTGAGCAAGCCTTCCCATTGCCCTGTCTCCGGTTCTGCGGTTTTCCCTCCCTTGGACCACTTTTTCGTATGTCCTCCAGACTGGAAACGTCCCAAAAGAGCTGCAGTTTTGTAGTTGCTCTAACCCAGTCGTCTAGCCATCACAATTTGGCCGTTGTCAAAGTCACTTAAATCCCTACGCTTGCCCAATTTTCTGCTTCCAACACATCGACTTGTTTACTTGCTGCCTAATATATTTCATCCACTTCCTGGTGGAAACCTAACAAGCTCATCAAATGTTATTCACTTCACCTGTCAGTGGTCATAATGTTCCAGATGACTGCCACTGTCAGGAAGTAGTTACTTCACATAGCTACTACACATACACCAATCACAAAAACTGGTGGGTGATGGATTATTGGTGAGTTTTCAGTAATGCTTAGTAAAAATAATAAAGTATGATGAGTCCTGATAGACCCTATACTAGAGCGATGGGGTAAGAATGGACATCATGCACAAGCCTCTGGAGTCAGTATTATGATCCGGGGTTGCTCCAGTTTAAAAGGTCTAATCCCAGCAACAAAGGACTCAATGAATGAAATGTGATTCTGGCAGCGTAAGGATTTATTTTCACACATGAATTGAATCCTGACCTTAATTCCATTAGAGGCTTTTGGGATGTGCGGGGGAAGACTTTAAGGAGTGGTTTGAATCCCCAGTCACCAATGCCTCAAAGATCTCAGCATAAAATGGACACAACTCTGGGTGGAAATACATTTTATGACTATTGAATAAGTTTTTGAAACAATGCCCTTTGGAGTTCATCAAATATACTGTAGACGTTCTACACTGCAGGCCAAAAAAAAAGTCTTTGATCTTGGTTTGGTTCCAAAGAACAAGACATTTACACAAATTTATAAGCATGTATGAATATGTCAACTTTTAGTAACATGGATGAAGACTTACATACTGCTGTATATTTTGTTAAGTGAAACATTTATCACTATAATGTTAAATTTTTGTTTTAGACACGAAATTCTGATAGGTAACTCTTTCTACCAGAGTAGCGCCATGGGCGGTTGTGTGCTGTGTGTGTGGGTGTTACTCTTCAATAAATTGTGTGCTATTTGTGTGGGTGCTACTCTTCAGTTTAGAATAGAATCTTTAGTTTGTTTGTATTGTAGGTGTACGGGCACTGTGTTGCTCATTGACGAGGCTTGCATGACATGATTGAAAATAGTCGCTCCATTTCCCGCATTCTCTCTCTCTGTCATTGGGGATATTTGTGAACTGGGTCATTTTTTTTTTAAATAAGTGGAAGATCTAGATCTCAGTGATACTCATGAAGTCGGTAAGAACTATTGAGAAGAATAATATGGCAACACTTCAATCAAGAGATAATTAGTTGACAAAAGTTGCTCTCTAAGGCGTCAAAACCTTGGTGTGAAAGGATGTACAGCAGAACCTACTGTATGAAGATGTACTGACAACATTGCTAATGAGATGGTGCTTAAATAGTGCACTAGATAGTAAACAGTGTGACCAATGCAGACACAGCAGCAGAGTTGATTATTTTCCTTCTACACTTTTTATTACTCTAGCTCTTACCTTGGCACTAAGCCTTATAGTATGCAGTCAGGGTGAGGGATCTGAACATCGTGTGTAATCTGGTTTTGTCATAGATTATCCATCATCCCACATGACGACCAATCAGAGGACTCGGGTCAGCTGCACTAAAGTGGTTCAAAGAGGATTAGGACTGTTGAAGAGGATGTGATTGGGTTGTTATGAATCACCTTCGAGTCCATTGTTCAGGATTAATGTTGAGGATGGAAAAGGAAGAGTAATGACTCATGGAGGAATTCTGATTGGCTAAGGAAGTGTGATGATAAAACATCATTTTTTTTGTTTTTTTGCAAAATATGATTATAATCTGGATTATGGAACTGCAGAGTGAATTATTCCCATCTGTAGCCTTTCTCGCTTTCTCTTTCTTTCATGTCAATAAGAGTAGACGGAAGGCCTTGAAAAGGAAACGGCAATAGTCTCCAACTTCCTATACAAGTACTGTAGAACAGATTTCTCGGGTCTTTTCTCTGCTTTCAAAAGGGACAAAGCTCCCAATTGTATTTATGAGGGAAAACTAGATCAAACTAATCACATTGATGCTAAAAAACTTCAAAGGAATGTTCTGCATATTAAGGACATCCCCGAACACAAACATACAGTTTCTGGAATGTTCTTTGGAAAGACAAATACCAAATAGGACGGAGCCTTTTTGTCCTTTTTTTTGTTTGTTTAGATGAAACTTGCCAAAAAAAAGGATCACCGGGCATATGCTTGCATCGTAGGGGGTTGTTACATGATTCAGACCTTGTGGGACGCAGCACAAAAATCAAACGAGTGGGCGTTTTTTTCTTTCTTTTTCACTTTCTTCTATGTGTTTGACACAGGAAACACACAAGATGAACTTTCATACAGGCTAAAATTAAACAATTGGTTTGTTTAGATTTTGAACGATAGAAGTAAATTTGTAATAACCAAAACAAAACTAATTGCCCGAGTGGGAATAAAAAAAAAACATTCCTGCCCACACCTGTGGAGTGACATAGCTGAGGTTGAGGATGAATCACTTTTTGAGTTTATGCCCGAATGCACATCCAAGTATTTGTAGCAATAACAGATACGAGTAGTGATACTTGCTACACCCCTTGTTACACCCATTATATTTCCAATAACATGTGTCCTGTCTGCATTCTGCGTACTCTCTGTACTTTCTGTAACCTTGTCTCTATAGCCTCCAGAGTCCATTTTTGGATACTTTCTTTTTAAAGCTGGAAGCAACTTTCTTCAGCGCTCTTCAGTATAAGACTCGACTCAAATCAAGCAGCTGAAATAGTTATTAAACTTATTAAACAGGCTCCAAGTAGAGTAGCAGTGAGTTCATTTGGAAGGCATTCGAACCGATTGAGCCGTCAAGTGGGAAACTGTTCTTGTTCTTTTAGCAGAATTCATTTGAAGTGCTGAAGTTAGTCTGTCTATCCTTATAGTCTCAGTGCCTCTGCTCTGTGTTGAGTTTTTTTTTTTTTTTTTCCCTCTTTCTTTGGGAATACATAGTCCATGGCCTGTGAATATGTATTTTGTGATAGATACAGTCTCATGGTGGTTTGTCTATAGTAACTAAGGCACTGTTACGAAAATGGGATTATAAAGGGGGTAAAGTTTATTAACATCTGAAACATCTGAAATGATTGGCATCTGTGAAACATTTAAGGGAATTGTCCAAATGTTTTAGACTTCTTCATCAAGTTTGCATTTACAGTCAAGAATTTTGTACTGTAAGAGTATGAATGATACAGTAATAGTGTCACATTAAAGTGATTCTAACGATTATAAATTGTTTTAATGTGCTCTTTCTTTTTTTATTCTTTTTTTTTTTTTGTAGATCACCAGAAGTTGGAACGTGAAGCTCGCATTTGCCGTCTTCTTAAACACCCCAACATTGGTGAGTGTTGTTGTCTCTCACACACAGTAAATTTTAATGCAAAACTTTAACCCATACAGTAAGAGCCTGGACTGTTTTCTCCTTTATGGGGAATTATGAGGATACAACCCTTCGTTTCAGTAATAAATAACAAGCTTTTTTAAAATTAGCCAGTCCTGTCACAGAACCATTCTGGAAATGATGTCATGGGTACACAAATTCCCAGGTTGACTCGACTGTTGGGAACCAGTCATATGCATTTTATCTTTTTTTTTAATTATTTTTTTTTAATTGCTTGTTGTTGGCTGCAAGCATACAAATATCAATGCACATACTGTACTGTACTTATAAAAAACCGCATCAACAAATGTTTACATCTTTGTTAACAGCATACAAAAATACATTTTCTTTAAATGAATACGTGTAAATAATCACCCAAGGAAATGAAATCAGTGAACCAGCGACTAGGCGATGGGCATCCAAGGCTCACTGATACACATGGGGAGCGAAGGCTGGTCTGTGTAATCCGAGCCAATAGACAATCTACTGTAGATCAGATAGAAAGGTGTCAGAACACACAAAGCATTACCATTTTTTGGCGAAATTGGGGACCTACTCAATATTAGGTGAGTTGTCATAATGTAATGGCTGATTCATGTATATATACTGTATACACACACGTTTCATTTTTCCATTTTTCACTACACACCAAATACAGTCATGTGTAAACATTAGTTCCTCCTCTTTTAATTCTGTTTTTTTGGGTGGGTTTAAAACCATAATAAAAATTGTAGTGGGACTAGTAGAACTAAAACTACTACCAAAACTTTTACACATGATTGCATAGATTGCATGTATACTGTGCATAATGCATAATTTTTGACATTCCTTTCATTTCACAGAAAATATTCTAATGTATCTCATTAGTTCCACATAAGATTTGCAATCAAGACCCAAAAGATTTTCTATTACAGCTTCTACTAAAATCCATATTATTTTACAACATTACAGCAGCGTCTCTTCTCACATCACAAGCAAGTCTCACAGATTATAGTGGTTGCTCGCTTTTTTTCCCCCCCTTAACATTTGCTGGGAAAGCCTGTCTCTCACAGTTGCTATGGAAACAAGAAAGAGACATGGTGAATCACTGCTGAGAGGAAATGCCTAAGAAATTGAGACTAAGGGGATTCCTCTGCCTCTCTCGGTTTCTCTGGCTTGCTTTGTACATTTCTATCAAGTTAAACCACATACAGAATTGTTTTTGAAAGCATTGAAGTGTTCAAAGCATAAGATTGATTGTTGCCTTGTTGACATGGGGTGCATGAAATTATATTTGAAAAAAAGCCTCTTATTTTTATTTTGCATACAATGGGTTAGAAATGGATTTAGACCCCATTTACCCCCCAACACGCACACACACACATTTCTGTATCATATTATATGGATAAGGTTACATATAATAATACATGATGATTTTTTTTTCAGATATATTGAAAACAACAAAACGAATGAAATCCCTCATTTAGTATTCAGGCCCGTGGCTAAGGCACTTGAGTTAAGCTCAGCTTAGGTCGTCTTTGTTTTGATTGCTTTCTCTAGAACTGAACAGAATTCCTGTGGCGATTTCAATTGATCGGACATGACTTAGAAAACAACATGCCTGTCTGTATCACAATTCACTTAATCACCACAATTCACTGTGTACATCAGGCAAAAAAACAAACAAACTATGGAGTCTGAGGAACTTCTGCAATTAACTTGCATCAAGACATAGATCTGGGTTCGGATTTAAAACCCTTTCTGCATCTTTGAACATTCCTACATTCCTAAGATAGTCAGCCCCATCTTTATGAAATGGAGGAAACTTGGAACCACCAGAACACTATCAAGAGTTGGTCAACTGGTTGAAGTCAGTACCCAAGCAAGAAAGGCTTCATGGAGGTGAACAAGGAGCCAACATCTACATCTACGTTACCAGAGCTTTAAACATTCAATGCTGAGAACTTGCTGAAAGGACACCCATCTCAGAAATGCTTTATTAATCCACAGGCGCTTGACAGAATCTATTTCAGAGTGAACGGCATATACTGTAAGGGATTCTGTCAGCATGGTGGTGGCAGCATCCTTCCATGGAGGAGCTTCTGAAAATGTATCCACTGAATGCAATAGAAACTTGCTGTCATCTTGTCATTGCGGATTATTGAGTGTAGACAGATGGCCAAATAAAATAAATGAATCTATTTCAAATGAAGTCCATAACATGATACATTGCACAAAAACAAAGAGGTGTAAATATATATATATATTTTTAACCCACTGTAAAATCTATATACATGCTATTTTTATGGTTTTCATAAAAGACAAATGAAGCTTGGACATCAAACTTTTATAGCCGTCATATATTTGAGTTGTGTAGAAGGTGTCTGAACATACAGTAATAAAGATGAATGTTTTTATTTAGCCTTGAAGGGGTTCATGGATGGAATATCGAAGGGTCTGAGTATAGTGCGGGAATTGAGATTGGTCTAATGGACGACAGCGTCTCTCGTAGACATCTGTCTATAGCACAGTTTCTAGAACACGCGTTCATGTGTGCATGCAGTGAGACTAAATTAATTGGAATGTGGGTGCATCTGTATCCTGTGTTAAATCTAATCAGCCATATCTTTTGATTGCTCTGCTTCTTACAGTGAGACTCCATGACAGCATATCTGAAGAGGGATTCCACTACCTTGTCTTTGATTTGTAAGTAATTGTTTGTGTGTGTGTGTGAGCGAGCTTATCTCCATGGCCATTAGGGGGGAACATACACCACACTGGTCAGCATTTCAGGGTCGTCTCCTCCTCTTACCAAATTTAACCAGAATCAGAGGTCTGGCAGGCTGCTAATGAGGACTGTCGGCAGTCTGGATCAACCCACACTAATTGGCGGTGTGTGTGTGTGTGTGTGTGTGTGTGTGTGTGTTTTTCCTTCTGGGATATAATGATGGATAACTAAACAGCCAATCAAATTGCTTTTTGGACGTTCACCTGAAGTGGTCGGTACCAGTGCAACACTTTCCTGTTTCTTTAATTAATTAACAAAACAGCAGATTTATGGAAGTTGCAAATGAAATAAATGTTTTAAGAATGTTGAAACTTGTGACTTTGATGTAAGAAGGCAAACACAATACCCACATTGTTCAGGTTTTGAGAATGGCGTTGCTAAGCGACTAGAACACTTGGACACATTCTAATGGCTGACGCTAATAATTTACGTAGCTAGCACATAGCGGTTAAGTCTTGGAAATGCGACAAACCATTTCCTTCAGACTCGTTAGGAGTAAATTACATGTTAATTAGACTCTCGAACTGGAACTATATCCAAATGTGTTACCATATATTTGAAAATGTCATAGCTTGTTAATGAGCGTGTTTAACATTTAAACATTTTTTACTAGTCTGAAAATATCATGGTTACATGGTATCACTGTAGTTGAAGCCTGCCTGCCTCAAGCTTTGGTCTGTTGTACCTTTTGGCATGCTTTTCTGCTCGTCAAACCTTATTTTTTCCCATGCTATTCAGTTGTGCAGGTCTTAGGCTCAGCAACATTATGTGGCAATAAAATGAAGTCAGCTGATGACCTGAATGTACTGAATGACCAGGTTATCACATCTATGAATATATTCTTCCCTGATTCCGCAGGCATAATCCAGGTCCAAGCTGTCACTATTTTAGGTGGGGGTTAGGGCTATTGGTCATTTTTGTATGAGCTATACATACAATATAAATATAAAATATAGCATCATCTCTTTAAATAGGTGCAAAAATAGGTTTGTAAAACAAACCCCCAAAAACAGGAAATATGTTTTTACTGATATTATGAAAGTCAGCGATAAGGTAATTGTCTGATCATACACGGTGTCTAACTGTGAAACCATGACACGTGTTGGCTCGCGTGAAATCTATTCACACAGATATTACATTTCCATAATGGATGTATTTTTATCATCAGACTTAAGATTCTCAGGTTCTAAATCTTTTGTCTTTGGGCAATATTTTCTACACTAACGCAGCCTCTGTAATGCATATTTAATGCACATTTAATGTTTTGTATTTGCATGATGTATGCAGTGTCTATTAAAAAGCAAGCACGATGTACAATCAAGTGTTAAGTGTAACAGATGTATCTTCTAAGTGGTACCTTGGAGAAATGTGTAGTATTGTTTTTAAGTACAGTATAATTATTCCTTACAGATAATTATTTACCACTCTGCTTTATTTAAAGCTGCTTTACTTTATCTTTAGTGCTCCCTGGCGCTGCTAGCATGAAGAGCAAACGATCATGTTGATCAAGACTTGCATATTGGCGAGGAGTCAATCGACTTGCTTCACAGCACGACAGTCCAAATGCCACCAAATGTTTTGCCCTTTACCGAATCTTTACATCGATATTCCCTTTGTAAGAGCATTTGTTACCAATAACCCTTTTACGCAGTCTCTTTGTCTGTGCCTTTCACTCGTACCAACACAATAATGACTCGATTGTTTCTTATGTTATGACTCAACCTTTTAGACCTTCTTTTAACTGCATCTGCTCCTTTACTGCCCTAAAAAAAAGGTAATTCAGCCAATTAGGCTGTTTTCCGTTCCGCTCTAGAGTTTGTGCACACAGATTCAGTTAGTCATATAAACTGTCTTTGTTGCTGTTCAGCGTGTCTCAGTGGTGCATGTTTTCAGTCATTTAAATTGCTGAAATGCTAGAACAACTAATGAACTGTGCATAAATTATAATTGAATAACTTTTAGACTAATAAATATGCTGTTCCGGAGCATAAACAAGCAGAGAAGCAGATTATTGTCAGGATTTCTAGTATAGAAAAGACAGCTTTGGTGAATTTACTGTTTACACTTATATACAGTACAGTATATACTGGACATGCACCAATATATATACCGCCAAAATATGGAATTGGTGCTATAAATTATATTATATAACATAATTTTTCATAATATTTAATGCTTTGTATCTCCCAATCCATGCAACTTAAAAAAAAAAATAAAAATAAAAAATGCATACACATATTTTTATCAGATAAAAAGAAAGACATTTGCTAAATACAATTTCATGACCTTTGTAATTTTTTGAATTCAAATCATTCAATGATCTTAATTGTCGAAATTTGGCCAATTTAGATTTCACATAAAAAGACAAAACCTGAAAAAGTGTATTAATCTAAAATGCAAAGTTAAGATACGCCAACATGGTTACGGACACTACCGATTTTTTTGCTTTTCAAGTTTTTACCAAAAAATGGAATGCTTCAATTTAAGCAACAATTTTTATAGCTCAAAAATTGAAGCTTACACCAATTTTAGCAAATGTCTAGAAGCTTACACCAATTTTAGTATCAATACTCATAAAGAAATATGAATAATTTGCATTGTTAATTATTATTGTTGTTTGAAGCGACGCTGAAAAATAGCCATTTTTGGAGCACATGCAGTATAGAATCATCTCTCCATCACTTCCACATTGCATAAACTTCAGAAGTAGCTTCTTTGGCATAAACATTTTCTCTATTATATGTATAACATAAAAAAAAATAATAATAATCAGCACCAGTACTGTTTTGGCTGATAGACGAGACTTATATATCCACCCCAGAATGTGCAGGGATTCTTAACAACTGTGCTACACGGGTTTGTCACGTGTGCCTATAACAAGCTCTAGTATTTATTAGAGTCACGTATTTTCTCCTGAATAAGGTTTTTATAGATTTTATCCTAGGCACAGTATATACTCTATATAACAGAGGGCACTTTGTCTCTGTCTGACTTTACTTTAGGTCAACAATATTAGAGAACAAAATGAGCAGAATGTAATGGATTTCATATGATGTACAGTACATGGGCTAATGGGATTATGTCAGTTTAAAAGAAATCAGAATGTGCTTCTTACTACAAAATGAAGATGACTGCAGGGAGAAAAAAATGTCTGTGTTATAGTTTAGGTCTGTCAGCTATAGTTAGTCGAAACCAAACAGGGGAACAGTTCTGAAATGTTCCTGAGATGTTATAGAAACAATTGTTTTAACTGTTTTCTTTTAAGCACATTAGTCTTGCCATAGCATGGATGAGTGGGTGTCTGGTTTCTGTTCTCCATCTGCTTTTATTCTGGTTCTTTCAGCTAAGTTCCACCCATTAAATACATACTACTAGATTGATTTTACACATTAAATGTGAGAAAGTGTGTAAATGGTGGCCTGTGATGGACTCGTGTCCCATCCAGGATATATTCCCACCTCATGCACAGCATTCCCAGGATACTGTAGGTTCTGTATTATTATTCTCCGGATAAAATCTTCGCTGAAGCTGATTTACGGCCGAAATAGCACTGAAGGAAACCGGCAGCTATTGTGGAGTTGACATGTTCATTCTAATGCTTTTCAGAGTCACAGGAGGGGAGCTGTTCGAAGATATTGTGGCCAGAGAGTACTATAGTGAAGCTGATGCCAGGTTAGTATTCTGACATAATGATAATGAATAGTTGTGTATATATATACAGTACCACTTCTTATATTACATACAGTATTGATGTAATTATTTTAAAATATTATTTTCGCTTCTACAAATCACTATTAAAAAAAATAACTTCTTAAAGATCTTAAAAATTATAATCAATGCTTTAGAATGGACAAATAATAAAATGTGTTATGTTAAATAAAATGAATGGGAATTAAATCTGCATACAGTATGTGAGCAATGACTGTTTAAAATGTGTGTTTTTGTTGTGTATCTTGCTTTGCTGTGCATCTACTGTATATCCTTCCATACTTTCTTGTCCCGAGCTGTATCCTAATGCTTTAAAGGTCCGCTCCATTCCTGGTTAATGTAGATAGAGTTGTCTTTGCAACAGTGCAAGTACTCTATCCTGTTGTATATTTGTTAAATGTTTTGTGCTCATTGTGAATTGTACTGTATGTTTTATTCCACTTAAACGACTTCGTACTCAGTAAAATCTTCACGGTGGTAACCGAATACTCATATAAAGCTAAAGGATTTTTCCTGCATTGACGTTTTTTCCATTTGTTGTTGTTGTGGGACGTTCTGTCGTATGTTTGATCTGTGCTTGCTGAACTGTATTTCTCCTCTTTTGCTTTCCTGCCATGTCTTTCTCTCCCTCAGTCATTGCATACAGCAGATTCTAGAGAGTGTAAATCATTGTCACCTAAGTGGTATTGTCCATCGAGACTTGAAGGTTAGTATGACAGCCGGAAACGTATGACAATCCTGGCTTGGCTCTCCAGATGAACAATTAACAACCACTCGATCACACGGATGCTGTGCTCTTTTAAGCTCACTGCACCCACCTTAACTTCTTCTGGTCTGCATCAGGGGTTGTAAAATAAATATGCATGTAGTGTCAGAGAAACGTGCTCTAACTAGTGGCTGTGAGGTTTGACTCGAAGGGATGTCTACATGGAGTTACCCATAATCTGATGGAGGAGCTTATAAACTTTTTCTTTTTTCTTTTAGCAAGTAATTAATGTCAGAATAGAAAGTTAGGGTTATCCTAATATCCTACTAGGGTCAAGCCCACAGCCACCTCTAGTGCAAACACCACTTCTGCTTTGAGATCAGAGAAAGTAGGACGGAGAGAACACTGAAAGCAATGCGAACTGGATTTATCGCCCAGTATGGGCCCAGTATTTTGACTTTGCTCAATTTCCAATGAGGTAACACTTAAGTTGAATAAATCCTAGCTTTTTCTATAGGCCATGTTAAGCCTAGATTCTTTAGTTAACTCCACGACTCCTCTAACTTCCTTGGTCTCAATGCAAATGCAGTGTGTGTGAGCTCATGACTAACCCACACCCCCCTGGTGTTTGCATGCAGTCATTGCATTCAGCAGATCCTTGAGGCGGTTCTCCACTGCCACCAGATGGGAGTGGTCCATCGCGACCTGAAGGTGAGTAAATGCACTAGGGGGTCCGAAACACCAAACTAATTTTTCTTTTCATCTTCAATCAATGCACTAATAAACCCAATATTATGGGGATATTATGGGGATATTGTGGTGAACTTCGATAATGTTGATAAGCTAATGTCCTTCAAGTCACTGACATTTTGTTCATTCCCTAACTCACAATGTCTAGGGTTTCTAGAGCATAAACACCAACCGCCCCCCAATTTCCCACCAATAATGAGTGTTTTCAGTGTTGTTTCCTCTAGTCAAAGCCTTGGTTTGACCCCCAAAGTCTTGACAGCTGGATTAAATGGTGTTTGAGACAATAAAATAATATACTTGCATCATAAACTTTTGTGTGTCTATAAACGAGTGATACGTATGCCAATGTTACCTACAAAATCCCCCATCCATCCCTTCCATCCCCCAACGCACCAGTGCCAAGGTTCCGAGTGCTGAACGTTAATTTGCTAATCAAATGAGCCAGGTGCAGCTACGAGTGTAATCCTTTCCCTGCTTTTAGAGTCCAGACTCGGTCATATGATTCGCCGTTGCTACAGCGTTACCATGGCAAACACACGGAGGGTTGGGCGTGGTGGTGGAGATGAAGTCATTAGAGACTAAACATTAAAAGAAAAGATAATATTGTTTTTCAACGGGAACCTAATTTAGGTATTATGTCTGTGCAAATATGTCTGGCTAGGGTTGTGTTAACTTACACACGTACAAACTTACACACAGTGTAGTTACATTTATTCTGATTAACCGGACTCTACAGCGAGCATACAAGCAGAACACGACTGTATAAATGTCATAAGAAGCTACCTTTTTTGGTTCATACTGTACACACTAGCATTTTACTCCATTTTTTAAGACCTGGAACCCCACACCAGTCCCCCCCCCCCTCTCTCTCTCTCTCTCTCTCTCTGTCTCTCTCTCTCTCTCTCTCTCGCTCTCTCTGTCCCTGCCACACAATCTAACCATTGCTTATAAGCTCTATTAAGCTTGTGTGGGTGCAGTTTATTTGTTAAAGCTCTTCCGAAGTGCAAATGGAGATTAACATGGAGATGAAGGTGCTCAGAATGATTGTACATACACATAATGCCATTTATTGAAAGGTCGTTATTTGTCATTGCTCTAAAGCAAATTTTGACATACATCTTTACGTTGGCATCCCGCAATATAAATAAATTTGGTGCATTATTACAGATGTGCTATGTTTTTCAATGTCTTTAGTTCAGTCAAGGTCAGGAATACTGTGGAAGGTGTTTCCCCTGACTTGCACCTACATGTCTGCACCTCCCACTCCCAAACAGATATGTGAAGAATGAATACAAGAACAGTATCATGGTTTGCTTTAGTCTTCTTTGCTTTTGTGAGAGCATGTGTTCTATTACATAATGGCTCTTGGACTGACCAGGTGTCCTTCTTTTACTGTAAAATACATACTGATTGCGCTCCATACAAGTTGTACATTGAGGTATTTAAAAGGTAAATGCTTTTAAAGGTATGCAAAAGCAATGGCTGCACTCTTGATGTTAATGTAGCAATGGCTGCGTTAGCATCGATCGCACCCCCCCCCCCTTGTAGCATGGTAGCACCTTATTAGCATAAATGTTTCTGCATGAGTCACAGCGAATGGCTGCCCAACTAACTGCACCTGAATGACCTGACCTCTGGACGCCTTTGTGAGAACGTTACTTCGGCTCCTTTTGCTGTTTTGCTACTGTATGAACCTTGATAGGTTTTATATATAGTCTCAATGAAATAAGAGCTGAATGACATGTTCGTGACCACCAAGTAAAATATAAGGACTTGTTGGTAATATTTACAAATTTCTATGGGTTGTGCATGGTGTTAAATGATTTCAATAGATAAAATTGGTCAAATTAAGTAATTCAGAGATTTAGCTGCACTTTAACAACAAAGTTCATGAAATCTCATTGAAATTTGTTTTTTAGTTATGATCACACCTATAACAGTTATTTGTGTAATTGTCAATTACAGTTGAATTAAGGAAAGTCCATTATTGTCTATATATGCCGATCAGCCATAACATTAAAACCATAAAAACATTAAGCCCAGTATTGTGTGGGTTCCCCTTGTGCCACTAAAACAGCTCTGACCCCTCGAGGCATGACTCCACGAACCCTCCGAAGGTGTGCTGTGGTATCTGGCACCAGGACATTACCAGCCAGTCCTGTAAATTGCAAGGTTGGGGCCTCCATGGATCAGACTTGTTTGTCCGGCACATCACATGGGATGGGGAATCGATCAGATTAAGATCTGGGGAATTTGTAGGCCGGATCAACAACTTTGAACATTTTGCCTGCTAATCCCCATGCAGCAAGCTGTGGTGCACTGAGTGTTCTGGTGCCTTTCTATCCTAGTCAGCAATTTGTGCTACATTGGCTTTTCAGTGGGATCTGACAAGACAGGCTAGCATTTGCTCCCCACAGGCATAGATGAGGCTTGGGTGCCAATCATCCTGTCACCAGTTTATTGGTATTTAATTGCTGATCAATGTTAATGTTATATGGTGTTAGTGTTATGGCTCTTGTGTGTGTGTAACGTATATTCAGTTCCAGCTGTCTGACTGGGTTATGCATAAGTTTCTGTCTTCAAGCATATACTGTACTGTATTGGATGGGGGAATTATAACATGTACTTATGTATTATCATGTCCGTAATCTAAAGTTTATTCCTTAATAGCTTTATTTGAAGGTTTTTGGCGCACTCATGCACCTACTCCATTCACAGTGATCTTTCAAAAACTTTAGATTAAGCTTTTATTGCTTCATTTATACTCCTTTCATTTCATCAGTAGCAACTGTGCATAACCCTGAGGGCATTTCTCTTGAGAATGACCTGGGTCAAAAATGATTCTTTGAAGAAGTAGCATTTTACCTATAATTAAGCATCATGAAGTTTTTAAACTCTTGACCACAAAAGTGTAACGCCATGGTGGCTGGGAAAATAACAAGTTATATTCCCAGTTTAATTTAGTGTATCGAGTTTTAATAGTGCTCTTAAATCTATCCAAAACTATTACATCCTAGTGAAGCATTTTAAAGATTCTATAAACATTCTTGATCCAGGGTCAAACTCATAATGGTTTTTTAAATATAAAACACTCGGGTCCCAAGTCACATCTAAAGTTGCTCTCTTTGCTTTTGTAACTTAAGCCTGAGAACCTGCTTTTAGCCAGCAAACTCAAGGGAGCTGCAGTGAAACTGGCCGACTTTGGCTTGGCCATTGAGGTGCAGGGAGACCAGCAAGCATGGTTTGGTGCGTATTTACCTCAACACACAACCATCATAAATATGTCAGTGTCATATATACAGTATACACAAACGTGACAGCAGCACAATGCATAAAATCTAACTTCTATGGCATAGTTGTTGGTGCAAGGTGAGCTGGATTGGGCATTTTAGAAATTACTAGGGATTTTCAAACACAAGAATGTAGATCAACTCACTGAGGGTCACATTATGTTTTTTTTCTTTATTTAAATTGATTAATATAACGTTGAAACAGAAATATTGCTAAATGGATTCTTCGGCTCACATCAACATTGGACTTTTTATGTAATATTTATTTCTCTTTTTTTTTTTGTCACAGTGGAGGGGAATTTCAAATTTTAAAAAAGGTTTTCTATCTAAGCAGAATATCATGCGTGATCTTTTATTCAAATTTTATTGGGTGTTGTTTCAGATGCAGTGTCCAATCTATTTAAAAAAAAAATTGTATTAATATTTAAATGATCCAACTCTGTTTTTTGATGCATTAATAGTTATTAGAGAAATCACTTTCCTACATTTTCTGTGTCTAATAGGACAAATTAGCATTTTGTCTGGGTTTTTGGCACAGTGCCAAACGCACAACATGATGTTAGATGATTATTAATTAACAATTATATGAGATATGCCCACTTTTGCATTATTTATAGCCATCTTATTAATTATTTAATGTAAATGTGTAATGCAAATAAATGAGCCGAGACACACCCTGAGCAAATAGAAAAGGGCTTTTGAAGTGATTATATATATTTCAATAGACTAACACATGCTAATGCACAATAGACTAATGCACATTCACCCTGCTGTCACAAAGCAGACAACTCTTTAATATACAACGAGACAGCTGATGCTCAAAAGGACTAGGTTGATCTAAAAAGAGGAACCGTTCTGTGAGGATGCTGCACAATGTTTATTCCTTTCACCTTTTATTCTTTTCTAATATACGTATAGCAACCTTATTTATACACAGTCTGGCCAAAAAACAGCCACAATTTGGATTTTAATAAGCAAATACTTAAGCACCTTTGATTGGATAATTACTGCAGTGATGAATATGTTTCAATTATTAATTTTGTGACAATTATTTACACCTAACGGATGCAGTGAGTAGCTCTTAATAGTTTTTATTTCTTAATCAACCAGGTCACATATCCAGGTAACATAGGTCATGAAAATGATGTTGGTGTGTTTCAGAAGGGTCAACCAAATAAACAACAAAGGAGACATATAAAGTTACTGGAATCCAGTGTATTATTAAAACCTGAGAGGATAATGATGAAACTTCACAGAAGAAATGTGGTCAGGAAAACAAAAAAGGAATGACCGAAGATCAGAGATCACTCAGTAAATAATGGACAGTAGAAATCAGATCTATGTTTAATAGTGAAAGTAAAAGCGTTTTTATATTTTCGTTGTCATGTGACAAGGAGCCATAGGAGTGGAACCAAACAGCTGTGAAAAGTTTGACCAATGCAAAAAGGTCATGTGGTCTCATAAGTCCACATTTACCCTGTTACAGAGTGATGGGGATGTCAGGGTATGAAGGAAAACGCATGAACGATGCACCCATCATGCATTGTGCCCACTGTGCAAGCCTCTGGAGGCATGTGGAGTTGTTTAAATTCGTCAGTTCTGGACTCACCAATGTTTTGCTGCAAATCAGGACAGCAATAAATGTTGTGGCATCGCATATCGTTGTTGAAACAATGCCAGAATCAGTGCAGGCCATAATTAAAGTTAAAGGTGGTTCAGTGAAATATTAGTATGCATGATTATTTTGTTTAATTTTTTTTGGCAGACATTGCACACGATTATTTTCTAATGAGCAAACATTGGACTTTTTTTTTTAGAATTTGTTTAAAAAGATTTTTGCCATTATAATGAAGAGGAAAAATATCATACTGTACTGTATGTTACACTTGACAGGTTCACATTTAGTAGACAACTTTACTGTCAAATCTTGACTGTTAGCTTGATGTATTGTATGATAATCCTGACTTGGTCTTTTTCTTCTTCTTTGTTTGTCTCAAAGGATTTGCTGGCACTCCTGGTTACTTGTCTCCTGAGGTCTTAAGAAAGGAGCCCTATGGGAAGCCAGTTGATATGTGGGCTTGTGGTATGTCTTTTATAGTCATATAAATAGTGTCAGTTTTTTAACCCCTCTTTGCCTTCCTATAAATGTCCCCTGATATTTGACTGTATGCGTCCACACATAAGGTAAAGTTGCATTATAAAGTACTAAGTATACAGTACAATATGACCCAAAGCTTATGTTGGTCAAAGACAGTAGATCTTATATCCCTTATGTCATTCAAGCACTGGATTGTGACAACTCCTTTCACTAACATCTACAGTAAGCCTTTCATATGTAGCTTATTGTCTTTTATTCAGTTTCCTGTGCGATAGAGAATGTGTGGATGAGAAAACTAAAGAAGTTTTGTTCTGACAGTGAAAAAATTACGACTATAATAGGAAGCATGATAGAGGGGCCTCCACCATAAAACTGCCACCTGGATTAAACATTAGTTTGATTTTGCCTGTCCCTTGTTGAACATTACACAGTGTATACATGTTAGAAAAGAGTGATCCTAATTATAATACCTATCCATGTCTGAAAGGCATCCGAACATTAAGCCCAATATTTTGTAGAGCTTCCTTGTGCTGCAAGAGCATCTCTGGCTCCTCTGGGAGCATCTTCAGCAATATGGTACTGTATCAGGACATTTCGTGCAGATCTTTTGGGTGCCATGGGTTTGTGGGATTCGGACTTGTTTGTTCAGCACGTTCCATGGATGCTTGGTTGAATTGAGATTTGGGGAACTAGGAGGCCGGATTTACAACCTTGAATTCTTTGCCTGCTAAGCCCCGTACAAGGCCGGCATTGATGCGCTTGGTGTTCTGGTGCCTTTCTATCATAGACAGCATTAACTTTGTTTAGCAGTTTGTGCTACATTGGCTTTTCTGTGGATTCAGACCAGTCAGGTTAGCTTTTGCTCCCCACATGCATAAATGAGCCTTGGGTGCTCATGACCCTGTCACCAGTTTACATATCATGTTTATATAGTAATTGATAATCAGTAAATGGGGCACGGTGGTGTAGTGGTTAGCACTGTCGCCTTCCACCTCCAGGGTCCAGGTTCGATTCCCGGCCAGACTCGCTTCCCGTCTCTGTGTGCATGGAGTTTGCATGTTCTCCCCGTGCTTGGTGGGTTTCCTCCGGGTACTCTGGTTTCCTC
>JAQMYL010000001.1:23396103-23416331 GCA_030014365.1 Clarias pachynema
TTGCATGTTCTCCCCGTGCTTGGTGGGTTTCCTCCGGGTACTCCGGTTTCCTCCCATAGTCCAAAGATATGCAGGTTTGGCTAATTGGCGTTCCCAAATTTCCTGTAGTGTGAGTGTGTGTGTGTGTGTGTGTGCCCTGCGATGGATTGGCACCCTGTCCAGGGTATACCCCGTCTCGTGCCCTAAGCCTCCTAGGATAGGCTCCAGGTCCCCGTGACCCTGAATACAGGATAAAGCGGTATAGAAGATCACCTGGCCTCGCAGTGGTGTTAATGTTGTAGGTAATCGGTGTATTAAATAATGGAAACAAATATTTGGCTAGAGCAGCAGGGACAATTTAAAAGTTTTTTGTTTCCCCTAGCATTTTCTTGCTCTTTGATGGTCACATTTAACTGACTGAAAGTTATTCAGAAAGAGTGTATACTTAGCTAGAACCCCAGAAGACTTCATGGTCAGTGACTGCATACAAAGGGACTTGTATCTGGGGTATTTAATCTTATCTGCAAAGGACTGACGTGGCTGCAGGCTTTTATTCCAGCCAAGCAGGAGTCCCACCTGATTCCACTTATTTAATTAATTGACATCGGTCTTCAAATGACTGTTTTGGTGTGTCTCGTGTTGGGCTAGGATGAAAGCCTTCTGCCACACGGGCCCTTTGGGGATACAGTTAAAGACTCCTGACTGTTACAGTGGCATCCTGAGATACTGGAATAATGTAAATGCGCAAACACTAATATGGTTATGAAGAAAAACACATGCAGTAAGTAACATTTGTTCAATATTCATATTTGTCAATCCATACAAGTTCCTCTGTATTACCAGTCAGAACAGTCCCAAGCATGTTGGTTATCAGTTATTGTACTCTGTTTGGAGTAACCAGTCATGCTAATGGTATGCATGACTATACCACACTAGATCTGTGTGATTAAATCGATTCTGCAATTTAATCGATGCTTTATTGGTCTAGTCATTTAAATGAATTTACATTTTTACAATTGTTTAGGTAAATTTCCAACCATTATATGACATAAAATAGACGATTTCACTGAAAATGTTTTCAAAGTTTTTGCAAAAAAATACAAACCACTTGCATCTTTCACAATGCACTTGCAAAATAGTCTTACTTAGCAAGTTATTGATCTTCTTCTTCTTTTTTGTCTTCTTCATTTAAGTTTATGGGCAGTTGGTACGTTCCTACCACCTACTAGACTACTTTAGAGGAAAAGATTGGCAAGAAAAAGATACCCGCTTATGAGACATTTAAACAATCCACAACATGCATTCCGCTGCAATTTAATGTTTATTAAAAACATTTATCAGTTTGTAATACTCCAGTACATCTGTAGGAAATATACTGTAGCTGCATAACCAAATCAGAAAGTACACATTAGTCCTATTGAACCAAATTGAAAATTGCACAGCTTTGCCAATTATAATTTCAATGAATTTCGATGGAGTACAGTGTCTGCATGTTGAGAGATCTCAGTTCTCAGAAAAAGGCTTCTTTTTTTACATGGATTCTAAGGTTTATTATTGTTATTATAAAGGCTGCTTTTTTTTTTGTCTGTTCTAACCAGCATTATGCCACATAAAGTGCCCCAGCCAGACAGGTAGGCAGGTGTTATTGTTCAGCGTACAGTGTCTGAGTTGAGGACCAGAGTCTAGTTATGTCACATTGTGGCCACACTTGAAATTGGTACAGGAGTATATCTACAGTATGAAAACAATAGCCAGATTTGCTTAAAGAAACAGTATGACGGCAAGAGTGATTTTCATCCACAATAACCTACGTATGGAACACTCAGTGATGTTGATCTCCAAGTATTTGGGCAGTGCTAGCTCAGTGCAGTAAGGAGTTATGATGGGAAGGTCGGAAATTCGTGCCCCAGCTCTACCAAGTTGCCTCTGTTGGGCCCTTAAAGCAAGGCTCTTAACCCTGCCTGCTCCTGGAACGCCGTATGGCTGATCAGGTGCTTTGACCTCAAATTCCTAACAAGCTGAGACATGAGAAGAAAAGAATTTCAATGTGCAGTAAAGTGACAACGGCTTAACTTGTACTAGTATAATCTGTTGTAAACTCTTTGATACATAACCTTCAGTAGTGCTGAAGGAGTCCAGCGGTGACCAAGAACATATGGAAGTAGAATGGAAGCCTTTTATCTCTTGATGATGCACATGAGGTGCTGTTAGTAGTTCCTCAGCAGGGAAATGAGCACATTTCAAAACTCAACAACTAATAGTTTATTTTGTGCCATTTACAGTTCACTAATAATAAAAAAATTATTGTATAAAATAAGCATGAGTCTCTCCATGTTGTCAACAGGTGTGATTCTTTACATCTTGCTCGTGGGTTATCCTCCATTCTGGGATGAAGATCAGCACAGACTTTACCAGCAGATCAAGGCTGGTGCTTATGATGTAAGTAACATGACGCTGATCATGCACACGTATTCACACCCTACCTGCAAAAATATATATTTTGCAATCTCTCGACATTCAGATACATTATGAAAGAGAATGAGATGCGCCGGAGATACAGTAGAACACAATTTTCCCCAACTTGTCTCTGCCCCAGAGCAGTCATGTAAACTCTATTTAAAGTATAAATATTTTCAAAAGCCTTTTTACCTTTCAGTTCCTGTGCAAGGTTCCTCTTTTTATCCTGCAAATGTTGGTTTTGCTTTCAAAATTACTACTAAACTGCTTTTAGTGGCTTTCATATCACGTCTAAGGTCAGTCACTTTCATGTCTGCTGCTCCTGATGACTCTCGGTAGTGTATCGCTGGTCTCTTACAGTGCACAGACATACTGTACAGTACAGTAGACCTGATCTTCTGTTCACATTAGGAGGAGACATGTCTGGATTTGTCTCACGTAGATACATTAATAAAAAGTTTTCATGTGAAGTTGGAAAAAAGCCCATTTTACTGAACATGTTCAAGAGCGAAGTCAAAATACATTCGTCTAAGATACATTCTTGCTGGAACACGTTCACTGATGTTTCTGTTTACCTGTCACAACCACTATTACTCTCTACTGATATACAGTAACATGATGGCTAACTAATGCTAAGCATTACTAAGAATATACACATTTCTTAGTCAGTTTACAGTATGTTTATTCAGGCTCATTTAGCACAAATTTATTCAAAACCAATCAAATGCTTTATACCCTTCACAGATTTAAAAGCAATTTTAAATGCATACTTCAAAAATAAATGGCAATCAAAAGGGGACCAATGCTTGAATAATAAACTATATGAAATAAATCATGATGTTGGATCAATTCCTTGTTTCAGTTGGAACTTGTTTTATTCTGTTGACACTTTTATAAAGGTTTTTAAACAAGTAAATCCAAATGCAGTTTTAAAGTTCTAAGCAAAAATTAATTTTAAACATCTTATCTAGTTTTTAATATTGAATAAGTAAACTGACTCTCGCCATGGATATAGCCATACGAGCTGGCATGGCCTTAGGAACGATGGATGGATGGATGGAAGGAAGGATGGATGGATTACTGCAACAATACAGCATAGCATGGAGGTGATCAGATGTATTAAATTCATGTCTGTGTTCATGTGCAGTTTCCTTCTCCTGAGTGGGACACGGTGACCCCAGAGGCCAAAGATCTGATTAATAAGATGCTGACCATCAACCCTGCCAAACGCATTACTGCTGCGGAGGCCCTCAAACACCCATGGATCTGTGTATGTATTGTCTTCTTCCCCCGTCCTCATTCTTCATTTCTCGCTCTGACGCGCGCACAAACACACACGAAAGCTGTTTTTTTATGAACAAATCCAATTTCAATCTTTAGACCTAATCTGATGGCTTATCCTTTCATCCCTACTTATTATTGCTCCTAATTCTCTCCTCTTCCCACACCTATTATTGATGTATTTCAATATTTCTACAGCTTTTGTGTATTCTCAATCCCCTCTAAGTGGACTGGTCATTTTTCTTTACAGACACATACACACTTATCCATTATAAATTCATCTATTATTACAACCGCCTACATGCGCTATATATAAACATATCTAGCAAGGTACTATCTATATTTAGAAATGTTTTTAACTTATTCCTCTGTTTCTATAGCAACGCTCTACAGTGGCCTCTATGATGCACAGACAGGAGACTGTGGAATGCCTGAAGAAGTTTAATGCCAGGAGAAAGCTAAAGGTGACACACACAAACAGTGCACTACTATTGGTGCAGCTTTAGAAAATACAAGGAAAAAAATTAATCATCTCAAAAAAAGTAGGTGGACTCTCACCTTCTTGGACTTAATCATTGCCTCCTACACTAATGTTTCACGCAGTCATGACCTTAACCAGTTTAAAGTCCCTCACACTCGTCTGCTGCCCGTTTCTTCTTACAGGGAGCGATCCTGACCACCATGCTCGCCACAAAGACCTTCTCAAGTAAGACTCGATCATGTTTTATCAGTATTTAAATGCTTTTTGGGTTCGTTAGATATTGCTGTTAAAAAAAAAAAAAAAAAGCAGCAGGTTCTTCCGGTACAATTTACAGGTTTGTTGCCAATAAGGTCGATGCAAGATTTCTATGAAACATAGAAAATAAGAATAAAGAGTATACAGTATGTTGGTGCCAACGTATGTAGGCTTTGACCGACGATTGATTTGTAAAACCAATTTAGAAACCCAAAGATATCCGAATCTAAAGAACCATTTGAGGAACCGATGCTGGGTCTAACCACTGTGGGTAGAAACTTTACTCTAAGCTTGTACATAAATTTGTAAACAGCTATGTAATTGTACAATTGTAGTACTGTAGCCTTGACCTGGCAAAACTAAGCATACTTAGAAAGTGAATTGAAAGGGCTGAGAATGCTGAAAGGTCGTTATAATGGAAAAGGAAGTGAGAACTGAGAGCTTCAGCTCTGGATCCAAAACAGAATAGAACTGAGTTAACACCAAAAAGATAAACAGTAAACTACACTCACTCAACAGTCTTTAAATAGGTTCGAGATGAGTAAAATCATTTCTAAGGAGAAACCATAATAGTCCAGTGTATGATTTGCATTTCTTAAGAAATAGATCTACAGTATGGGATGATTACATTCGTCACTTAGTGACTCATAAAGATCAGTGACTCAAACTCAACTTCTCCTTTGTCAAGTAAATGTAACGTGGTGGGCGGGGCCGTGCGGTGTGCTGGTCTTAAGCCCAGTTCTCACTTTTCACGCTTTTTGCTCTGAAACGCTTCAGTTTTACGATCATGGTTTAACGTGGCTTCGACATCATTAGCTACAGCATAGCAACCAAAGCTATGGCCTCTGGTTGCTATGCTAAGTGTAAGACCTTTTTATACACTTTGGCATTTAATACAGAGTGATGAGGTATTGTTTTTATTATTACTTTTTATTGTTGTAAATTGTTTTATTTGAATTTTTATTTCATTTTATATTCTTATTATTGTCTGTTTCTATGAATGCAGCTATTTTTAGGATTGTACAACATTTTGGTCAACTAAGTTGTGTTAAATGTGCTTTCAAAATAAATTTGACAAAGTGCTAAAGTTAAAGTAAAAAACACTCTGGTTCTGGCCTGTCAGACAAACTTAACCCATACAAAAAGCCCGAGGTAGATTAATAAATGTTCTTCCTGTTATTCATTAAACAAACAAAAACAAATCTTAAAAGATGTTAATTAATGCATGCTGTTAAACCTTGATGCATCACGTTTCAGGCTTGGTTTGAAAAACCTACCGTCTTTCCTTGCATTGCATTGCAAGTGTCATCCTGTCAGACATGCAACTGTACTCACATCTCCGCTTCACGTGTGAAACCCCAAAGTTAACGTAAACACCCTCAACCTACTGTAACATTTCTCCTTCTGTGCCGTAGACCAATAACCAGAATCTTTCTTTTTAAAACTTAAAGCACTTTATCATGTCATGTGGCTGCCAGTTCCGGGTGCCACTATGGCTGCCTCCATTACCACAGACATATTTAACAGGCTATAAAAAGCTGTAGTTTTTCTCGCATATTTTTCTCGCATGTTAAAAATTGCCGTTAAGCTGTGGATCACTGTGGGCGGATCACTACGCCCAGGTCACCCTGACAATTGCCTGATGTGGCAATTAATTGCAAAAACTGTGTAAGTAGGAACTCGGCTTTGGTGACTTGGCTTCAGATTGAAATTTTGATATTTCAGTGATCATTAGAAGAGATATAATATTGACATTAGTTCATTCTATTTGAATTATATTCACACTAATCTATGCTATTACTCACGGTTTTGTTTCTTAAAATCTAATCAGCCAAGTTAAAATCCTTAAACCTCCGTAGAACCACATTAAAACAACTGGCTTCTCTATTAATATCACAGTTTCCCCCCTCCGACACTTTCCCCAATTCAGTCTTACCAGTTCTCCCAGACTGCGGCTCAAACAAACACTGGTTTCCTCCGACACACACAAGATCTCAACGTCTCTGTGTCTTTTTAAACTGCTGCTCATTCTACTGCCGTCATTCTGTCCATAGAAGACTATAATCTTTGTCTGTTATGTTGCTTAGCAACCAAAGTTTACTCTTAACAGGATGCATTGGCTGAAGGAAGAAAGCATTATCACCAATAAATTGACAGGTTGATTTACAGCAGCATTTCATCATCATGCCTTTATAGCTCGGATTAAATGAGTGTAGCACATGCCCTCGAGTGTCTTACGTCTTCAGTAATTTGCTGTGCCGTCTGATAGTTTTGTCATAGATCTCCGTCACCTCTTACAAAACAAACTTTTAAATCATTACACGGATTTAACATTAAGGGGTATTATAGGTGTATGTCATTTTTCTTTTATAAGTCAAGGTTAATATTTAAGATTTCATCTCGGTGTTTGTGGGTGTATGGGCACTACATGAAACTCAGATTTCCACAGATAATTACCCAGTAGTTCGAATAATTATAGTCGCATTACATAAATTACTTTGTCAATCAAAAGCTATTTTTCATTTTTTTTTATATAAGCGCTTTTTTTGTCTCACTGTCAACACCTCACTTGTACACACTTCAGAATGTGTGAGAATACACACCTAGTAGGCCTACTGCTACTGTACAGAGGGATGTGTGTGTGTGTGTGTGTGTGTTTTGAGGTCACTAAGATGAGAGGGTTGATAATGTTATTAATGATCCACTCTTTCACATTTGTATTTACTCTTTTTTTTTTTCTGTTCTTCAGAAGGGAACCCATACAAGAAGCCTGATAGTGTTAAGGTAGGTTAATGAATACTCTTCCTGACAAATCTTGAAAGATGTTGTTTAATGCACGGTGTTAAACCTTGAGGCTTCAGTCTCTATCATGTTTCGAACTTGATTTGAAGACCCTACTGTCTTTCCTTGCATTGCATTGCAGCTCATCACAAGTGTCCTACTGCCAGACATGCAACTGTTCTCACATGTGAAGCCCTAAAGTTAACGTAACCCCCTTTAACCATTCGCTTCTTCCCTCTCACCACACTAACATTTCTCCTTCTTTGTTATACTGTATACCAGTAGGTTAACTTCATTCACGATGGGAAATTTTCTTCCAGCTCCATGTGATGAGTAGCAGAAGGTTGTACATCTGTTGTGCGAAAAATCCAGGCCTGTGCCAATCAGCGAGATTAGTTTATAATGAGTGTGGATGAGCTGAAGCCTTCCTCATCCAGATTTCAGTTTGATTGAATAATGAAAGCACTTTAGACCAGGTACAACAGACGGATGACAAAATTCTCCATTCTCCATATTCAAACATTATTATTTATTAATTTTTTGTTTTTGCGTTGTTGTTTTTTTGTATGTGTGTAGATGAGAGATCTGATGAATTTGCACAAAAGAAGCATTTCCTGATTATCGAATGAGCATGTTTGTTTGTTTCTAACTTCTATAATGCAGGAAGTCTAATTCTGCAAGTTTGCGGTGGTGAGAATTTTGAGGTGAATGTGTAAGGCTCCATACTTCCTATTAGTGCTTTTATATATATTTATCTTTTAAAAATAATACGTGGTATAATTTCCTCCAATAGAAACATTTATACAGAAGTACATTAACAAAGAAGTTAAATTAAAGAAATGATTCTTCACCTTAATTGCTATGGAATGTACAAAAGTATTGAGGGAAAATTATGGAATATAATGTTTAAATGACATTCTTCCATTTGTAATTTGTAATTTAATGTAATGAAATTGCTATACAAAAATCAGCAATGAATATGAAGCTTTATTCTTCAAAACATGCTGAATCCGTCTAGGCGTTGAGTCAAAAAGACGTCCTGGACTTGCTCAATCCATGTTGCTTGATAGCTTCCTGAAGATCATGTAAAGAAATGTGCCACAGAGGTTCACAATTCACTTGAAGTCTCGAGTTTTAGGCATTTTTGTGCAGACGTGGACACCCCAGCTTCAGAAAGTAGACACGTACTGTATTTGTTCCATCCATCAATCTAAACCAACGGATTCTAATTAGCACAATTCTTTAGATAGGAAGGCAAGAACTAATTACTGACATCACCTGTTGAGTGCACAGAACTATTGTTTGTGAGAACTATAATACATGGAATATGTTGTCATAGTAGTTTTCGCCACTGCAGTACATACATGAAATTTCTGTAGCAATACATCTGTGCATTTACAACAACAAAAAGCAGAGGGTCTTTTTGGACATACAGTATCCGTGCCCCAGTCAAGAAAAAAATAATGTATTAAAATATTAATTGCATTATTATTATAATTTAAAAATCATTTTGTTAAACAGGGTAACTGCAAGGTGGATGCGTGCTAAAATATAGACCAGGCCCTTGCACAGAATATATGACTTTTTATAGGGAAGAATAGAAAAATTCACTTTAATTTCATTTGCTCTCTTGACTTTACTATGTCATGAAGCCCCGCTTCTTATCCTGGCTAATAGAGAAGTCACCTGGGTTGAGAATTTGAAAGTATTCTCATATCGATGTAATATTGGGATGGGATTATTTTTGCTTTTGTAAAGGTGTATCTTTATACTCGATTCCAGTTTCTGTAAGATGTTCTGAAAGTCAAAGAAAAGGATAAAATAATGAATGCTAAATCACTTAAATAAGACCAGCAGCCTAATCTTTTCTGTTGTGCAATTCTTTTTCTTGGAACGATTCAGACTGACCTCATTCTACCTCTAAGGATACAGCAAGCTGGAAAATGGATTGTATTGTAGTAAGAAGAAAAATAGTTCCCACAATGTAGTCTGGTTTCTTTGCTCTGTATTGGAAATTACAGAAATCTTTACAAGAACATTTCGTTTGTCAGTTTCCCTTTTTTCATCCCTTTTATGTCTTAAATGTATAGAAATGGACTTTCATTTCAAAATCTTTCTTTAATCCATTTTTTTATACTGTAGCTCTGACTATAATCTCTGAGTTCTGCCTTTTTCCCCTCATAGTGTTCGGAACATACCGTATACACACATTTATCTCCATAAATTAGAATATCATTGAAAAGGTGATTTATTTCAGTAATTCAATTCAAAAAGTGAAACTCATAATGTAGGTTCATTACACGCAGACTGATGTATTCCAAGTGTTTATTGCCTTTCATTTTCATTATTATGGCTTACAGCTAATGAAAACTCAAAATTCAGTATCTCATAAAATTAGAATATTACTTAAGACCAATAAAAAAAGATTTTAGCACAGAAATGTTGGACTACTGAAAAATATAAACATGTACTGTACAGCACTCAATACTTGGCCTGGGCTCCCTATGCATAAATTACTGAAGCAATGCGGCGTGGCATGGAGGCAATTAGACTCTGGGACCTTGATTTCCAAATGAAATGCAAAATTTACTTGAATCTGAAAAGAGGATTTTGGCCCACTGAACAACAGTCAAATCCCTAGGTAAGAAGCCTCTGAGGTTGTTTCTGGTTCATGAGTGGCTTGACACAAGTAATGCAACAGTTGTAGCCCATGTCCTGGATACGTCTGTGCGTGGTGGCTCTTGAAGCACTGACTTCAGCTGCTGTCTCTTTGTGACTCTCCCCCAAATTCTTGAATGGGCTTTGCTTCACAATCCTATTAAGGCTGCAGAGAACTGATTGCTCTCTGTTGCTTGTGCACATTTTTTGTACCACTTTTTTTCTCTCTATTCAACTTTCCATTAATGCTTGGATAACAGCACTCTGGGAACAGCCAGCCTACTGAACCAGACTGAGAGACCATTTAAAGGCTCAGGAAACCTTTGTAGGTGTTTTGACTTAATTAGCTGATTAGAGTCTGACACCATGGGTGTCCGTTATTGAACTATTTCATAATGTTCGAATTTTCTGAGATACTGAATTTTGAGTTTTCATTAGCTGTAAGTCATAATCATTAAAATTAAAGAAATATATAAATATATCAGTCTGTGTGTAATGAATCTATATAACAAATTTCACTTTTTGAATTGAATTACTGAAATAAACTTTTCGATGATATTCTAATTTATTGAGATGCACCTGTGTGTGTGTGTAGTACAGTATGTATATACAGTGTATAATAAACAGTGTAAATATACAGTGTATATAAAATCATCTAAAAACATTTTTTAAATGGTTATGTCGTCAGACATTTCATTTAGTGATAGTTAACAATAACCTTCTTACATGAATAACCTTCTGGTATTACAAATTGTTATTCTCAGTTTGGGGAGAATTAGTGTACCTCACATTGGTCATAATTTTTTAGTCCATGTTTTAAGCAGCTACTGTTCATACTGCTGATTGATCAATAGCTTCACACATTGCACAAATGCAGAATGGGTCGTACCATTTCCTGTTTCCTCATTGGACAGCTTTGCGTGTCTTGTTTTTGTCCATTCCCCTTTTTAGATCAACAACAAAGGCAACGTAGTCACCAGCCCTAAAGAGGCAGTCCCCTCTCCTGCTCTGGTACTCTCTCTGTCTGTGTGTCTCTGATCTCATTAAACCTCATGTTTTCTGCCTTTGTTTGAGCATTTCATCTGTTTCTTGTGTAATAATCAGTGGCACATCTGTCAAAGGAGTACTAAATTATTTAAAAAGAATAGCTGGGTTAAAATGTTAAATGCATTTAAACAGTATAGTTAAAAGAGCACACGCATTTCAAAATGAATTTTAAGACTTATTAAATATGCTTAATAACACTATTCCGTACTGCTCTCATGCTCTCGATCACTGATGTCGTTAGAACTCCAGACATTTTGAGCCACTGTTTACTCGCTAACAAGTTATTACACTTGAAGGTGGAACTGCTTAGTTGTGTTAATTCACTTACGGTTGACCATAACGCAAAACATATGAACAAACCTAAAAATACAGGAGCAAATCAGAAATCACAGCAAGCTAACCAAAGCGGGAAAAAAACACAAAAAAAACAAGTCAGTATTAACAGAAATGTTGGGTCCTTATTGAACATTACATGCGCATTGTTGATTGGACCTGGCAAATGACTGGCTGAGAAAAATAATTACCCAAATAATTTAATTTAAAGCTGCCTATATTATTATTATAGGCAAGCATTATTGTTTCTTAATAAGGAAGTTTAAATCCTGTCTTATGTTGCATTATGTGATTAAAAAAATAACCATTTACAATATAAAAAAGCATCAGTAAATACTGTATATTTCGGTTCATAGTTCCTCTTTTTTTAAACATTCCACTTTACGCTGTAGCCAATCAGCAATGTGCATGTGACATTCAGTAAGTACCGCCCGTGTCATTTTTAGTTAATGTTCATGGTTGTAATTTTGCTGTGGTGTTTAAATATATATTTTTGTGGTTTTGCTGTTGTGCCTTTGGTTTTTGCTGTTGTTACTGTTGCTGTCGTGTTGTCATTGTGTATTCTTGCATTTTTTTTTTTTTTTTTTAGTTTTTGTCGCCTGTATTCTGCACTTATAAACTACCAGCTCTATAAGAAACTGAGCAGATGTGTGTTAATGCTGTTTAAAAATCCCTGCGATTTAAGAAAATAAATGTTAGTCATTAGCCTGCTATTTTGATCATGGTGTGGCTCCAGCTGTTGTCCAGTGACTTGGGACAACCACAAACAGAAAGCTTTTTGTCAAGTTTATTTAGTGTGGTTCATTTACAGTAGGTTAAGCAACTTCTGTTAGTTCATGTGACTTTTCTCCTTCTTGCAATGCTCCAGTGCTGGAAATATACTAGTTGCCACAGTCTTTTTGGTGCTTTGTACTTAATTTGGGATACTTCTGTTTTTTTCACACCTGTCTTAAATCATCATTGCGGTGCGTTTAATTACATTACGATATGTCTTGGTTGTTTTAAATTTTCCTGTTTGTCACCCAGAGCGCGAGTACAATGGAAGTAATTGGGGTCAAATTTCTCAACCATCGTTTTGTGCAAAAATACATTTTAAAGTTCAGACTTGCAGTACATGAAGCTTCTGCAGTCCCACTGAGCTAAATGGAACTGGAATCTTTCATAGTTACTGTGTATTTAGTAGGGCTGCACGATTTGATCCAAATATCACATTGTGATTATTTTGACATGTATTGCAATTTAAACTGCAATATTTAACTATACTGCACAAAAAAACTAAGGGAACACTTGGTCCTGGTTTGACTTGAACCTTACATATACATATAAGGGGTGTTCAAGTCAAACCGGGAGTAAGTGTTCCCTTATATTTTTTGAGCAGTATATTAAATGTACCATTTTGTATTCAAATATATTTATCTGGTATTTAACACCAAATAATTGGACAAATGATCTCATTAAGAGGATTTTTGTCACTATTTATTCGTCAACAATAAAATAAACAGACACAGACAAACTCTACATAAATTCCCTACTATGCATATATTACCTGTAATAATAGTACCTCTAAATTAGGCAATTTCATGTGAGAGTGCTGTTGTGCTGAATATCAACACAGCTACTGTATGAGGCCCTTGTGTTTGTGAGCGCATTACAGCTGTAGCGATATTCAGCTCAACAGCACTCCCTCTTGCATGATATTCCTTAAATTAGATATGCTCTTAGGAGTTAGGTATAAAAAAAAAAAAAAATGGATAGTTATGTAGTTCTCAGGTCCTTATCTGTAATTCTTTAGCATTATTAGCATGCTTTTAACATCATTTGCCTAGACAACATAAATAGATTAGGCTAAAATCTTTGACGGTTCAATTTCATTCTCTAATAGATCATTTTTGGATTTGATCAGTTTTGGATCTGATGGATCATTTGAGCAGTTAATTGGCTGCTACACCTGTCACACTGCACCTCAACACTAAATCAATTCCTAAAAATCATCCAGAATCAACCTTACTTTATTTTAACATCATGTTTTCTTAATATTCTTCTGCTCTAATCTTATTTTTCTAAAGACCATCAAGCATACTGAATTTTAATTCGGCTAAAAATGTCTACTTTGGTACTGTTTTGTAAATTATTTTTTTAATGGCTGGTAAATAGCTGCTAATGTAATTTAGAGTTATGTGTGAATGGGTTCTACTTGTAATTAACATTTCAATCATATTCATGATAAATAAGACAAGTTGTTCTCAATGTTCATGCAGAACAAAGCAATGCTTGGTGAGCTTTACTGTTTTACATTCTGTGTACAAGAATGAAATTTCTCAAGTCTGTCTTTCTGATCCTCTTGAATGTCTTCCTTTTCCCTTTGCACTTCATAATCAGGAGCCTCAAACTACTGTTATCCACAATCCAACTGATGGAAACAAGGTATTATGTATATAAACAGGTTTGCTAGGATCAAGCTTGCTCCATCGTGTATTTTTTTCGTGAAGGGATCGCTGATTTAATTGACTTTAATGGCGGATGAGACTTCTGGCCTTAAATGCATTAGAAGCTGCTGAGCAGAACAAGCCGATTCTTCGATATAAGACATCGCTACAGATGTCATCTTGAAAAATATCATCCACTAATCTGTAGTGAATGCTCTGCATGCCTGTGTGGTACACGCTGTGGTGTTGTTTTCTTGTGCGTTTAAAGACATAACGCAGGAACCTTTCAGCACATTTTCTGCATATCTTTATGCTTTTTTTTGGTGCATGGGGTGTGTATTTTGTGGCATGGCTCATAGGGAAATCCTTCTACAGTAAGTGTGGGAGCTGTTTAAAACAAGTCTCTGCACATTCTCGCAACATCCTAATGATACAAAGATGAGTAGCTTCAGGGACATTGAAGTATATGTGAACATGATATTTTAAAATATGCCTCGGAATGATCGTGTTAAATTACATTACATGTATCCATGTTAAATTCATATTATGTTCCTCTTCAGGAATCCTCTGAGAGTGCCAACACTACCATAGAAGATGAGGATGTAAAAGGTATAGTCAGTTTCACATGATACACACTTACACACTTTAGTGATCAGGGTGGAGTTTCAGATTTTCATTGTGTTTGCTCCATTTCATAACCAGCAAAGACATTCATTTCCCTGTCATCAGCCCAGTTTATTTATTCATCAGGTCACCATTGATGTATGTTGGCAGTGATCACACATTATTATGGTTAGCCATCTTCTGTTTTGTGCAAAAATTAATTACACTGACTGAAGTGTAGGTTGCAATTTGAGTATTTAACATGTAGTTTTAATATTCAAGGTGATTTCTATTTAACTCTCTACAAAGCCAGTTGGTTGATGGCTTTTAGTTTACTGTATCTGTATAAATGCTTTACTCCAACCTGTGCATCATGGTTAAGTGCAGTGTTTAACTTAAGCATTTAACCTCATAAAAGATCATTTAATGAAATTATTTGTACCCCTCTGTGTAGGTGTATCATGAATGGCAGGCATACTGAAAGCATATCACTGCTTCTCATTATTATAAATGAGCTTATTAAAGAGACACAAGGTTTACCGGTGCTTATTTACAGGGAAGCGTTCCCTATTCAGTCCTTATCTAATTCCCTGTCTGATACTTTTTGTTTTTCTTTCTTTGCTCCTGCAGTCATTATGAGAC
Source organism: Clarias pachynema (assembly GCA_030014365.1). Taxonomy (NCBI): domain Eukaryota; kingdom Metazoa; phylum Chordata; class Actinopteri; order Siluriformes; family Clariidae; genus Clarias; species Clarias pachynema. The sequence goes on from JAQMYL010000001.1 coordinate 23,411,047, forward strand.
AGTGCATTGATAATCAGCCACAAGCAGCAATTTTCTGTGTGTGTTTTTGTGTATAGGAGTAAATGATATTCATAGGGCATTAATCTGTCAGCTCATTACTGTGCATTGTCTGTGCAATCTGCTGTCCAACGAAGCAATTATTGTCTGCTGATGGTTGCAGCCCGGGCCTTTCACAGGAGAGTGAAAAATATTTCAAATATTTGGAACAAGTGGTTTTGTCTTTGGCAGAGTTGCAGTTTGGAAATTAATCTTTGCTGTGCCAACATGGTTGCAACACTGAAATTCATTTAAGAATTGATCGTTTCCCAGCAAAAGAGACGCATGAATTACTTATCTTTAGTCTTGGGATTGATGTCTCCTATGGTCTGATGTCTGTCTTATTCTCAGTGAAGGATTATCTATGGTGTCTGGTGAGTTACTTGGGACTTGTGATGAAATTTCTCACGAACAAAGGCGCACTCTCCCGTGATGAGTCTCTAAGCCATCTGTAAATGATGAATCCGGCTGAGGTGGCTCGGAGCCCACTGCAATCATTCCCAGCCAAGAGAACGCCTGATCCTTGAAAATCAACAGATAACTCGTCTCCAGCTTGAGGAAGAGACGCATCTGTCTGTGGGAACTGTACACACTCATTCAGAAACACCACTTGAACCCTACAGGAACTCAGCTGGGAGTTATTGCCACATCCCCTGTACAGTCCTGACCTCGCTCCGAGTAATTTCCACATGTTTGGGCCATTAAAGGAGGTCCTGGGAGGCCAGCGTTTCAGACGTGAAGCACGCAGTCCGATCTGAGAGAACTTTCTACCTTGATGGTATCCAAGCACAAGTGAAACGCTGCATTAATGTAGTGAGGGATTATATAGCGAAATAAATTGTTTATTCTGCAAAATGAAAACTCCTGGTTTGACTTGAACGCCTCGTGTACTTCTATAGTGAGTAAAGGTTAAATATTATCTTCTCATGTAGACCAAATGACAGGGAAAATCTGCCAGGTTGGATTTCAAATCCCAAGTGATGCAGCACAAAAGATGATTGCAACAATACAACACGTATCTATATCCAAGAGTGTGAAAGAATGGCATTGCTCCTTCCCCTATCAATCAGCCAAATAATTAGTGGCTGTAAGTGAGCTTGTGCATGTGGAAGAAAAGAGACGGTGTTTTTCTCCAGCTCCCCTCCAAAAAAAAAAAGAAAACATGTGGTGGCTGGCTGGAAAGATGTTCTCACTGTCACCATCAACTTCGAGCCAAATGAGCAGATTGGGAGAAAATGAGGTAATAAGATAACATGGGCAGAGTTTGAACTTGATGCAGATTCAACACTGTGTGTGTTCCTGCCGTTGAATCCTCTGTGTTCAGGAAAGATCCAATTTTTAATACACCTGCAAATAAAATGTCTGTTCATAAACATTTAAACCAGCAGAAGTCAGTAAACTAGGGTGCATTCAGTACACTCACATGCAAAGTGTGTGTTAATACTAAAAAGCACTGGGGCGTCAGTTGGAAAGTCAAAATGTTGCACTTAGACATTCTAAAGGATACAAGCTCTGACTGAAAGGCTCATCGTAGGAAGCGATGTACTGTATGCAAAAGTTTCCCTAAGCTTTTTGCATTTTTTTTTCTTCACACATTTCGTCCTGATTTTCAGTGTTTTCACCAAATTCTTTGGAGGAAACCTACAGAACTGTCTGTATTTATTTATTTATATACAAATGCATTTCCACTCATTTAAATGCTTTTGTCTTTTCATTTTCTTTCCCCCCACACTTTTACTGTTGTTTTATCCCTTCACCTTTGCTGCATGTACAAATTATATGCAAATATATCCACTCTCCATACACCTTTCCACCACAACCCCATACGTCACCTTCTCATTCCTCATTTGTCTGACAAGTGCACCACCTGCTGGATGCTACTAGAAACTACAAGCGCAGTGGCTTTCCCTCTCTCCCATTCCTCATCTTCCTGCTCTTCCTCGTCGTCCTTTGTCTGCTGCCTCACTAGCACAGAGGCGTGCTGTAGTTACACACTCAAACTGCTCCTGGTTGTTTATTTCTTACTCTTCCTGTCAGCCTTTCTATGGGAAGCCAAACACATCCAAAGTGGGATGAAACCGCGGCGCGACTGAGCCGGTGTGGGCGGACCGAATATCTGCGCGGCCCCGCGGACCAACTTGAGCGCGACTCTGATAGAAATAGACCACGCCCACCATACATTTACATTTTACCCACAATTCCCCGCTGTAGTTTAGAGTGCACAAAGGTGAAGCGGTTTTTCATGCTTAGGCTACAACGATATTGGCAGACATTATGAAGTTCTTTAAATTTATTGTGTTTATTCTAACCTTTATGGAAACTGCACTAGGTTTTTACATTTTAAGTTGTTTTATTGTTCCGTTTTTGTTCCACCACCGCTAATTAAGTCTCAATGTTTAGTAATTTCTTTTTAGGTCATGCATTTTAAGCATAATCTAAAATCTCAATTGAACGTGTTTTAGCAGTGCCCTCTGCTGGTGGAAGTCAAAATCACACCATCCACAGACTAGTGTACTGTGCAGTAGAGCTGTGCGATTTAATCGATTATGCAATTTACTCAGTTTTATTGGTCAGTTTCTTTTTTTGTTTGTTTTTTAATTGCGTCTTCTTTTGCATTCATGGGTGGTTGGTGCAATACTGCTACCTACTGGACTTGCATGTGGGTCAGGAAAACAAGATTATTGCTTTCTATGGGTCATGATGTTTAAACAATCAACACCAGTTACCCTGCATTTCAGTGTTTATTAAATAACAGCATGTAGTGTTATAATTTAGCAGTTTTTTAATACTTTAACAAATATAGCTGCCTGATGGAATCAAATAGAAAATCGCAATGCCCAAAAAATGTAATCGAATGGAGAGTCTACCAGCGATTTGCAACTCGTTTGTGTACATTAGTGTGTTTATTGTCAGAGGTTTACACTAAATGCTCTGGGTGACTTTAAGGTTTTTATTGCACTTCTGTAACTTGTATTCATTTTCAAATCTTGGTAGAAAGGTAAAACAGGCAGTCCAAACATGGTTCTGTAATGAGAAAGCTTTCTACCTTTCTGGTATCTAAGCAACATTTGTGAAATGATGGGTTAAGAGTGCAGTAGTGTAGCAGAGGAACATATAGGAAGATTAAAGGTCATTTTTACTCTCATAACTGTGTTCTGTTATTTTGGACAATTAAAAGTCCTGTTTTTAACTATGATTCGACCTTACATTCATGGCTAAGTCTGATTTTATACATTTTCTATTTCATTATTATATATTTTTTATTATTAAATTTTTAAACCCACACCTAAAAGGCATTTTAAAATTTTCACACCAACGTGTCACTTGTTTTCAGCACGGAAGCAGGAGATTATCAAAGTGACCGAGCAGCTGATTGAGGCCATCAACAATGGAGATTTTGAAGCATATACGTGAGTGCATTAGTTTGGTTAATTCACAAGTACATTACAGTCTCTTCATGTAGTGAAATATTTTTGTGCTCTGTTTGATTGACAGCAAGATCTGTGATCCTGGACTGACCTCTTTTGAACCTGAGGCTTTGGGGAACCTGGTGGAGGGAACAGACTTCCACAGGTTCTACTTTGAGAACTGTAAGCTTTCAGTGATTAGTTGAAAAGACAAAGCAAAGTGCAAAGTACCGTTGAGTGCAAAACGTCACCTGTTGTAGTGTTTGTTAAAAACAGTCACAGTGTGTTAAGTTAGCAAGTCAAGAGTTTTTATTCTCAGTAATCTGCTTTAGGTCGTTTTTAGCGTAACAGATGAAACTATGAGCAAAAACTAAAAAGGAGAATTTCTTATGAAAATATATTGAACTAGACTCTGTAAGTTTTTGCTCACAAAACACAGTTTTATCACAGTTTGCTGTTCTGTCACAATTCCAACTCTGACCAGGACAAACCAGTTGCTAAAGATTTAAATTAAACTATCTTCATGTGACTGGCTTACTTTCACTACCTTGCTTATGATGATAAAGGATTTACCTGTTTAGCATTTTCTGTCTTGTTTTATCATTATTTTAGTGTAAAGTCTAATAATGATGATAAGCTTAGCATCCTTTTTGGGTCCCCCCCCCCCCCTGTTTTCAGCTCTCTCCAAAAGCCACAGACGTGCCGTCCACACCATCTTGCTGAATCCTCACGTGCACCTGCTGGGAGAAGATGCTGCCTGCATAGCCTACATCAGACTCACGCAGTACATCGATGCTAACAACATGCCGCGCACCATGCAGTCAGAGGAGACTCGGGTGTGGCATCGCCGTGACAGCAAGTGGCAGAACATTCACTTCCACCGCTCGGGCTCGCCAACCGTGCCCACCAAGTGAGTGTGAGTAGATGTGTATTGTGTGCGTGTATGTGTGTCCGTATGAAGATATAGTGCCAAATGTTTGGACCCGCCAATACTGGAGATTTCAAATCTATGAAATAACACACATAGGGAGTGGTCATTGGTATTATTATAGCCTCAGAAATCAATATACAGCACAGACTAGCTTTAGATTGTTTTACAATGTGGAATAAAGTAAAAGTCAGCATGGAGTTAGAAGATATGTTCAAACTTTTGACTGGTTCTGTACATATGCATGTATATACAGTAGACCCTTACATGTATATAGACCCCTTTTGGTGTTAAAGGCAGTGATGTTTTTCATGGGCAGAGCCTATTTGCAGGCAAAATACAGTAACTCCCAGAACAAGTTAAGTATCACTGGCTGATCAGGTTTCTTGTCTCGTGTTGTAACATTGGCTGAATAAAATGCGCCCTTATTTGACGAGTTTTAGATCACGCACTCTCTTGAAACGTAAATGTTACTACAACCAGTAAACATTAACCAGCAGGACCGACAATTGCACAGCTACCTCTAAGAAATTCCAAGCATCTACACTAAACATGTTTCCAAACTACTACTTATCGTTACTTATGGGTGCAGTAAGTGCATTACTGCACCCATATATATATATGCACCCATTATAATAATGAATAAGATGCGTTTCCTTTTTTTTTTTTAGCTTAAGTTTCTTTCCTGACCATGTCACATTTAATTTGCAAATTTTTATAAGGCACGTTCAAGTCAAACTGGGACTTGAAATTTCTTGTGAATGAAAGTGTAAAACCGATTGCGGTTTATCGAAGTCTTTAACAGGCCCGTAGCCAGCCTAGTGCAAGGGGGGGTTCTTTTTTTTTTTTAAAGTGGACCTTTTTTCTCAGTATTTTGTATTTGAGTATTTACTCATTTTGTATTTCATTTTGAG
>JAQMYL010000001.1:23416431-23428971 GCA_030014365.1 Clarias pachynema
TTTTTTGTAAATTGTTTTGTAATAAAGTGTTATTTTAAATAATGCCCAACAATTTTAATCTGTCTCAAATTTTTTTTTAATAATAATAATAATAATAATAATAACAAAAAATTCAGGACCTTTGGCAGTGGGGGGTGGGTCGTTCGAACCACCCGAACCCCCCCTGGCTACGGGCCTGTTTAAGCATGGTACGGTGATGACGTCCACTGCAGTCATTCCCATGAACATTCAGCCAGTGGAACACCTGTTCCTTGTTAGTCCTGGTTTGACTTGAACGCCCCTTGTACTTCTTGAATCCATTCTTTTATCTGAACATGCAATGTTTCCTTTGCCATTTGGCTGCCGCATGACCTCATCCTTCAAATGTATCTCAAAAATACCTTTGTTGATTGAGCACAAATTGGCATCTTTTGTTGTAAGTTGCCTGATGGGTGTAAAATGAAAAGAAAATATAAAATCTCATGTAAGGAACAATGCCTGTGGATCCAGACTTTTGCGCCAACATGTACTGTACTGTATGTGTGTATATTTTTTATTTCTGTGTATATAAAGTATTTCATCCAAACATGGCTCGAACATTTGTCTCTGTGTGACCACAACGTATGTTTTTACTGTTTCCCAGTTAACGAGGCGTCCAGAGCAGCGCAGCTCAGCTCAGTCGAAGGGACTTCATGTTAAATGGCCACTGAGTGTCTGCTTTATCCGAACCCCACCTTTACAACTTCTCTACCCTGTCAGTCTTGTTTACATATCATCACTGCTGGACTTTAGCTTACACACAGGTGGGGAATTAATATCATTTTGTATTAGGACATGTGGGTATGCTCCTCATAAATCATTGATGTTGAAAACCTCTAAAATTGTATACATTTGTTTCCTTTTTTTTTTTTTTTTTACATTTAATGTTTGTTTTCTATGGTGTGAAAGTCGCACTTACTGATATATCTTTGGGTGTGTGGGTACATCAGGAAATGAAATGTTTGATCTCTGTACACAAAGTCGAATCCGGGTACACGTGTGAAACGATCATGTTAGAGTGATGTTAGTAATCTAGGCACAATATCCATCACTGATCACGAGGAATACTATTAGCATCGAATCACTGCCACGTCAGTCTTGTTACAGTACTATTCTATTTTAAGTGCAATATGGCAAAAGAAATCTGACAAACGAGCACGCTTTTGATTTTTCGGTGATGTTTTTGTGAAGTCGTGTGAAGTGCTGTTCCTGCTTCTGCTTCTTTAAGAGAATCAACAGTTGATCATGATCTTAGTTCTGTGAGCTTTATCTTCTAGGTTGCTATGGCCTAATGGTTTTAGCATCAGTGACGTAGAAACCCGAGCAAGGAAGCACATTAGCCTACAATTCACCATTTTATTCAGATGTTTTCAACTTTGTCACATGAACACCACCATATGGGAAACAAATCTACTAAAGAATGTACTTAAACCAATCAACACGAAGAACCTTTGAATCAAACTGTTTTATTTCATTTACTTGTTGTGAGAGTTTTATGGTTCTGTTTTCATTTTTATATATCGTTTACTAACACTTGATGGGGGTATTCTGGAAAAAAAATGTGTTTTCTGTATTTTTCACTCCTTTCCTAAATGACTAGCGTTAGCTGACATTACGTAATGCATGGAACATCTTTTATCAACCCATTTTACTTTTTATGTACTACTTTTCCCCTCAGTATGATATAAATATATATATATATATATATATATGCTCTAGTGATGGCTCCCTGCTTAAGGGAGATGTAGAATAAATGGTTTATGCTTTATATCCCAGACTGTCCATTTAAACAGAATGAGAGATGAGTAGTTAGTACAGTAAAAAAGTGATTTCAAAATTATTTATATTTGCAAAATTTATTACTATTATCAGTACAAAGTGCAAAATAGAGCAAAGAAATATATAATTTGTAAGGGGAAACATTTCACAGAATAATATAAAGATAAATTACTTGCAGCAGAGGTAATATGATTATTTAGTAAGTATTTGTTTTAAATAACGCTTGGATTTGTTTACTCTTGATTATTTTGTAAAAAACTGAATTTGAGACTTATTATTGTTCAATGTTGAATTTCAATTCAGTGTCCGAAATGCTATCAGTGCTTTAAGACATAAAGGAAATCAGTTGTTATCTTCTAGTGTTTTATCTGCTTATTTTTTGTCATTTTTGTTACTTTTTAAAAAAAATTCTAATTATTTTCTTTTTTTGCTGTAACTAGAAGAAAATCCTTGATCACACAACCCTGTACACTAAACCGAAGTACAAATACTTAAGCAGTTAAAAAGGACTTAATAAAGCAAGTAAATAAACTGTCAAAACATGCTTGTTTTTTTTTGTCTGTTAACAAATTTTCATTTCAGAATTTAGAACTTTATGCAATTTAAGAAGATTGTGTATGAGGATGTATTCTGTAAAAAAAAAAAAAAAAAAAAAATCATTATTTTTATTATTTAAAATGCTAATTCCGATTGGGATAAAAGTTGGCTTTAATGAAAAACTATTAGCAATTTTGTTTCTGTACATAAACTACAGAAACTAAGTGCACCTCGATATATAAGAATATTTCCTAAGATCAACCAAAAAATGGTTTACAATACAGAAATGTCCAACTTATGATGTTCTTTTATGCACTCAATACTTGGTCAGGCCTCCCCATTCTTCCTCCAAATTCCGGGTCCTTGACTTTCAAATGAAATGGAAAGATTTTGTTTCAACTAAAAAGAGGACCACTGAGCAACAGACGGGTTCCTTTACTTCTTAGCATACGTAGGTAAGACACTTCTGACAATGTTTCACGTGGTTCTCTGGTTCATGTGTAGATTCATGTTAGGGATGCAACAGTTGTTAGTCTTTTTCTGGAGATGTTTCTGCATGATGGCTCTTGATGCTCCGACTTCAGCCCCACTCCACTCCTTGTGAGGCTTTCCTAAGTTCATGAACCAGCTTGACAAGTCAACTTTCCATGATTATGCTGCAATAGTTATCCTCCTGTATGCAGCCAGGCCTTTCAGCGAGGACCTTCTGTGGATTCTGTGTCTTCTGGACAAGTCCGAAGTCTTCCCCAGTGTATTTATTGAAAAGAACAAAGTGTACATGGTTTATACTGTCAGGATAGGATTTTATTTGAAATTAAATATTCTAATATTTTGTGACACTGGCTTTTTAATTTCCATGAGCAGTAAGCTATATTTCTGAATTAAAATTTTAAATAGACTTGAAATATTATGAAAAAAATAACTTTACGATGGTATTATTATTATTTTTTAAATATATATTTGTTTCCCCAAGATGGCAGAGTGATTAGCACTGTTGCCTCACCCCTCAAGGGTCTTGGGTTTTGTGTTCGTGGAGTTTGCCTGTTCTCCGCACGATTGATGGTTTTCCTCCTTGTACTCTGATTTCCTCTCAGAATCCAAAGACATGCTAATTGGCATTTCCAGATTTACCCATTTGAGTGTGTGTACCCTGCAATGGATTGGCACCCTGACCACGGTGTACTGTAACAGCCTGAAGTCTCCTAGGATAGGCTCCAGGCTTCCTGTGACCCTGTACAGGAAAAGCGGTATAGAAATTGAATGAATGAATATTACCCCGTTAACACAAAGCTAAATAAAAAGCCCCAGGCACCAGCAGGTGATCTACATGATATCATTTATTATCCATCATTTACACACTGCAGCTGCTGTTTTAGTTTATTAGTCATGAACACATGCCTTTATAGATGTTCATCAGCCTAGAAACAAAATGCGTTTTCATGAAACAGTAAATGTCCTCCTCTGTGTTAATTATTAATCTTACATCTGGCTGCATCCCTCCCCCCCCTCCAGAGCTCCCAAATGAATTACACAGGATTATCATATGAATTAAGCTTGAAATAAATTTCAAGAATGGCTTTATAGTACACATGCTAAACGTCCATTATAAAAGGAGAACTTGCTATTCATAAAGACCACTGAAAAATTCCACATACACACTTCTAGTACACATTCTCTATGGGCAATGAACACGATGTCGGAGTTAAGAAGTCGAGGAAATAAAAATCGGCCTCAGTTTGGTATTATGTGGTATTCATGCCTTTGTAGTAGAAAGAGGTGTGGTACCTTTTGGGCCATCAGGGCCTACATTTGTTGTCCTTGTCACTGTAAATAGATCATCAAATTTGACAGAGCACAAAACATGATAAGATAATAAACCTGCTACCACTGCATTCACTATAACTCTTGTTTATAGGCATAAACAGGTAGATTAAGGGAAAAAAGATTCTCCACAATCTGAAGGTAAAAGTTAGTAGTTTTTCCAGCTTTGCCTTAGCTGTGTACATTTCAGTGAAGATAAAACCTTTACAACAAGTACATTAGCTATAATCCTGATATGTAACAATGGGAATATAAAATCATAAAAGTTGCCATCACTAATTAATATTCTCTTAAATTTTCATCACATTTCTGTGATGTGAGACGGTGTGTGAGGGTTTGAATCATAATGTGTGTGTGTATATATATATATATATATATATATATATATATATATATAATGTGTATATATATAAATTGAATTAAATTGAATAAGAGCTAAGTGTTTGGAGTGGAGGGTCATAGCCGAAGAATCAGTTGACTACAATCGAAAGAGAAGGTGGTGTATTTCACATATTGTATTTAAGATTTGTTTTAATTTACAAAGTTAATTTAAAAATAGGACAGTGTATCAGCATGGCAATTTATACAGTTATGTTCTTTTTATTGTTGGGATTTTTTTTTCTTCTGTTTTTGGACTTATCAAATATTTGCTGCACTTCCAGTTAAGAGACTGTTTAAGCAATGAGAAAGATACTCAGCAGAAACGTACACAAAACCAAAATTATCATCAAATGAAGTGAAACCTGGTTAATTTAAGGGGGAAGGTTTTCAGGTTGGCTTTTGTGTGTCCTGTTCCTAAACATTTATAGTGTTTTTTGTAACAGAGGTAAATTTCAAGTACGTCATTTTCAAATTATTACAATTATTCTTTTGTCTTGACCAATTATTATTTCTACCACACTTGATATTTTTTACAGGAGAATTGTTCTAGTCTTTTAGGCACAATGGGAGAAAAAAAAACCTCAGACATTCAATTTCTTTCATTTTACACCACCTGCAATATACCACATGCGAAAACACACCTTTTTAAATCTGCTGTTCTGATCACAGTGTTGCGAAACTCACATTATGAATTTTGCTTTTGTGCTAAGTCTGTTTGAGGAAGTGAAATCAAATCTACAAAATGTATCAATATTTTTTTCTTCCTTTTCTGAGAGTTATGATCATGAATTTATTTATGAAATATTACAAATATCACTTAATATTAGCGAAAGTGTTGAAAAATTACAAGGGAGCATCAAAATCTTCTGATCAAGTTACCTTTAATGATTGCTACTTTCTTGCGTGCAGACGAGGAGTAGCAGTGTTGAGACTGGAGGTTAACATGGTGAAGAAACACGCGCGCACACGCACAGAGTAAATAGGGCAGACTGAATCCACTGTGCAAAGCTGTCGTCCCTTTTATAACAATATGTGAAGGACGAACAGAAAACGAGTATGAGGAACAATGTGCTAAGCATTCATTCAGCATGACTCCCAAAAAGTACATTTAAAAGCTGCAGCTAGCATTTTTTTTCTTTGTATGTGTGTGAATTTACATTTATACTGCATACAAATTACTCAAGCTCATTCTGGGTATCATAATGAACTACACAATGATTATTATAATTATTTTTGTTTTAAACATGATCTCAATACTGTCCATATGTGAACCTGCATTTGTGGTATACAGTAAACATGCCCCAGTAACAGACATTAAAAAGTCAGTTATCCAAAGCCTGTGGACAGAATTTGAGCTAATGAACAGGTTAACCTCAGTGGTGCATTGGTGCAGCTTTACGGCATGTAAATAGACTGTGCAGTACAGGTATGTGTCGGAATATCTTTCCGGTTCCATTCTAATATTTACACATCACATTATTTCATCTCTTAAAGAAAAGGGTTTATGGGAAACGGTAGTGTCCATGATGATGATGATGATGATGATGATTACTTGCTTTCCCCCATATTTAGAACTATTATTTCTAGCCATAATGTTATTTTAAAATAAAATAAAGCTATCTTTGGTCACAAAGTAAGAAAAATCTGAAAAAGAAAAAAAAAAAAGAAATAAACATTCTAGCGTGCACACCCTTTTTTTTTTTTTGCAATGGAGGGAAAAAATTAACATAAACACAAATAGAAGTGTCTGGAACAGGGGAAGTCACTGTCATGGTGATGGTGAGAGACAAAATGACAAAAAAGAGATCTATTCTGCGAAGGTTTTTGAAAGGCTTGCCACAGCGCAAATAAATGAAAACGGTTATAGAAAATCAGTCATTCGTGTCCTGCTCTTCCTTTCTTGCCTCCTCCCCTTCCTCCTTCTCCTCCTCCACTTCTGGTGTGCAGTAGCGTTGGAGCAGTTGGTGTAGGTGCTGCTGCAGGTCATCAGGTTGTAGGGACTCCGGAGAGTCTTCCAGTCGCTCCAGGTGGATGTGTTTGCTTTGGCCGTCCCTCACCACGGTCTTCTTCTGGGTGCGTGTCTTACGCATGTGGGTCCTGATGATAGATTACAAAGAAAACGAAATCAATCGTATTCCATCTTTACATCAGCTCTCCAATTTGACTTTTTTTTTTTCCTGAATACCTCCAAAATCACGAAATGCACGAGTGAAGTTAATAAAGCACATGATTATGTACAGATCCAGAAGTTCACAGAAGCCAAGCATTATTAGGTTGATTTTTCCATGCTGGTGGTAATAGACTATAAACATACTCATTTATATTATCAGGACTTTCATATCATTCTTATTAGTATTTTGTAGTCAAAGATCTACATTTACTGGGCTTTCTGTTAGTCAAGTCAAGTCAAGTAGGCTTTTATTGTCATTCCAACCATATACAGTTCAGTACACAGGGAAATGAAACAACGTTCCTCCAGGACCAAGGTGCTACAGTACATGCAACAACATAAATTAACAACACAACTCTACCGCAACCAGCTAGCTTACTAAGAGACCTACTGTAATTAGCTGATTAGCTCAGATATGTCAGATTTACTACAGAGTGACAAACACAACAACGTAATACGTTTCAGTACTTTTGTAGGAATGAGGTATGAGTTAAGGTAGTGGGAGGAGAAACAGTAAACATTTGACATTCCTGAAGTAGCAGCAATAATTTGAAAAAACTTTGTGTTAGTTTAAAGCTAATGAATCTTCATGAGTGAAGCTTAAAAGAAGTCCTTTACTGACATATTATTTGCAAGCATGCTCAACCAGAATGCAAAGTTAAATCCGTTCATGATGTTAGGTTTTGCACAAAAATCAAACCAAAGAACTATCCCGACCTTCTGACCATAGATCCATCCTCCTTCACGATCTCTTTCTCCACTAAATGAGGCAAGAGCACTTTGTCAAAGCCCCCTGCATAACTTAAAGCCTAGACATTGTAGGACAAGTGTGAAAGAAAACAGTTTAGATGTTGGGACGTACTGTAAGTAAAAAAAAAAAAAGAAAAAAATGCAGTGGGGTTCAAAGAGTTCATACTGAACAGAAAGTTTTAGAATTGATCATTTTTAAAACTATTAAAATTAACAATTAAATATCTTAAATTATCAATATTCAACATTCTGCACTTTTACTCTGTTTCTATGTAAATGTAAGCAAACGTGAATTAGACCACATCGACTGCTTTGATTTTCCTCATGTCTAATCTATTCTACTGAAGCATGTGTTTTGGTGACACTCCAATTGATCTGATCTAAAACTGATTATACACTTTTGCACAAATGTGTGGAGTTCATGAAAACTCATGTGTACAATAGGTCAATTTACATAGACCCTAATATTCCAATAATAATAAGAATAATAGCTCAAACAGAATAAAAGTGCATCATGTAAACACCAATGTGAACATTCTGATCTGAATCGGTTTAATCCAAAGGAATTTTTAACTGGAATGAGAGCAGATATGTAAACCTTTCATAATTTTCTCAGTGGGTAAATGTTAACCACATAAACGCTTGGAGTCCATGTAAACAGGTTACCCCGAATCTCTAATTAAAATTATTTTAATTGGATTTAAGAATCTTTGTGTGTGTAAATGCAGCTCATGTCATTAAAGCAAAAAAAGGGCATACAAACACTAAGAAATTCTGAAATTCAAAGATTCTACTTTTCATTGAAGATGTATGTATTATACATTTTAATGAAAATTGCTGCATAAAAGTACTGTAGTAAATACAGTATAAGAATTTTCAGTAGTAGTCCAAGTAGACTGTGTATACTACCCACTGTACTGTATATAGTAATAGTGTATAAATAATATAACAGTAACTATTAAATAAACAGATAGTAATAAAATAAACAACAAACTAAATAGTATATATTATTTCTTATATATGCTCCTGGAAAAAGAATTTTTAAGGCTGCTCTGCTTTATAAAGGGTTTCAATCTGGAATTCTCTACATAGAATCTTTAAGCCTTCCCGAAGTGCCAAGAACCATGATTTGTTAAATCCACCTGATAAACAGGCTTTTTTCTGTCCATCCGTCGAAACCTGTCTTCCACTCGGACAAGGTGAATATAGCTTCTAGATTTAACCCTATTTTGTTTCATTTGTTAGATTTAAGGAAGAAGTACTATACTAAAATATTGATGATTGAAAGATGAATTATAGTACAGTACAGTACAAAGCTGTGTTGTTTTAACAGACTGCATCTGAATAAATGCTGCGAAATGTAGCTGAACCTTTTCAAAGTCTTCTTTTGCTGAAGGGAGGTCTGCTGACAACGAGGGGTCGCCAATTAGCTTCTCCGTCCTCTCGCCCTGCACCACCGTGGTTTTGATGACTTTGCTTACTTTACGACCTTGAGCAGTCTCTCCTTCAAACTCGGAGGCTGTCGTCGTCACGCAAACGGGCACAGGTTCAGAAAACATCACCTGAAATTATATTTTTATTTTAGTTCAAATGGCAGATCTTTTCAAAGGCTAGGAATTATGTTTTTTCAAAAAACAGAAAATACTATATGTTCTGAAAAACGCGCACACCTCTGTCTGGTCTCCGGCACTGCTCACTACTGTTCTTTTTACAACTTTGGAAAAACCATCAGCATCATCTAAAGCGATCGCTTCTTGTTGAGCTCCCTCTACCATCACTTCCTCTCGCTCTACTCCGTCTGCAGACACATACTTACGGATAATCTTCCTCGTGGTCTGTGTGAACGTAAGAAAATAAATAACAGGATCAGTATAGACAAAGGAAAGATAGGATGATAGGAGGATAAAGAATAGTTTGCACTATGGGATTGGCCATTTTACACTATCTTTATTTTAGTAACCAAATTAGATGTAGTGAACCTACAAGTCAACTCAATTCAAATCAGCTTTATTGATATAGCATTTTTATAACAGTGAATGTTGTTATAAAGCAGCTTTACAGAAATATAAAAAAAGTATAATCGGTTTGTTCCTAATAATTGTACAACTTCCTGAGAGGAGGAACCCTTGAGAGCAATCAAACTCAAAAGGGAATCCAGCCTCGTTTCGGTGATACCAGATAACATGAACTTTAATAAATCCCTTCTATAACTATGTGCTATATGGTGTAAAGTGCAACCATAGGACAGGAAATGTGTTTCAGTCAGCAGGAAGTCTACGTTTTTAATGTTACTGTTCATTGATGGATACTTGGGTATAAAACTATTCATGGTAATTTCCTAAAAATATCCAAGTTGTTGCAGTCACAAGCCATCACCCAAAAACAATGAATAAAGAGTATTGACTATGCAATTATTACTAATTACAACATTCTATAACCTGTGCGTAGTAAAACAACTAAAGTCTAGAATCTTTTCACTAAAGAGAACAAAATACTATTTAAGTGAATCCTGTTCTCAATACCAGACCTGATGTGATTAGACTCATAAACATGGTAGGAAGAAAACCTCAAATTAAGGTTAGATCCTGTGGCATTGTGTGTTACATTTTTTTTATTCATATGAAGGAAATTATGTATTGTTTATATATTTTTGTAAGAAATACTTTATTTATGGACTGGTATAATATAATTTCAACAGAATAAAGAGACTGTAATACACAGCCTGGTAAAAAAAAAAAAAAAGTAATTTCAGAAGGGTCAAATTGTTGTGTTGCATCAAGCAAAGAAAACAACTAAGGAGATTTTAAATGATTAGAACTGTGTTAAGAACCATTTATCATATTTGATATATGAAAACCTGGAATGATAGTTCTGAACCGTCAACTTTGTGGTCATGGAGATCAGTGAAACACTTGCATGGTATAAATCAACAGTAAAAACCAGAGCTATGCTTAATAGTAAAAGTAAGAACATTTCCATGCGCAAACAATTACAGGATTGAGACTGTGTGGTCATAAGAATACCACTTGTTAGTGAGACTAATCAGAAAAAAGTTTCATTCCAGAGTGTTGGGCATGTCAGGGTAAGAAGGTAAGCGCATAAAACAATGCACCCATCATGCATAGTGCCCAAGGTACATTTTGTTTTGAGTATTGATTTTTCTTCCCTGATGGCACAGGGTTATTCCAGGACTCCAAAAGATAAAGCATGGTTCTGGGAGCATGAGGAATCATTTTTACATAGAACGTAATGTAAATTACAATCTAAAAATCTAAATTGTGTAATGTAATCATAGCAAAAGGTGATTGAATGAAAGCTTAGAGTTTGTGACTTTTTTTTGGCCAGGCAGTATACAGAGCATTAACATGTTACTCCTCACTAATATGAGAACTTTTAATTTACCTTTTTGGTGACTAGGTTTCCATGCTCATCTGTGTATTGCTCCTCGGTCACACTGTGAGGGATAATATCTGGCAATTCATCTCCCTAGATAAAGACAAAACACCAAATATTAATTACACTGTACAGAAATGTAAAATTCTAGATAGGTTTGAAAAGCTCAGATTGTTCAAATAGCAATTTAGTACAATGCATAAAGATGCTGAAAACATTTCGTCATCAGTTTCAATTAGAATAATGAAGTGATTTGAGTCATTAAAATTTTACGAAAATAAAAAAACAAGAATGTAAATAAAATGTTATACATTATTGACAGATACTGTAGTAATTGTTAGTATTAACCACTTGTAGGCTGTTTAATGTACTCTAATTTATGTATTTGCACCAACAAGGTAGAGTATATATCTACTTTATCTCAGGTTAAACCATAAGTATTATTACTGTATGTAAGCACATCAGATGCAGCTAATGTACTGTAACAAATGTGGAAAGCACACCAAGAATGAAGCAATTGTCTCATGTTGTGCACTAAATGCTGTGTTGCCACACTAGTTATTGTAGATACAGTAGAGTGCAAATCATGTCAGTGGTTAAATCAGTCAGTTGAAAATTTATATTTTGAGTAGTATTATAATATTATATTTAGCACACCTATACAAATACCTGGATTATAACTCTGCGTCGTACCACTCTGGTGGTCAACACCTCTTCCTCTGAACTATCAGATAGCAAGCCTAGCTCCTCTGCTATTTCCTGAGAACCCGACATGTGCAATTGTTAGGAGTAAAAAAACTAATATATATACTGTATATTCTTAAATCCGTGCACGTCACACCAAGCCAATGCAATATACACAAAAAGCTTTTTTTTTGAGACATTAGCATTTCATGCTAGCTGGTTGATTGGCTTCAATTATCACACTGGGTGCATTTATTCAGAACTAATGTGTGTTAAGAGAACAAGTTTAATTCATACCTACACATGAAGTTTTGTATTTATGAAATTTCTACCAAGCGTGTAATTTGATACATAAAAACATGTAAGTAATATACTGTAACCTAATATTAATCGAACTTAATTAATTGCATCCATTGAAGTTTGAAATTGTTGGGTAATTTACTTAATTTGTTTGTTTTTTATAAATGGCCTCACCTAAAAGGAATATTAAATGCAAATGTTAAAAAATAAGAAAACAAATCACACTAAATTCATAAATGTAGGCCAAAAAGATGATTGATTAAAAAAAGAATTCCAGTGAACAAAAGAAGGACATGAAACAATGACTCAGCATATAATTTGGTTCAATGGCATGTCCTGGCATTTTCTTTTCTGCTGTATAACTCTTTGAGCCAGCACTAGGTGACTAATAAGTGACCATTTTAAGTCTTTTACTGTAATGTGCTGTAACAATATTATGGTGTATGACCTTCTATGACACCCTCTTGCTTTTTGAAAACAGCTTCAGGCGGGGGCACAATGGTGTAGGAGAAATTTCTGGCCAAGAGTTGCCATGGAATTTTGTTTTGGCAAAAATAATGTTATAATATATTTTTATAATATATGTAAAAAAAATATATATTTTTTAACACAAATTGTTTTCTATTATAATAATCTATGTAGGTATATTTTTCATATTTTTCCATGTTAAATCATATTCTTTTCATCTTCATACTCAGCTTTTCATA
>JAQMYL010000001.1:23434370-23450827 GCA_030014365.1 Clarias pachynema
CACTAACTGAATCTGGTGAAGATCCTCTAGTGTCTAAATCAAAGACCATAGATTCAGGTGACATGGGCCTGTACTCTGATATAGAGTCAGGGGTAAGGGGTCTAGCTTCAAATTCTGATTGATATGTGTCAGGTGATTCTGGTCTTTGATTGATATCAAACAGTTTTTCAGAAAATAATTCATTTTCAACTGAATTAGAATATATTGATTCAGGTGAACAAGACCTATATCCCAAACATGGAAGTGCATCTTCAGGAAGTAAAGTTCTAAAATCTGGTACAGGTGAATCCAGGGGTAAACATTCATTATCACCTAATGATGCTACTGACTGAGATAGAGTTTCACAGTCAAAACTTATGGAATTCAAAACATCTAATTCATAATTTGAACCTGATGCCAAAGATTCAAGTGAGGATGATCTAAATTGTGATACTGGAATTAGCTCAAAGAACATTCCTGAGTATTGGGGTATTGGTGACTCTGGAGATAGTGGTCTGCATGCAGGAACTGAATCTGGTGAAGAGCCTCTATCGACTAAATCTAAAATGATGACTTCAGGTGACATAGGCCTGTACT
This sequence comes from Clarias pachynema, assembly GCA_030014365.1. Lineage (NCBI taxonomy): Eukaryota > Metazoa > Chordata > Actinopteri > Siluriformes > Clariidae > Clarias > Clarias pachynema. The sequence continues at coordinate 23,434,947 of JAQMYL010000001.1, forward strand.
CTGGGATGGAGTCGGGGCTTAGAGGTCTAGATTTGAATTCTAGCTCAACTGAGTCAGGTGACTCTGGCCTTTGCTCAACAACAACAAGGTCTCCAGGAAATGATTCAATATCCTCTGAATTAGATTCCATTGATTCGGGTGAGCATGATCTATATCCCAAACATGGAAATGTACACTCAGGAAACACATAACTAAAATCTGGCACAGGTGAATCTGGAAGTAAACATTCATTATCGCCTAATGATTCTACAGATTGAAATAGGGGTTCATAATCAGAAGTAATGGAACCTAAAACCTCTAATTCATAATCTGAACCTGACACTACAGATTCAAGTGAGGATGATCTACATTTTGCTACTGGAACTAAGCCAAAGAACATTGCTGAGTATTGTGGTATTGGTGAATCTGGAGATAGTGGTCTGCATCCATGGACTGAATCTGGTGAAGATCCTCTAATGTCTAAATCTAATATCACAAATTCAGGTGACATAGGCCTGTACTCTGGGATGGAGTCAGGACTAAGGGGTCGAGATTCAAATTCTGATTGAAATGACTCAGGTGACTCTGGCCTTTGCTCAACATCAAAAAGGTCTCCAGGAAATAATTCAAGTTCCTCTAAATTAGAACATACAGATTCAGGTGAACATGATCTATACCCAGAAACTGTCCAACTACGCTCAGAAATAAATGGTCTGAACTGCTGTATAGGTGAGTCAGGTGATAATGGTCTATTCTCATCTACAGATTTCATGGAATCAGGTGATGATGTCCTAGAAACTGCCACAGCAACAATGTCTAACTCATAATCATCATCTTCTTCATAATTTGTATATAAATCCACTGACTCTGGAGAGGACGATCTATGACCTATTACTGGCATTATGTCACAGAACAATCCTGAGTACTGTGGTACTGGTGAATCAGGAGATAGTGGTACTGATGAATCTGGTGAAGATCCTCTAATGTCTGATGCCAAAATGATAGATTCTGGTGACATAGGCCTGTACTCTGGAATGGAGTCAGGGCTAAGGCGCCTAGCTTCTAATTTTAATTGAAATGCGTCAGGTGATTCTAACTTTTGCTGGAGATTTAGCATGTCTCCAGCAAGTGCTTTATTTTCTATTGAATTAGAACATACTGATTCAGGTGCTTGTGATCTATATCCAGAAACTGGGAAACTACTCTTAGGAAAAAAAGAATCAGGTGATAATGGTGCACGTATATCGGTTCTCACGCTGTATTCAAAAAAACGACTGTAAGGGCAGAATGTTTTACCTTTGTACTGGGGATCATAAACTTTACTCATGAAATTATGAGTTTTGGTCTTAGTGGCTGTATCTACATTTTCCTTGGAAGTTTTAAGACTGAATTGGTCTTGGATTTGCCCAGTTACACTAGTCCTAGCTTCTGACAACCCAATTGTTATGGCTTCATGATTGGACACAGAGTCACATGTATCTGCGATTAAGGTTTGAGCATCTGTTCCTTTTATTGGCACACTTGATTTATATTCTTTGGGACTACTAAGTCCATGTGTCAAAGTAGATTTAAGCTGTACAGGTAGGGCATCCCCATCTTGTGTTGAATTTTTCGATAGCTTTTTTATCTTTCGACATTTTTTGGGAGATACCATAGCGGATAGATTTAAATGTTCATTGGATGTGAATTCCTTTTCAGATTCCATATCTGCTGTCTGTTTGTTCAAATGTTTGGTTGGATCAGGAAGTAGTAGACCTTGTGCATCACATGTATTTGAGGAATTATCAATTTCTAAAATCTCAGCGGATTGCTGACTTAACCAGTGGCTTTGCAACAATGTAGGTTCAGCTTCAGATATAGTCATTTTTGCTAATTCTACCTGAAATGAAGATATTTCATGTACATCAAGTGAGACATCATAATCCGCCCCTTTTTTATATTCAGGAAATATTAAATCTCGTGAAAGTCCAGGAATATTAAGCGATGATAGAGAATCTGGTGAAGATGGTCGATTCTCAAACTGGATTTCTGTGGGCGAAATCACGTTGTGCTCTGTGTCTGAAAGATCTGACTCAACTGATTCAGAGTGATATCCTAAAGATGTATAAAATTCACAAACTGGTAGTGAAAAGCTTGGTACTGGTGAATCAGGTGAAAGAGGTATGTGATCATTAACAGATGAAAATGAATCAGGTGACAAAGGTCGTAATTCCTCTGAAAATACAATTGGTAAAAAAAGCTCACATTCGTTGTCTGAAAGATCAGATTTTGGTGATACAGATCTATGTCCGTTTACAGGCATGATTTCATATACATTTTGAACAAAGCTGGGCAGAGGTGAATCAGGGGAAAGGCATTTCCGTTCACTGACCGATAATGCTGATTCAGGAGATGACGGACGAGTTTCAAACAGCCATTCTGATGACAGTTCACACCCTAAATCTGAAATCTCAGATTGAGATGATGATATAGATCCTTTCACTTGTGTAAAGTAGTCACATACGTCTGGCGTAAAACTGGGTATTGGCGAATCACAAGAAAGTGACCTATACTCATTCAACGATACTGTTGATCTAGGGCTAGATGATCTATCCACAAAGATATCAAAAGTCAAAGCATCATGCTCAGAGTCAAGAGCAGTCTCAAGGGATACTTCACTGTCTAACCTGTCAATGGTAAAGGACTCAGCACCAAAAGATCCATTTGATTCAGGTGTAAATGATCTACATTCATTCCATGATCCTGGTGAAATTGGTCTATTAATTTCATCATTAACCATTAAAAAAGATCTTGTGTTTGACTCATTAAAGTCAAAAGAGTACAGCTGATCAGAGTCCACATGCACATGCATGGGAAATTCTGGTCTTGTGTATTCCCAGACTGGTGGTAGAGGTGACTGTGGTCTAAAATCCGGTATGGGAGAATCAGGAGAGAGTAGTTTCTGTTCAGTACCTGATGCTACAGATTCTGGTGAACATACTCTTAATTCATCTATCAGTGAACATGAGTCTAGAGAGCCTGATCTGTACGTAACTGGAATTGGTGAGTCTGGTGGTAGTAAAATGGTAGACTCAGGTGATAAGGATCTATATTCATGCAAAGACATTTCCAAGTCATATTCAGATACAGAAACTGGTGATGATGATCTACACTCAGTTGAAGACATCAAATCTTTATCGTCTGAAACACTAGAATATTTTGTCTCGTCCAGGGAATTTGTTGCCTCAAGCATAGACTCTGGTGTGTGTACTGTATTGAATGTTAGAGCTTCTGACTCATCCATGATACAATTTGATAAAGAATTTGTCTGTCCAGCTGCTGAGTCAATTGACATCTGAGAAAGTGTAGAATCAACATTATTTGCTACAATTTCACCCTCATGCCAAGGCAGCAGATGTTTTGGGGGTGAACTACAAAATGTCTTAATGTTTTGCAGTTGCTCCTTAGTGGAAATGTTTTTGTCAGTTGTTTCTGAGGATACGAAAACAACCTGATCAACAGTTAAGGACTCTGCTGCATCCAGTTTGTTCACAATAAAGTCCTTGTGTTCAGATGATTCAAAACTCTCTGCAATTATTTTAACATCTTCACCAAGAGCCTTTGCCAAAACATACTCTTCACCGAAAAGTGCTCTGTAGAATTTATCAGATATCTCTTCAACATGCTTCTTTATGTACTCATCACTCGGCTTTTGGTTACTTGGCAGTTCACACACAGGTGTTTCCTCCGCTTTTAGGATTGGTATTTCCATCTCATAATGTGTGTTTTCCGGTATTGATGAAGCTAGTGTGACTTTGTCGTGAGTTGTTTCATTTGATGGCTGAAAGAACGGAAGTGACATAGGAGACACACAATGGGAAACATAATCCTCAGGTACTTGTTTTAGCTCCAAAAAGAGCTCACTGAAATCTGCCTCACTGTGCTCAGACTCCATCAAGGTCTCTTCAAAATCTGTCATTATTATTTCTTTTTGTTTTGGTCTGCAGACTTTGGGAGATTCAGTAGATGAAATGCCCTTTCCAATGTATGTATGAATAGGAATGTGCTCGGGTTGACCCCCAACTGCACCTAACTCTTGCAGAGCCTCATCATAATTGGGATTTAACTGCTGAGGTAAAATTTTTGATGGTAGTTTGGAAAGATCTTTCTGTTTGTAAACTTGGCTGTAGTGGTGAGACTTGAGTTTCCATGGTGCAGTTTTGTACAGGGTAAAGAAAGGACTTACTTTTTTGAAAGTGCCAGGGAACTGTTGTCTTAGACCAATCATATCAAAACCAGACAGTGTTGAGCCTCCAGCCACCCTATAAATAAAGATGAATTTAAAAGTAAATAAATTTTAAAGCTATTGAAAGTTTGATGAAATAATTAGGCTTTTTTAAAAGACTCACTCTTCAGCTTGATCTACGTGCAGCTGCGACTTCTCTTTCTGGGTATCGAGTGAAGATAGACTAGAAGAAAGATCCTCGACAGATACTAATGGAGGTTGACTTCCAGACTTTGGCATTCTTGTAGTGAGCTCTGTGTGGCGGACTGGCCTAGGGCTGTCAATGTCCTCTTGAAGAGCTGAGAAACCTGGCGGGGAAATTACAATGTTATAATTATGTTTTTAAATCGCAAAACATTGCACTATTGCAGTAGCAATTACATTTGCCTAATTTTAGTTTTTTTTTTTTTATTAAATATATAATATAAAAATAAAATTCAAGTTGACAAAGTGGATATTATGGTTACCGTCACTGTGGTCAAGTGATATAGACTGCTCCATTTCTGCATAGGTATGTGATGAGTGATCCTGAGTGGACTGTACAATCTTTGCTTTGATAAGATGTACAATGTCCATACGGTTAATCTTCGTCAGCTTTGAGATCAAAATGCTTTCTGTGGACAATTTGAAAGCGTGTAACACATTTAAATATGCTTTTTGTTTTTAATTCTTCAATTAAAAAAGATTTCAGCTTTAGGCTAAAAAATAATATCTGAGTCTGATCCCAAATGTCTATGAACAATATTATTCACGTTTTAGACATATCTTGCATTGACTATTCATAAGTCATTTGTGTGGACATTTTAACATACAATTTAACATTATCAGTTTTTTTTTAATGGATTCACTATGATATATGTTATAATTGTAATAAATTGTTATTTACTTTTAAGAAGTTATTAACAATCCTACCTGTAGCATTTGTCCCCTCTCTTTTTGTCCATAGTCTTATGAGTGCATGACTTTGGTCTTGTAATGAGTTTGGATTCTCTACTCTTATCTGATTGACCTGCTCTTCATCAATTTCAAGTTCACGAGCCAGCTCTAGATGAAAGATAGAAAGCATAGCAATGTTTGAAAGAAAAGACAGTACTCAGAGTTCTTTTTAAATTCTCACTCACTCACTCACTCATCTTCTACACCGCTTTATCCTGTATTCAGGGTCGCGGGGACCTGGATCCTATCCCAGGAGGCTTAGGGCACTGGACACGTTGCCAATCCATCGCAGGGCATACACATACACTCACTCACATTCTACGGGCAATTTGGGAATGCCAATCAACCTAACCTACATGTCTTTGGACTGTGGGAGTAAACCGGAGTACCCGGAGGAAACCCACCAAGCACGGGGAGAACATGCGAACTCCATGCACACAGAGACGGGAATCAAGCCTGGCCGGGAATCAAACCCGGTCCCTGGAGATGCAAGGCGACAGTGCTAACCACTACACCACTGTGCCACCCCTTTTTAAATACATTTTTCTTCGACGCAACCCTCCTATTTTATCCATGCTTGGGACCGGCACTGCATGCAGTGGCTGGGTTGTATGGGGTGTGGTAACCCACCAACGGCAGGGCTCGAACATAGGTCCTTAGATCCCTAAACCAACAACTTAGAGCTTTAGCCGCATGAGCTACCACTTGCCTTGTGATAGCACCTAATAATGTCAATCAATAATGCTGATTACCTGTCCAGCTGAAACCAAGATGATCAGCCATTACAGCCAATCGTCCTTCCTTCCTGTCAAGCTCATCCTGTGGATCCACTGAAAATGCCATGGTCAAGACACATAAAATGCCATCACCAAAACACATACTGTACTAAAAAACTAAGAAAAATAGTCCCTATAATAGTGAATAGAAGCAGTCATAAAAAAGATCATATTCACTACTAATGGAGACAAAATGTAAATGAAATACAGGTAGGTGACAAATGAAAAGAGAAAAAAACTGCTGAAAAATATTGTGGCACTGCAAGCTGCCAAAATAACCTTGACATGTATTGACACAAGTGTCTGGTACAGTACTGGAGGTATGGAGCAGCACTTTCTGAAAGGTAACTGCTTAGTTGGTCTTTTGATGATGGAGGTGTCTAACTGCTGAGTTCAGGTCTGGTGGCTACAAATACCAAGGAATAATATTTACATACTTTTAAAAACATTTTAAAAGACTTCGTGCCATGCGGATTGGGCGTGGCCATCCTAAAAGAGTTTACACTCATCTCATCCCACTCTTCACTCTAAGATGTCAAGTGAATACAAACCATGCTAACAAAATATCTCCCACAGACTGACAGAGTTTTTCCTTTAATTTGTCACCCATCTGTACATAATCACTGGCTTTCTCTTGCCTTTAAACTTCGTTTAGCATAGATTATCAGAGATTTCCGTATCATGATTAGCTAGATTAGCTGTGATTAGTAAAGATTTCCAATAAACATTTTAATGTCACACACATTCTCTGTAAAGTTTTGTTTTTTCCTATTTTATTTTGGTGCATACTATGAACTAGGATGCACTGTAGATAATTTCATGAGATACAGTAATTTGCCAGTAAACTTAGGGAAATATATAGAGGGGAAAACATCATTCCATATGCATATCTATAAAGGTCTAGATGTATGGCAGTAGCCATTTTAGCATGCTCTGGAAACTAATTCTTTAATATAAATAGCATGTACAAAACCAATTAATAAAATAATTCCTGTCAATACTGTAACACATACAGGGAAAGGAGACAGACACAAACACAATTCAAACGTCACAAAAGCACCAGAAAGAGTTGAAGCTTTAGCTACAAGACAGAGAGGCAGCACCTTCATTGCTAACGTGCTGAGGCAGATGAGAGAGATAGAATGGGCCCCTTATGATGGGGATACCTTGACTTTGGACTTGGGCTTTATCAGCAGGGATTCTTTCCATCTGCGTCTCAACAGGGTCGTCCCATCGAGGCCTAATGACCAATGGGTCCTCAGGAAGAGGCATCTGCATGTCAGGATAAGGCTCTCTTTCTATTACTGAGACATCTATGGTGCTGCTTTCATCGTCCGACATGGCAGCTGCCTCCTCTTTCTCTTTTTCTGCTTGGGCCAACCTCTCCACTAGCTTAGCTGCCTCATCACTAATCTCCTCAAAAAAATCAATCGACTTCTTGCGGCTGTCGGATGGCTGATCTTTTTTTCCAGGTGTAGTGGTATGGGTTGGTTGACCAGGCTTTCCCCTGACAGGTAGCTTCGATGGCAATGTCTTATATTTGCTGGGCAACTCAGTACCTGCTGGATGGCCCTGGTCCTTTTTTGTTGGTTTCTTTGTAGAATCACTTTCACAGAAGCTCTTGGCTTTGATAGACCTTGTCACTCTGGAGCCGACAGAGGGACCTGTGTCTGTCTCAGATTTTCTCCTTGTTTCAGGTTTTACAGGTAATTTAGACTTTTTCTCCTTAGAAGATTTCACTGGTAAATCGTGAGAAATAGATTTTATAGGGATTCTTGATTTTGGCTTCTCCTCCTCCTTAGAGAAGGAGGCTTTTTTCTGAGTGGATACAGAATTACCTTTAGAGCCCGGCTTTGTTTTTGACTTTGATATCACTTTGGAAGTTTGGGATTTCTTTTCTGGGGCTTTGGGTACTTCTATCACTGAGTGCTCTTCCTCTGGTGAGGAATCTGAGGACTCTTGGTCCTGCTGGGAATAAACTGGCCTGGTTACTGTTGACACTGCTGTCAGGACATCAGTTATGATAATGTCTGAAGAACCAAGATCAGTCCCTGAAGGACTACCTTCAGCTAATGTGTGTGATTTTATTTCTACAGCTTCTTTTGCAATGTTGTTTTTACTAGTTTTGGGTGAAGCAGAAACAGCTAATTTATTGGGGATTGTTGACTGTAAGGCATCTGAAGTTATACATGACTGATCATCCTCAGGTGTGGAGTGAAGCGATATGTCTTTAGCCTCTTTTAAAGGCACTTCTGCATCTTCTGGTTTAATCTGCTCAGTGAGGTTTATGGCAACCTCTCTTTCTGCTCTAGTGGCGTCTGCACCAGGTTCATCCTCTATAAGTGCCTCTTCAATTGGTTGCTCTCCTATTTGAAAATAAGCAAAGCCTTCCTCCTCATATCCCCGTTTAGTCATGTCTATTGCTCCACTTCTAGTCATTTCAAATAATTTACCCTCTTGAAAAAGGAAAGGATTTTGTTCACTTGTTGGTGTGCCTTCTTCAGTGGGTGTCCTCCCTGGTGTAGTGTCTGGAGTTGCACCTTGGGACTGTCGATCTACTGCCAGACCCAAAATCTTTTGCTCCTCTTCTTTGACTCTTGCTGCAAAGGCTTCATCATCTTCGCGCATAGTGTTCCAGTTGTCTGCCAGTGTTTTTGCAGTTACCCCTCTAGACTTTGTTTTGGGAAGTTCTTCCTCTATATCATCTTCAGTGTCTTCATAAATACATATTTCTGGTTTAAACGTTTCTCCGGCTTGCCCAGTAATACTGGGCAACAAATCAGTTTTATCTTTTAAACCATCCCTGCTTAAACCTAGATCAGCTGTTCCTGCAGGCCTTATTTGGTCACCTTTATCATCATCTGTTACATTGTGTTCTATCTGACTTTGTGATTTGTTATAAACTCCCTGACAATCTGTTATAATTTTGTGCTTTCCACCCTTATCATCATTTTTGCTTTCCATTGACTTTATCTGGCTTTCATCTTTTAGTTCAGAAGCTACACTGGACATTGTTTCATTGCTTAACAATTGTCTGTTGGTCTGTTCTAATTCTTTTAAGCTAAGTGACTGCAATTCTGTCTGTAGAGAGATCTGATGGACTTTTGCTGAATGTATTTCTGAGACAGACTGAGGTCCCTCCATTGCGGATTCATCTGTTGATGCTGCAGTGTGGGCCATGTCCTCAGATGTTTGAGGGATCTCATGCACACCTGCTGGAAAAGGAGAGGGAGGTTGTACTTTAATAGTAGGTTCAACAGATCGTGCTACCTCTGACCCTTGTTTTGTCTCAGTAGGCCCAAAGCCTTCCACTGAGGTTGTTTCTACTTTGGATTCAGGCCCAATCAATATGATGCTTTCATGCCCTCTTTCAGACTCATTCACTGTCTGAGAGGAGATATTTTTGCTATTGCCCTTTCTGTCTTTTTCATCCTGCTCCATCTCATCAAATGTTTTTATTTTGGCAGCCATTTTAAACATCTCTTTCTCAGGAGTGAATTTCCTCTGGGTCATGACACACTCCAACACATTTCCCTCTGCATCCTCAGGTATGACACATGGATTTAGGAACATGGACAGGACCATAGGGTCTGGGGTTTGGGGATTAAGTTTATAACTTACCTCTTCAGAACTTGGGGTGTCAGGTAAAAAGGGACTCTTACCCGAACTCATCAGCTGGGATGTCTGCTTGAAACTGTCATCGCCGACACTACCCTCCTGGTCCCTGGGGAGTTTATGCAAATTTTCTGGGGGTAACTCAGGAGCTGTAGAGGATGTCGGGTGCCCTGAAGTCACACTGGGTTGCTCTACTGTTGGAGGAAAGGCCATGATGCTTTTTTGTGCTACGGGGCTGCTTTCTAGAGAATCACAGCATGGGGAGTCTTTAGTAGGACTGGGTTCAATTGAGTCTGGGGATTTATGGGAGGAGTTGTCTTCCATAAGGGGGCTACCTTCTAATGAGTCCTTATGACTAACAGTTGTAGAATCATCAGCTCCTGGACTAATGGTCTCTGAACGATGTCTAAGAGGCAGTACTAAACCACTATAACCCTGTGTGTCAGCCCTTGTAGCCCGGTAGTCAGCTGAGGTTGATAGTGGTTGACCATCTGATGGCTCCTCATCACTCAAAAAACTGTCTATTGTTTCAGAACCCCTTTTGGTTAGTTTTCGTGATTTTGGTGGTTTAGATGACTTCAACATAATGTCCTCATCAACAGAGAATTTTTCATCAACAAATGTAACAGTTTTGCCCTGAGAAGCAGATACAGACTCACTTTTTGAAGGATAATCCATCGCATTTTTCACAGACAAGCATCCAAAAGTTGTTGAAGATGCCTGACTATCGGTTGTCTTTGCAGCAATGGAGTTAGATAGTGTACTTGGGTCCTGTTTGGCTGTAACTGTTTCTACTTTTGACATTTTTCCATCTATACATTGACCTGGGTGTTTAGGTGATGGTGAAGGGCTTTCAGGACTTGTGTCCAGAGTTTCTGCCATGCCTTCATGTTTGTCACTGTCCTCTGAACTCATGTGGACTTCGCCTTCACCTATGCTGGCACAAGGGGAAACAGCTAGATTTTCAACTTTGTGACTGTTGGAGATTTCTTTAAGTGCATCTGGCCCACTATTAGGTTGAGTAGCCAAATTGCTTTGGACTGTAGGGTCTGTTGACTGCAAGGCAGTAGTAGTCTCATCTTGGGCTTTTAGAATTTTAGGTTCTTCACACTGTGTACTGTCTTCTGATTTTGCTGTTACATTGGAACTTAAGTCATGAGAATGTTGTATCTCTGTGCTAATCTGATGTTCTTTCGTTTTTTTTGAGTCAACACATTTTATAGCTTCAAGTGACACTTTTTGTCCAAGTGTCAATGCTTGAGACTGGGACTGTGTGGACAGGGTCTCTTTCATTTGACCTGCTTTTGTGTGCTTTGGTACAGAACTTGCTTTATGTTCAAAAAGTCCAGACTTTGCCTTTGAAGGGTCTTGTCCTGTCTGAAAAGCCCTCATGAGTTCTTTTACTGACATGGTTTCTTCTAGTCTCTCAGAGTCATTTTTTTGTGATTTTACTGGAGCTTGTGATTTTTTAGTGGTTGCTGTTTTTTGTTCTTTAACAACAGGAGATGATTTTTTCCCCGAAAAACCAGGAGAGGATTTGCTGCTAGTCTGCTTGTGGCCTTTTTGCTCCTCCTCCACCTTCTTTTGAAGAGCTTTAACTTTGTCTTTAATTGAGCCAATAGGTGTTTCTTCAACTACTGGAGATACAGGAGATTTTTGGCTTGAGGGGGCATGTAAGAGGCCATCGTCTTGATGTGTTTTTTCTGTTTTCCCACTAACAGAACCTGTTTTTGAAGGGGATACATTGCATTCATCACTCTGACCATGAGGCCCTTTTCTTCGAATGGGCTTTTTTACTTCAGGCATAGGTATTTTAGTATCTTTAATCACAGATGGTATAATTTTTTTGCCACCCTTGCGCAAAACAACTTCAGTGAACTTTTCTTGTACCACATTCTCCTTCACCACAGCTCCAGATGTCACAGGTGCATCAAGCACGTACTCTTTATGGTCTCCCTTTTGTGTCTGTGACCCTCGGCTGCCTCGAGTATCCTTTAGAAGTGCCTCTTGGGTCTCAAAAGCTGCCATCATTTTGGCCTCCTCAATTTCACAGTCTGAAAGAAGAACCCACTCCTCATCCTTTCTATATGGTCGACTTTTTGCTTCTGCTGACTCTTCATTAGCCTTATCTTCATATGTCCCACTCCTTAGAATTTCATTGACTTTCTCCAAATCCTCTTTTACCTTTTCCATTATTTCAAAAGGTCCCCCTGACACCTCCTCTACCCCTTTCTCTAGACTACCCCCATGCATAGAGTTTGACTTCTCAGATGAATCAGTGGTCAGAATGGCAGTCATTTTTATCAGATCTTGTTTCATCTCTGACACCTCAGAGAGTAAATCTGGGCTCGCAAGGGCAGGAGAATCTCGAATCAAATGACTTTTCAGGATGGATGTCTCTGTAGAAGTTTCAGTATCTTCATCGTCTTCAATTACAAGGAGGACATTTAAGGAGCAAATTAAATAAAACGTTTAAATTAAAGGGAACAAAGATTTGAAAAAAAGGTCAGGTTCGGAATGGCACAAAGCTTCAAGGAACAGAATAGGACTGAATGTGGTAAGGGTGAAGTAAAGACTAGAAGGACAGACAAAGAAACTTACAGGGATGAATAACAACTGCAAAGCAAATTATAGCCAAATCTTAGAGACCTTAGGGAAATAAGCAGGAAATAACTTGCTTATCTGAATTCAGCACAAAAGCACATTCACACATTCAAGACAATGGAATAAGCTGAAATGAAATTTTAATAAATAAATAAATCAATAAATAAATAAACACAGTGGAGAACCAACACAGATAAATATTTTCGCAAGCTTTTTACAGAAATTAATTAGGGTGAATAAAAGAAATAACGGTTGTTTTCAAAGCCTTTTTAGTTTCCAAAAGAAAGCCAGTGATATAACAAAAGTGTTTGTTTTATGAATAAAGTGATAGAAGTAAAGAATAATTGCTTCTTATATCTGTACATTAGTTAAGCTTAAAAAAACATAAAAATTATAATAAATAAATAGAATATCAAAATATACAGCTAGAACGTGCAATGAAGAAGGTAATGTTAAGCAAGCTGTCAAACTTAAAGATGATTATACTGCTTTCACACATTCCAAACAACATTCAAACACACACACGCACACACGCACACACACACGCACACACACACGCACACACACTGTAAGTCAAGTTATTTCCATGCAAAGCTTATTAACCTCTAATAGGTAAGTATGTAGTGGGTACTGATTCCAGTCCACATACTGTAAGCAATTAAACACTTGTTACATTTTATAGTGAAAATGGATTTATGTGATCATCACTGCAATAAAGTATGTGATCTATTAAAAAAAAAGTAACCATGTGTCTAAATCAATTTATGCAAATGGGCGTAAATTAATTCCATGTTAATTTAAGATCTTGTCAGCGTGTTTACTTTCTGTCAACTGCATACTGATGTGCAAATACATGCAAATTAATTACTTTAATTACAGTACGTATTAATTTGAGAGAGAAACATAGTTGAGGTCAAATGTTTTCATATACCTTGGCTAAAGACATTTAAACTAAATCTTTCATTTCCTGTGTATGAGTTTACTTTATTTTAAATAGGGGCTGATTTCAAAATAATAGCTAAAACACAGTCTTCTTTTAGCTGTACAGAACTTTTTCAGACAGAACTGACGTCAGGTTTGTTGGCCAAGTTTTTCTGCACAGTTCACAGTTGTTTGAGTTTCATGTGGCCGCTGCAAAACACTTATTAAGCTATTTTTATATTTAAGCAATTGGGTTACAATTGTCAGCATATGATTAGAGTCACTGTTTGTGTTTCATTTGACCAGTCTCAGAGTAGGGTCTTATTTTGTAATCCTTCTTTCTTCACTATTTCCTTTGTTCTTTTATTTGAATTAAAGTTCATTAACCCCTAAAAGTTAATTTTTTCCTCCTTCTTGAACAACACAGTGTTTTTGTCAACATCTTTATATTCTCTGGTGATATTATGGAAGTTGCTCCTAAGGAGGAACTGGACTTGGGGAGGTCCACCGTTTTCTAAGGTATTATCTGAGTTACAGTAAGTGGATTGTCCATCAAAGGGAAAAGGCCCTGGCTGTTAATACAGCAACTATTTAAAGGCTTTTACAGCCTAAAAGTCTTTTACAATTGGTCCATCAAAAAATGTCTACAATCAGTTTCTACAAATTCCCATTCATCTTGGCATAGTCATGAGAAAACTACACAGTAAACTTGATATACAGTAGTTGTTAGTAGCTCGTAAAGTTTTGACCCAAGTCTGATAAAGCCAATATGTCTCTAATTAATTATTTACAGTAGATATCCTACTGAATTGCCAAATAAAATTTATGTAAAATGAATTCAGTGGAGTTGTGAAAGAATATAGTTGTAATATTTATTATTTCAGTCCAGGTACACTTAGACATTTGACCTCAAGACATTTGACAGTATATATGATCTCAGATAAGAGTTATTAGAGAGACTACAGAAGAAACAAAACTACTTTGCTTTGCAGTTTGTCATAAAACTTGATGGTGGGTGGAAATCTATTTAATGACACATACATCACATTATGGGTTGAATTACATGGTAATTTCAAATCTTTCTCTCTGTAATACCCAAGAACTAAGGGAACTAGGGATGTGGGAAAGCATGTAAACATTTGTGGGGTGTTGGGATTTTAAGCGGAATACATGAGGAGTGCGCTATGACATCACATCTGAAAGTAGTCAACTATTACAGTACTGTATATACCAATGAATTCTTGAATTGGAAGAAGTTGGTTAATTTTCTATAATGGCATGGATCTGACTATTTACACTGTCTAATAACTGTACAATATAAAAGATATGTTTATAAACACCTTCTGTCTAGTACAATACATTTTCCAGAACAGCTCATTCATACAGAACTGTATGGTAGACACGATCTAAGTCTAACAATAAAAATGGTCACATTTTATTACACATTTATGAAAAAGAATTAATGAATTCCTTCTCTTGAAATGAAGTAGCTCCCTGATCACCCCTACTTCCCACATCCTTTGATGATGGACCATAATGAAACATGAGCAAAAACTTCAAAACATGAAACAAGTTAAAGGTGTGCACCATTATATTGCCATGTGTTATAACTGCCAAATTAGACATGCAGCACATTCTTTAGTGGCTAGTCTGTATGTGAGTTTATTAAAAGCAAACTTGCTTAATGAAAGACAGATAAGAATAAGAAAAGAGAAATGTCTTACATCTTCCAAGTGTTCGGCTAGTCTGGAAAGATAAGCAAGTAAAATTATTGTGATTAATTGTAAACTAACGACTAGATAGATAATATCCATTAAGGAGAATAGAAACAGCCATGCTGGCTTAAAACTGGGAGGAACAATAGAGGCAACTCAGTGAACACATTTTGAATTCTGTATGTCACTAATAATATACTTTCTGAAGTATACAGTGGAAAATCTCATCATCAAGCTGCTGGTGTTCTGTGCTTGAGTGAGACATTGCTCAGTTGATACCACTCTCAATTGTCAATTTAAATAAAAGAATAATTACAAAAAAAAAATAATTACATAATCTGCTTTCATTTAAATCTTAGTCACTGAATTAAGCAATATGTCATGAGATGGAGTGCCATTGTACTGGACATTCTATTCAATTCAATTCAATTCAATTTTATTTGTATAGCGCTTTTAACAATTGCCATTGTCGCAAAGCAGCTTTACACAGTCAAAAGAAAATATCAGCACAGCTGTGATGCGGTTTTTTGGCCCGAGGGGGCAGGCTGAGTGTCAAATATATCACAGCCATGCTGATATTGAGCGCAACAGCACAACTTCAAGTTTGATATTGTTTTTCTCCCAAAGTACCACAAACACTATTAATTAAAAAAACCATGAGCATTATCAACGTAGCATTAAGCGGACAACTGACAGTTAGTGAAATTAATGATTGTTAGAACACCTGTGAAGAGGAGTGACACATATGTTGTTGTACTCTATATCAGCACTCCTGTCCAATTAAATTACTTGGTCAGAACTAACTGTTGTATAAGATCCAGTAAACTACATGTTCCATTTTAGAAATATCTATTAATTTGATCATCTGTGAATATATACTACAGATTGTAACAGTCTGAGCTTGAGTCAAAATTTATTAGTCCTATCAGTGTTGGGTGTAAAGTGTTACAAAGTAACGTGTTAGAGTACTTGGATTACTTTTTTACGGTGGCCGTGAAGTGCAAAACAAATTAACAAAACTGAAAACAAAATAAATTAAAAAACGAAATAACAAAACCAAAAACAAAACAA
>JAQMYL010000001.1:23480235-23490300 GCA_030014365.1 Clarias pachynema
CTTTAATTTGGCAGAAAGTTTAACAACTGGACTTGAAGTTTGTCTTCCCTGATGGCACTGGCGTATTCCAAGACTCATTGTGGAATTGGGAAAGTGTGGCTCTGGAAGCATGAGCAAAAATAAAGGTGACTGAATGAAATCTTAGAGTGTGCTTTTATTCTTTTTTTTTTTTCTCTGAGCTCCCCAGTTTCCTCATGCCTGCTAAATACTGTATACATGAGGCATATAAATGCCTGCTAAATGCCTGCTACAGTATATGTACAGTATTTAGGCTCGATGGCCTAAAAATTTTTTTTTTAAAAACCCAACAACTTATCCTGCCTCATGCATAGTGATGTTGGGATAGACTGCAGATTCGCCAAGACTCTGACCAGGATAAAGTGTTCGGGATCAACCAAGATTTGATCATTGGTTCAGTTAAGTTTCAGGGTATGTACAGTAAGGCCAGTGTGCAGCTAAAAAAGAGACTGAATGTTCTTTGAAAATGCAGACTCTGGTACTCAGGTATGCTGAAGAGGCATTACATTTCCATCTGATATCTCAGAAACAAAGTGTGCCCATGCTTATGTTTATGTGTGTGTGCGCGCATATCGTTTGAATACACACCCTTGCAGTAAAATCCACAGCAGCTCCTCGATTTAGGAGTAACGTTGCCACATTCACGTTCCCATAGTGAGCTGCAATATGCAGTGGTGTAAATCCACTCTGCAACACAGAGAGAAAACAGAGCAACACAGGAAAACACCACTTAACACTTCACTTCGAAACATGCTCCAAAGCCACACCGTCATTAAATGATGATCTGAGAACAGCTTATCCACCCCACCCCACCCCCACCCCCCAACATTTGTTATGCAGAACAATCATGATTTTACACCTTTGATTTAGATCTCAGATCTGCACTTATTGACAAGATGGGCTTCGAGATGAAGAAATGCAGCCCTGACTTCATATTGTTGTGGCATGCAGCAGTCAAACATACTGTAGCATCGCATTTCAAAAGATGAAACTTATAGATAGATAAAACAGATTTCTAGAAGAAGTTCAGTAAAGATTTTCAGTCCTATAAACGTGAAGAAGAACAAATGGAACAAAAAAAAAATAGAAAATGCAAAGATTCCATATATAAAACTCGTATACACACATTCACAAAAACATTAGAGGGACACATGCAAAATAAAAAAGTAAAAAAGTGAGTGCGTACAATTATTTATTTATTTTTATAAATATATTGTTTTGGAGGAAAGAGGACAGGAAATAAACAGAAATGAGAATCCATAGAATAATGAGGAAAGAAACAAACAACAACAACAACAACAAAAAGAGCATTATCCCACTGAGGGTATACCAGGAACCGAATCAGGTTAGGAATATGAGAAGATAGAGATTGGCTGAGCAGTCTGAAAAATGTGAAATTCTGGCCTTACCTTTCCATTCTGAAAGTCACGGTCCGATTTAATGTGAAAACATCATTTACAAAAATGTGAAGGATATATTGACTATGTGATACACATTCAAAGCTGGTGCAAAAGAAAATTTTTTTTATCTACAATATGCGGTGCATCATGCTATGCAATGTCTGAGAAATAATCGAATAATCACAACCAAACTGTTATTCAGAAATTTTTGCTTAGCATGCAAATCAATAAGTCATGATCAGATGTGGCCTATTTTAAACAACTCATGTTTATCACCCATATACATACACATTTATTTTGTCTTTCTTGTGTGTGATTCTGTTGGTAACATTCACATACCCTGTTTCAATCTGTATCAATATATACAATGTGCTGTAATTTTTAACATGGGATATTAATGTTTAAATGTTAAATTGACATGTTTAACATTAGAGCCTAAATATATTAATTATAACATATAGCTATGGACGGAATAAAAAGCAGCAAGCGAAATTAAAAGCAATCCCCAGTGTCGTCTACTTAGCTGAGCAAAGAAATCAAGTTTTGGCCATTAAGTATAATCCTACTTAATAGCCAAAACTGTACTTGTTTTGCTTGCACTATCTAGCTACTCAAATTTGCAAAAAGTCTGTTGATTCAAAGAGGTTGTACTGTAATGTACAGTATGTAGGCTTCTATTTGCTTCTTTTCAATTTATACATTTCCCTAAGTGCAAGCTTTATCCAAGATGGAGAAAGCTCCAGATGTTTGGTCTGAAGATGCAGTCTGCATGCTCGACTGGATTTGCATCCTTAGCTTGTAACATAAACATATTGGCAAAGGAATGTCCATAACCATGGCAGCATAAAAATAATGAAATGTTTCAAGCAAGCAGATTTATCATGAGGAAAATAATGTACATACTGTGATTCAGTAAACCCAAAAGCATTCCAAATGACATTTAAATAAGATGGTTAAAAAGCAAGTCCACCAACAGAAGTCAAAATACCCAGGACAAGTAACAAAGGAATTCCACATGCAATGCCAAGAAGCCTGAGGTGTGAAATTAAACATGTCAAATTAAAAAGCAGACAACCTGCTGAAAAATATTTATAAAAGAATCTAGATAAGATCTCTACCTCAGTAGTCCTATTGACCATCATCTGTAGCAGCAAAGAATGTGAAGGGAGAAGCATTGTTATGTTTTACAAGCACACACACACACACACACACACACACACACACACACACACACACACACACACACACACACACGTATTCATGTTCTGCATGCACATTCCACATTTTTCTTTGGAATATTTTTTTTTGTTACATAAAAAATGTTAAAATAAAACTTTATCTTATTGCTTGAAGCCAGTTCCACATGTTTGGGTCATTAAAGGTGTTCCTGGGAGGCCGGTGTTTCAGACATGAAGCATGCAGTCCGATCATGGCTTCGGTGTACTGACTTTTTACCTTGATGCTATCTAAGCACCAGTATTATATTGAGAAATAAAGGTAGTTTTTACTCTCTTAACTGCACAAAAAAGTCTTGTTTTGAATACTTGAACGCCGCTCGTATAACATACTGTGCATTGTTTCAACATCTGGTTAAGATGTAAACTTAATGTATGTCAATGCTAACACTAATGATTGTGATTGTAAACCTTCTTTTCTTCTGGGAAGGTTTGGGGTGTTTGAATCCAGTAGGCAATACTACAATGGACAGTAGGGAGAAGTGTCACAACGATCTGACTGCTTGTAGCAATAATTGTATTAACACTATATTCCCAAAATTATGTGGACATCTAACCATCATAGACTTGCTTTCCCAAACTTGCCCAAACTTACAGTACAGTATGTTTATGGAGCTTTCTTCATGCACAGGGTAATTGTTACACCCCAATTGAACACCTTTTGGCTTCTTGTCTGAAATCACTTCCCAATCTCACTAATGCTAACTTTGGAACCATGTTGAAACTAGCACATATGGCTGTGATTGATCAGGTCTCCGGTCATTTTTGGCCATAATGTGTATATGCATGTGTATCTAAAGCTTATACTTAATGAAGAATTATTAGACAGGATCAGAAGGAGATGTTAAGACAGAAGCATTAGGCAGTTCTAGTCTTAGTTATGCAGTACATTACTTTTGGCCTCAGATGAGTAAATAGTAATTTCCAGAGAAAAATGAGTACAACTAAATCAACACATGCACATATTATTATTATTATTATTTTAACAAAAACCTTAAATTTTCACAGAGAAATCATGCTAGGGCTATACATTCTTAGGGATATACTCGTAAGTAAAACTGATTATAGTCCTATCAATGAATGGAATGATAGAGAAAAGAGAAGAACCCGGATAGTATCAGGATGAAGACACAGCACACAGGCGCACTGAGACTGGAGAGGAGACAAAGAGAGATGGAGACAAATTCCAGCGAATGGACAACATTACAACATGGAATACACAATGGAAACAATGATGAAAAGACTGTAGAGCTGTAGATCAGATTTCTACAAGAGCTAACAAGAATGAGAAATGGACAAGATGGTATGGAACACAGAAGCACATAAGAGTTAAAGGATTAAATGTAACACCATGCACATGTATACTGCTCTTGTATTATAAGCAGATATGCACTGTGATTGGTTACTCATTCATTTATCATTCCCTGTCCCTTTACCTTGGACTGGACATCTGCGTTGTGGTCATTCTGAAGTAGCAGTGCAGCTGATTTTGTGTCATCCTTACGGGCGGCAATGTGCAGGGCGGGAAGGCGCACCTTCCCCTTAGTGTCATTCTCCAGGAGGATGGAGACAACCTGATTATGGCCCTGCTGTAGAGCAATGGCCAAAGGGGTGAAGCCATCCTGAAAAATATGATATACTGTAATGTTGATGACATTTAATCCAAGATCTAGAATGTGAAGAAATTTACAGTATGTTGTAAGATATCTTTAACTGCTTTTACATTGAGCATTTTGAAACACAGCTCCACTATTTTGATGCAGAACTGTTTTCTGTTCCATTTGTTTATGTAAAATTTGACCCAAATCCACTTTCTGTGTTTACATCATTCCCATGGTGAACATGCACTAGCCTGAAAATAGCTTTTTTTTTTTTAAGCAGCAGCATCACTTAGGGAAGAACATGTAGTTCTGTTGTTTTCACAGTAATTATGACATATCCAGGCTCTTTTAGTTCTGTAAGTTCTTGAACGTTCTATTTTCCTTGGAATCACTAAAATAATATACAGTATATAATTATTATTGTATTCTTTTTACGAATTCCTAAAATAATTTATTTCATTAGGAAACTTGTTTAGATGTGGTCCATAATGTGTGTGTCAAAGTATAAATGCTTTTAATAAATTCATGATTCAAGAATATTATTTGTCACAAACATGGTTGTACAAGTACAGTAGTAGTGAAATGTGATTGTGACAACTCCAGACTGTTCAGATAAAATAAATAAATAAATAAATAATAGATTTATTTATAGATATAAGATTATATATACATGTAAAAGATAAAAACACTTAATAGGAATAAGAATAAATATGTTCAACAGTCTATAATACAAATGATAAATTATACATTATATATATTTGTAATAATAATCTTTCACAAATCAGTGATGGATTGGCAAAGTCAATGTGGTTATGATGCATCAAAGACATTTCTAGCAAGGTTAACATGGCTTGTCTAAAATCATTTTTTTTTTTTTCTTGTGCTTACCTCTGTTGCTGTGCTCTGGTTTCCCCCATTTTCCAAAAGGTAGCGAACCACATCCAAATGGTTCTCTTGAGCAGCCATGTACAAGGGAGTAAATCCATTCTGTGACAAAATGATATACAATAATTATGTTATTGACCTTTCGTCTGCCATGCTGAAGGCCGGGTTCAATTCCCACCCAATTCCCAAACCACGGCCACTGGATGCAGTGCTGTTCCCAAGCCTGCATAAAAGGTGCATCAGGAAGGGCATCCGGCATAAAAACCTGTGCTAAAGTTGTGTGCGGATCAGAGGGTCCGGGGTGGTGATAGCTCGACAGGAACAGTCGGAAAATAATTTAGCATAGCTATCATGAAATAGCAACAAGAAGAAAAGAAAAAAAACACTAGCCTTACCTGTGATTGTGCATTGATGTCTGCTCCACGTTTGACCAGGATCTTTATCACATCCCCCTGTCCTGCTAGAGAGGCGATGTGGAGAGCTGTGTTTCCTTTCTGTAGGGCAAACACACACTGTTTCACCAGAGCCAATATACAGGATTAATCGTTCATAATTCATGATGAGATAATAATAATAATAATAATAATTATTATTATTATTATTATTACAATTAACCCCACATGCATTAGCCTTCACAAATTCTACAAAGGCCTTTACAAAGTGTTTCCTTGCTATGTATGGAGATACATAAGAAAAAAGATACAACTTCTGTTTCTTGTAATAGGTTTATCATTTGTTAATATATCAAAGCAACAGAAATAAGCAGCAAAAGACCACTTCATAAGGTTACACTTTTGTCAAACAAAAGCTGATATCTGAGGTACAGACTCACTGAACAAAGACTGGGGAAAAAATCATCTAAGCTTAATCTAATATTTCATTATCTTGGCCAACAGAGGAGATTGTTAAGGTCTTCCAATGTTCTGCCTGCAACAAGATGTGGAGTGTTGTGTGTTCAGAGATTTAAAAAAAAAACTTTCATAAAAAAATTGGTTATTTGAGGGATTGTAGTCTATGGCCTTAAGAACTGTCCAAAGTATTGTTAAATTTTTGGAGGACAACGCTAAATTGTCATCTTTGTGGAAGAAATATTTTCAGCAAAAAATCTTGAATAAATTAATCATTAAACATTTGATGAATGTTCATTGTAAAAATCAAAGAAATCATTGTAGAAATCAATTATGTTAAATAGTAAAAGTAGGAGCATTTTCACATGCACAGTGTGATGAAAATTTACAGGATTGGGACTAAACAGCTGTATGGCCATAAGAAAATAAATTGTTAGTGAGGCTAGGGAGCATAAAGATTGGACTTTGCAATGAAACATGTGGTCATGTGGTCTGATGAGCCCTGATCGACCTTATTCCAAAGCATTTGGTGTGTCAGGGGAATCAGAGCAAGCGACGCATAATGCACACTGTACAAGTCTCTCAAGTCAGTCTTATCATCTGCGGTTGCTTCAGTTGGTCCCCAGATAGCACACTGCTGAAGGGCCAAAGCTGGGCCAATGGCAGTGCATACGTTGGGCCAATGTTGGCATCAGTAGTTGGCCCAATAGCATTGGCACAAAGCACAATTCATTTAACAGTTATCATTTAGATCCAACAAGTTAGGTATATAGTTTTCTTCAGTGTTATTTATGTAGTAGATGGGTAACCCTCAAATGAGCTCCTGATACTGTATATAAAGCAATGTAATTCAATATCTCAATTTAACTTCCAATTTTCAATCTTGCCATTATTTACTGAACCAACGTTGGGCCAACCTACAGTATCTTTGGCCCCACCAATAGGCCAACAGCCCAATGTTGGGCCAACCACTGATGCCAACATGGGCCCAACGTATGCACTTCTGTTGGGCCAACGTTGGGTTGACGTCGGAGCACTGACAAAAGGGTTTCCAAAATTTTGCCGACATTGGGCCAACAAAGTAGTGCTATCTGGGTCAGGTCTAGGCTTAGAAACATTATCTGGCAATATAATAAAGTCAGCTGATGACCTGAATGGCACTGAATGACCATTTTATCTCATCAATAGATTTTTTTTTCTTTCTTGAAGGCATGAACATATTCCATATGCTTATTGGATCATGATAAATCATTTTCAAACATTAACTGGCCTAAAACAAAATTTTAGTGAGTGACTTTTTCTGACTGGGCAGTTTATTATGTCAAAATTGGATGTCATATTATATCGATATCTTGAAGTAACAAGGTACGGGTATTAAGGAAAAAAATAAAGACATTACGTAGAAATATCAACTTATAACAGGGCATACTGTACACAAATATACTGTATGTGCAAACATTGCATTAATTACTGATATATTTATTTATAAAGGAGGAGTGGACATAGCACCCCCTGCATGAATAAATTGCCCTGTTGGTTGATTACGGGGAGCTCATAGCCAGACAGAACGTGTGATCTCTTGTAAGTGATTTAATGCTTATATTAGAACACTCCCACTTAAAGAGCATAATAATGATAGTTGGGAATAGAAGGTCTTAATCAGCAAGCCTTTTAATCTTAGAGACCCAAAAACAAAAGGAATAGTGATGATCCAATTGCAGAATTAACTCTGTGTGAGTGAGTGTGTGTGTGTGTGTGTGTGTGTGTGTGTGTGTGTGTGTGTGTGTGTTAAAGGTTAATGTTTTCCATAACCTATGGCTAAAGGTTATATGCATGAGCACGTGCTTCCAGTATATGATTACTCGAGACTGTGGTTCCTCATGAGACATATAAAAGAGGATCTTACGGCTTGATAGCTTGAGGAGAGTAAAGCGTATCTGATTGCCATGCTTGAGATTTCTAAGTGACGATCTCTCATTCCAGAACACTGACTGAGTATGATCATGTGACACAAGTATTATGGGATAGTGGGTGGGATTACACTTGTTTGGGATAAACATATCATTGCTTTAAACTCTATTAAAGCTTCCTAAAGAAACTATTAAATATAAAATATATAGAAACTGTACCTTTTTATTTTTTACATAATTTGAACATTCAGTCTCAAAAGTCCCTATTGATGGAAAAATGTGTACCGTAACAGTCCAATAGCTTGGGGTGGGTTTTGCAATAATGATTAATCTTACTAAATTGTAAACAACATATGTATAGAACATATGTGCCTGTTTTGCCTGAAAGTGTTTGTTAACAGAGATTTAAAGTGGTCCTATTATGCAAAATTCACTCTTCAGTAATTTTTAGACATTTATATGTTAAGTCTTTATTTGTTACATAGATACATTACTCCACGGTGAAATTCTTTTCACATAATGTAAAATTCTTTTATTCAGGAAGTTGGGCCCTGGAGCAGGCGTGGTTAAGGGCCTTCTTCTGATTACCTTCTGATCAATAATACTGAGCTAACAGATTGTCTATTGTATGAGTGTATATAAAACATTCCTTGCTTTTCCACTTTTTTTCCCCCAAAGTTGTCTGTTAACGCTCCAGCTGGAATACCCCTCAATCTCACTCTTCCTGCAAATGTGCTGTTTCATGTATAGCTGAGCCAGATAACAGCAGAGCTGAGCAGCAAGTCACGGAAAACCCTAACATCGTTTTGCTTATACAATCACACTGCATACCCATCTAAATGTCTAATTTTGCATTAAATGTCCCCTTTTAAGTCAGACTAAAACCTCAAGTTCGTTCATTAGCCCAAGAATCATAATATTTCCCTCCCGCCAATTTGCCGCCATTGGCTCAGCACTCATATGACACGTCCCAATAATAGCCAGTGAGTAGTCGGTTTCTTGTTGCCAGTTCTAGATATTACCGACTGCCAAAGCACTGCTCCTTGTATACCTCATTGCAAACCTCTTAACAAATACACACCAAAACTAAATCTCTTCTTATGCTTCTCACCACTAATCCTGGAATCAGTTATTATTCTTCAGGAAGAACTCACTTTGGTTGCAGCGTCCACTGCGGCACCTCTATCCAGCAGCTCCTGGACAAGATCCATGTGCCCCTCCTTAGCTGCCAAATGCAGAGCATTGAGTCCATTCTGTAAAGAAAAAGAAAAACAATCAGCAATCATCAGAAAAACAGTTGAGACATAGAAAAAGAACCAGATTTTCTGTTTACCTCCTCATCCATTTTACAGTGTGTTTCTTGACAAGGAAGACTGTACTACACTATTACACACAAGGGGGTTGATATAAATATCAAAGCAGATAAATGCTGTGTCACTTTGGCAGAGGGAAGCGCCAAAGACTTTTGAGGCCCCACTGAAGATATTAATAAAACTGGCAATGCCAATGTGTTTCAAAGCCCCACAACGAGTTAAGTAATAAAGTGTACCTTATAGTAATATAAGGCAGCAAGAAAAAAATCACCACATGTTTTAAAATTTCATTTTAAATTTTAACAGAGGCTTAAGACTCCCAAAACACACCACAGAAATCAATGCATTTGTAGATCCCGTAAGAATAATTTTGGTACACACCAATACAAATACTCTGAATATAATGGCAGATGCCCCAGGAAATCAGAGACAACGCTGCAAATCCAATTCTAACAAGAATACTGATGTGTCTTTACTCTTTTGTTGCAACAAAAGAACATTTTCAGCCCTATTCACACTGGATTATACTGTACTTCCATAGGGACTTGAGGTAATTCCATCATTTGCAGGAGCTACTTTGGGATTGCATCTGTTTTTCTCCATCATCCCCTGGGAAAAATACAGGCTAAATTACCTACTGTTGTAATTTTTTTTTTTGCTTAACACTTGACCGCTGATATTTATGGAATTAAGTTGCCCAGTGCACATTTTGTTCCCAAATTGCCCGTAGTGTGTGTATGTGTGTGTGCCCTGTGATGGATTGGCACCCTGTCCAGGGTGTACCCCGTCTTGTGCCCTAAGTCTCCTGAGATAGGCTCCAGGTCCCCCTGAATGCAGGATAATGTAGATGATGAG
>JAQMYL010000001.1:23490400-23514169 GCA_030014365.1 Clarias pachynema
TAGGCTCCAGGCCCCCGCGACCCTGAATACAGGATAAAGCGGTATAGAAGATGACTGACTGACTGACTGACTGACTGACAGTGCACATTTTCCCAAATTGAGTGCTTTGGAGAGGTCACTTCACTCAGCAGCTTACTTTGTACTGGTCGTATAACTTAATCTTTATACTGCACACATTGGAAACCCATTAGCACAAACAATAAAATGAAATCAATCAGCAAAGCAAAAACCCAAAGCTTGATTAAATAGGCTTTTGCAATTACAGCTATAACAGGCTATAATATAATATAATACTACAATAGTGGCAGATATAATGCCACTTTTTATTTTTGTACAACCTTTAGTTTTTAAAAATAAACTACTCAGTAGTTTTATCATATATACTGTAATATGATATATACTGTAATAGATGCTGAGAAATAAATAAATATAACATAATGTTTATGGCACAAAAACCTGGGTTTGTAAAGATGTCAAATTTCATTATAGAGACAACAAGTGAATATAATTATGAGTTATTCTGTTTATTTTACTTGAGGAATATTTTTAAGTATTTCTCAGATTGGGAAACATTAACCTGGGCAATCAGGTCATGTTCACACACTCACAGAAAAAATGTTCACAAGTATAGATCATCTGTATGGAATGACACTTAATATTATCACATTGCAACACATGTCAAATCTGGACATCTGACCACCACACCCATACTGTATGGGACGGGCCATAAACTGTCGCCACCATACAGCACAAAACTGTATAGCATGTCTTTATATGCTGTAGCAATAAGAATTTCCCTTCACTGTAACTAACAGGGCCAAACATGGCCAAGCATGGCCATGAACTTTACGCATGAAGTGAAGTCCTTGAAAACATTTTTTGCCAAGGTTGGTCCTTAAGAGCTTGAGTGACCTGCAACAAACCCTAACCTCAACCCACTGAACACTTTTGAAATGAACTGGAACGCCAACTGCACCCAGGCTTCTTCACTTACTCAGTGCCTGACCTCCCTAATGCTCTTAGAGCTGAGTGAGCACAAATCCCCACAGCCAAGCTTTAAAATCTCCTGGCAAGCCTTCCCAGAAGAGTGGAGTTTATTATAACAGTAAAGGGGGGCTACATCTGGAAAGGAATGTTAACAAGCAAATATGAATAGAATGGTTAGGTCTCTACACATTTTAAGACATTTAGGCTACATTCACACAACCAGTCTGAAATGTCTCAAATCCGATTTTCTATATGTTCTTTAGGGCTGTCTGAACACAGAAATCAAATTAGATCTAAGTTAGTTTCATATGTGGTCCTAGGCCGGATATATATCCAATATGTAGTCATGTGACTTGAATGATAATGGGCAGATTGGAATTGGTGACTTTTTGTCTTTGTGCATGCGTAGACCGGACTGGCAGCATGGGGATTTCATTTCAACAATGGAGGACAGCTGAGAAAGTAGTCAATGGAGGGAAAGTGAAATCAGTGATTTAGTGGATATTTTGGGCAGTGAGTCTGTCCAAGAAAAACTGGACGGAACCTACAGAAATAAAGTTTGAGATGATTTCACTGAGCAAAGGTGTTTGATGTGAATGTGTGCTGTTTCTGAGGCCAGACGTGGCCACATTAGTCAGATAATAGTCACTTGAAATAATGAATGTAAACTGTCATGACACAAATTCAATTAAACTCAATTAAATGTTATTTGTATAACGCTTCTAACAACTGGCCTTCCCAATTGCCCGTATGAATGAGTGTGTGAGTGTATGTGTGTGTGCCATGCGATGGATTGGCAGCCTGTCCAGGGTGTACCCTGCGTCGTGCCCTAAGCCTTCTGAGATAGGCTCCAGGTCCCCGCGACCCTGAATACAGGATAAAGCGGTAGAGAAGAGTGAGTGAGTGAGTGAGTGAGTGAGTGTATGAAATGTGAATTTGTATGAATCAAAATGATAAGATTGACAAATTCAATCTGACCAAAAAAAATGTAATTCAACAGAACCTCTGTAGTCCAACTAGGGCCTGTGTAGTCCAATGGTGGCCATTGTATTTATTCCCATTTTTACAACTGTGGTGCGACCTCCACAGTGGTCAACATTCACATGCGCTTTGCGAGCCAATCCCTGACCAGTACACATAACCCTCTGTATCGGTCTGTGTAAATAGGTGAAAATTAATGTTTCTAATAAATGACTGTCCTCTGACAGTGGTGCTGTACTGCAGGTGGGCAAAATTTATGAGGATCTCTACTGCTCACATTCAGAGGCACTTAATCCATCTCTCTTTCTACACCCCCACTCTGTCCTACATTCACCAACACAACGCTTTAATCGTAGCAGTCCAAAGCATCGAATGGTACCTGCTGAAAAACTAAATTTGATTGCCTAGTCCTCTCAAAAGCTTATTCTGTTATGCTACATAATTACAGAGATCTGATTTATCACAATGTTCCTACAGTACATCTGTTCAGTAAGAAAAGAACATAATGTAATTTGTAATTACATAATACATAATGTAACATAATAAAATCCCTGAATGACTGACTGTTCTGACTACAACAAATTAACAGTGGATATCACAATAAAAACTATAATTAACCATAATAACTTTATGGAGTATGGCAGGTAAAATGTATATCTACTAATAATAAAAATGGTTTTTTTTCTTCTTTAAGAAAACAGCAAATGAGGAAACGAGTGATATGTTTCTGGTAATCATGATAACGTCAATATCCGCATAATAATTAAATCAGAAAATAGCCAGAGCTCAAGACATACAGTAGAGATGACTGGATTTATGAGCAGGGATTAATTTGCTACAGCACAGCTAACTGCAAATGTGAGGATTTATTGATTACAGTGTGACAAATCACTGTAACAAGAATTGACTCTTAAATAACATAGCAAGGAATATCAATAATTGAAAAAAACAACAACAAACAAACAAAATAAATATTTACATGTACAGTATACTTTTTTGCATTTTCAAAAATTTCATAAAGATTTCAAATAATATGGTTATCACATGGTGTTCAGAAATGAAATTTAATATGAAGTCAATCAAAATTTCAATTGCATTTGGCAATAAACCAGGGCAAGACAAACATCTTTCTTTGTTAAATGCATTTATCAGATATTAAGATTTTTTTTTTTATGTCTAGTCACTTCATTCTGCCCATGACGAAGCTTTTGCAGTGCAGCATGTGAGTCTTTTACTCACTAGAGACTGAATTAACTCTCCGCATAGGTCATGGTTCTAGTGTTTCAAATGCCTGACCAATACAAGGACACCGCCCACACAGTGAATGCAAAGGGACAAAAGGTCAATTGCACGTACCAATATACAAGCCAGAAACAAAGGCCGTGTGTTTTTATGAATTACATCCTCTCCGAATTTCCCTTACCATTTTGGCTAGAATTATTTCAAATATACTGTAGGTGACATGACTACACGTTCCTCCTGTACAGCGGGCAAGAAGGAAACACTCAGTCAGACTGTAGCACGTGACTGGCATTTACTACACTGCATACACTCTGTTTCTATGGTGCAGTTGGAAATTCACAATCTGTTCTCACATGATGAAATACATGGTAACAAATTTCTCACTAACTAAATGCTGCAATAAAAAAAATAATTAAACGCTTAGATTTTTGTGTCAGATTTTTATGTAATTACTGCAAAAAAATGGTGAATATACGGTAATAGTTTGGAAAGTGTGATCTAATGTTCCTGTTTGATCACAGGATTTTTGAGTTATTCCACATAGCTACTGTATGTAATCCAACAGAAATAAACTCTTGATTTCAAGGGTGGTGGTGATCAGGAACATACTGTAATTCTGGGTATCACTTTCCATCACATCGGAAGATATGGTGCTCGAGTAAGAAAGATTCAACACTAGGAGAAATGTAACAGCAGTAATGGGATGTCTTACATGCCAGTTTCTGAAACTGGTGATTGGTGTAGGATCAAGCTAAGAGAAGAAAGGGTTGGATTGCTTTGTGATTGATTCAGCGACTGAAGAGTTTGTCAGAGAAAAGGCTGTTGAGCAAACTCTGTGAACCACTAGCGGGGCTTTCTTGTGAAAAAACAAGTGGAAAGACTGGGAATATTCATTTGAAGATAATTCAGAATTAATTGTAAAATAATTTCTGGTTATTTTCTTCTTTACATAATAAATGAATAGCAAAAGGCTCATCACAGAAGCAAAAGCACAGAATGGGTGACGGGTTAGGGGTATGACTTGCCTGGTCTTTAGGGAATTTTCCTAAAAATATTAATGTTAATGCATTTGATAAATCTAGCATCTAGAAATTTAATGCATTACTTTTTTTTACGCAAATTAATCATATGACCAAGTTTGACAAAAGCAAATCATGGCTTTCCATAATTACAGCGCGATTACCAGGCTGTGTGTGATAACGGCACGTTTAATGCGGATACTAAGATGATTAAGGAAACATCACCAGATGTGCTGAACAACACATTTCATTATAAAAAGCTTCCAGATGAAAGTTTGGATAAAACCAAAGTTGTGTACTTGAGCTACCTATTTTTACAAGAATATATTAAGTGCAAGGTGTGGGAGTAGTGGTTCAGGTGGCTAAAGATCTACACCATTTGATTTATTTAATTCAGCACCAAATACAAATCAAAAGCATTTTATTTATTGAGATTTCAATTTTGGAAGATGTTGTCCCAAATTCTCATCCTTAGCACACTTAGAATACACTTGCTATTAGTTATTCATATACTTTTGTTAATGTTTTGTAACACGCCTATGTTTTGGTTCCTGTCACTGCTTTACAGTATCATGTAATTAGCTTGTTTCATTAATTATGTTCACCGCAGGGTGTCTTTGTCTTACCAAGAAATCTTGTCAGTTGTTTCATTCATTCATGAGTTTGAATCCTTATCTGTGTTTCTGGACATGATGATTGATTACCCTTGTGTATTGTTGCGATCGTGTGTATTTTTATCCAAATGGACGTTACTGAACTCCAGTGACAACCACTTTATTAAGCCAAGTTCTTTGATACATTAGGTTTACACGATTGTAGCCATTTAATCAGTTTCATTTGCAAAGTTGCTTGAGTCTAAATATACAAGAGCACAGCTAATTTGCTTCCAAATTTGCATTTTATTGGCAGTCTTTTCTAAAAGAAAGCAAGGGAAGCCTTGGGGATATACTGACCTTTGGGAGTTAGCACAAAGTGTTACTGTAGCCTGTTGCTAAGCAACACCCTTCTTCACTGATAGCAACCTAAATGATGTACTAATCATGTTTATTATCTGGTGATTTTTGGAGCATCCATCACAGGAATGGCATAGCATCATGTTTAAGATGCTGCTAGGTCCACAATTAAATGGCAACTCAAACAACGACAACAACAACAAAATGTTTGGTAACTAATTAAATCAGGACAAATAAGCAATTTAGATAAATGTCTCTTACTCTTCACTAAAAAAGGTCACGTCATTTAGAAGTGATGGACGGATGCATGTGCCACAAACCTTGAGGCATGATTACTTATTGAACTAAAGCACGGGATTCAGGCAGGGCTGAGGACTGTAGCTCACTATCACACTAATGAATTTATCTACACTGCCTGGCCAAAAAATAAATAATTAAACCCTTGCCGAAATATTAGCCTGTATCAAGAAAATAAAATATTCCACATACTTTCCTTATGCATTATTAATATCTAGAGGGATAGGACTGTCAACTTTATGGAAGGAAATCATAAATGACCGTGACAGGAGATCACTTATACACTTGGTGGAAGTTTCATCGTAAACAGTCGACAGTAAAAATGTTTAACGATGAAAGTAAGAGCATTTCCATAAACAGTGAGATGAGAATTCATAAGATTGCAAGTAAACCATTGCCTGGCCATAAGAAAAACACTTGTTAATGAGACTATTAAAAAAAAATAATAATAATAAATAAATTAATTAATTAATTAATTTACTGGGAAACATAAGGATTGGAGCAATGGAACAGGTCTGATGAGTTCAGATTGACCCTATTCCAGAGCAATGGGAATGTCAGGGTAAGAGGGTAAGCAATGCACCCATTATGCATAGTGCCCACTAGTGCCCAAGGCAATGTTATGACCCAGGGTTGCTTCAGTTGGTCAGGTCTAGACTCAGAAACATTAGGTGGCAATAAAATGAAGTCAGCTGATGACCTGAATGTATCAAATTAATGGATTTTTTTTTTCTTCCCTGATGGCACAGTCATATTCCAGGATTCAGACTGTGAAAAAAGTGGTTCTGGGAGCATGAGAAATACTTTTTACACATGAATTGGCCATCATATTGTGTGCTGTAATCAAAGCTAAAGATGGTCAAACTCATTATATTAAAGTGTGTGACTTTTCTTGGCCAAGCAGTGTAGTTATTGTAACTGCATATATTTGTGTAAAAAAAACTAACCTGATTGCAAGTGCCGATGTCCACACCGCTCTTAAGGTACTCCAAAACTTTATCGATGTTCCCAGCTCTTGCAGCTCGTAAGAAACTGGTGTTGCTGTCCGACTGGATAATAGAAAAAAAGACAATACAGTATTAGTGAGGATTCTGCCATATAAAATTGAGCAGGTGATCAGGGGTTAGAAATCCTGTCACAATCATGTTCAATATTATGGTTTGCAGTTTAATGATGATGATGATGAAGACACCCTTGTTAAGCTTACCATCCCAATACCTTACTAATATTACATGTAACTCAATAGTGGCACAATTCTTTTTTTGTTTTAATATAATCCCACATAAGCAATATTGTATGATTTTAACAAATAATTTGCTTTGTCATTTGGATGCACATGACCACACACAGTTCTGTTTCAGATGCTGTACTGCTGAAGATTCTACTTGTGTATAATGAAACTTGACCTCAGAAAATTTCTACTGCATTTCAGAACTTTTCCCACCTTCTGTGATTTGTAATAGCAAAATATATATATAAATATATTAATTATAATGCTTATCACAGACCATGGCATACTTGCAGTACTGTATAATAACCTTCATTACTGCTTATTATAGCGAGACTTGGTTTATCAGCTACTTGCAAAAACACAAGGTGATATGAAAATATATATTTATGTACTGTATCAAAGAGTACATGACTATGCAAATATCAATATGATAGTCAGCACATTAATAGCTTTTTCCTTAGTAGCAGCACAATTCCAAATAAATGCTGTGTAAAGGTAAAATACATAAAATGCCGCATCACATTATAACAATAAAAAGTCAGGACATTATATACAGTATGCAAAGACAATATTATTTTAGCTCTTTTAAAAAAAATAATAATAAAAAACATTCAAAATGACCTTATCTAGCTGCCAAGTTTGTACACACAGTGTATGTTGCTAGCCAGTTGCTACTAGCTTTGAAATTAGCAAGGTTAGCTATCTGGGCAACTCACTAGCTTTTCCATTCTATTCCCTTTCTTTCCTCACTAATAATGCAAATTTGACAGAACAATGGACATAACCCTATGTATGTGCATTTATATTACAATAGTTAACTAAAAATCCCTGTGGCAGCTATATGGCAATATATAGCAAGATACACAAGAACATTACTTGTTATATGAAACATTATTATGTGATTTCACTGTATGACCCTCCCCAAGCCGAAACTGCGCCATTCTGCTTTAACACCTGATATAATAAAGGAATAGAGAATGGCAGAGTAGTTTAAAAAAAAAAAACACACATTAAAAAAAGAATGTGTATTTGGGCCTTTTTTATTATCTTTATGGTGGTAGGAGTGGTTGGGCCCTAAGTAAAGACTATCCTTGAGATGCCTGCACTAAAAAACGCTTAATTTTCAATAGAAGAGCATTCACAGAGCCAAATATTTATGAACTCATTTTTTTTTTTTACAAATAAAGGGAATCAAGAAAGAGATTCTCTTTCTCATTTTACATTCTCAAGAAAGAGAATGTAAAATATTAACTGTAGTAACTGTATTTATAAGTCTGGGTTATAAAATATGCGAATGAATTTAAATATCATATTTATAACAGTTTTATTTATTTAAAAAATATGCAGCAAAATATTAGTAAATGCATCATATTTTAATTACCATTTTTATTTCAGGCATGACAAAGCACACAACAGAATTCAAATCTCAGAGCAGCAGTAGGATGAGAGTGGACTGCATAGCATACATGCAGATGGATCATGATTACCAAAAAACAAAAGAGAACACTTGCTATGAGAGCCCTTCAGACAAAGTCCTTATTCATTTAAAGGGCACATAATCACATCTGAGTTTGTCTGCGTGTGTAAATTGCACTAGAAGTTATGGGTTCTATCAGTTTCTTCTCAAGAGTATCTGTGTGACCATCCTGTAAAGGATCACATTGTTCTCCTAAGTTTAATTAATGGTGGTTAACATGACCGCCCCGACTAATGCATGTGAAGTCTATCATATGCTTTTTCTTTAAGTCACATGAAGGAAGTCTCTGTATCTTGCTCTCTTGTTCTTTCAGCCACAAATGGCGATGGCATTTTTGGGATTAAGAATCATAATCTACTGATGATATTCCAGATATTCAAGTGATGTATATTTCCACTGGCTCTGAAAAAGTGGTTGCAATAAAGATAATGATGATAATAAAGATCAAACGTGATGAACAATAGTGTGATTCCTTGAGAAATCGCTCTAATAAAGGGAACAAATAGGAACGAAACAATGTACGACAGAATAGCTAATAATTATGTACAATTCTGTAATAAATTACATCTTGGTATCTGTTTTACTTTAGCAATAGTCTTGAATATTTTAGACTTTGACTGAGAAAAAATATGAAGAAATCAAAATATAAATAATATATGATGATGCTGCATGTTGGTAACGATATCAAGCAATAACGATGTCAAAAAATAAAAGCAAACTATCTTTTTTCTCTATTCATATTAAAACTTGGAATTTTTTCATTATTTGATTACCTTTAAATAATCAGCTCAAATAATTACAGTTCTTTATTTTAAAAAGTGGCTTGTTTAATAAACCATGCTCTATTATTCTCAGTCCTGTCCATATACGAACATAATTGCAATATATGTGTGACATGAAAAAATAAGAATTACTACTGTATATGTATGAAAAACAATTAAAATGTCTAGGAAAACAGATATTACTGAAAGAATGCTGTGCAGATGTGTGTGTGTATGTGTGAGAGAGAGAGGGAGAGGGAGAGAGAGAGAGAGACCTGGTTTAAACCAACAACTGGTTTTCAAGTATACAACTGGTTTTCAAGTATAATTACCCAAATTCAAAAAAGAAGAACTCTGAAAATGATGCAACCTGTTTGCCCCAGGAGGCGGCAGCAGGCGCCAGGATCCACTCGTCTGCCCCTCATACTGGGCTTGGATACACCCTGCTGTGCCTGCTATACACACACAAGTGTCCCAGGATAACTCTCAGGAGGTTTTGCTGCAGTATCTCTCTGGGAAGGCTGGTATTCAACCCACTTACAGATCTTTGCCCTTAAATGTCATCTAAGGTTGCTTTGACTTAATTTAAGGTCTATTTTAGCCATTTTATTCTAATAGAGTATGATGTATTTATATTCATGTCTTATTGGTTTTGCCAATTAATAGCACTATTTGTATATATAACAAAACTACATTTAGAGTACATGCATCAATGCTTACCTGCTATAACTTCACAGACAGCATTGCTTTTTATTAGTGACACAACTGAAAATCAAAACCTTATTTCAACATTATCCATACACTCATCGTGTTTTTAAAGCTTTCTCATAAAAAATTATGAGAAATTAAAAAGAGAATTAAAAAGAGAAAGCTTTTTAATTCACTACTTAATAATTACATCACAGTCATTTTCAGTTATTGAAAATTTCAAATTATATTTGTTACCTAAACATTCTGGTCCATGTGTTGGGCAACTCCATTCTAAGATTCTATGCGTCACAACAAATCACTGAGTTTCTACCCACAAATCAAACAGCTTGTGACTTACAAATAAAATGGAGTAGGCTGATTTCTTTCTTCTTCCTTTTTTGCATTAATGAAATCAGATAAGACTGGTTGTGGAATATAGTAGATGATTCTTACAAGTTCACAACAGCTCCAGTAACAAAGCAGAAATACCCTTGGATGATATTCATCAGTAGATGTCTGATTATATTGCAAAGTCAAACATTATCCTCAAGCAGCCAACAATGTGCACTACAGATAAAATATCTGCAAACAAAAACGGTGTTATGCCTCATATCATAACTGTGAGTTAGAGAAGAAACGGCTGATTGTCCTTAAACTCCTACATAACATTTCTGTCTTTTCTTTACAGTCAAGAGAGCTTGATCATTTTCCTATGAATTACAAACATGTCTAATCCATACAAGCCTTCAGGTTCAAGAATAAAACAGAGGCTGATACAAATTTTTGTGACTAATATACTCAGAGAAAATTGTACATTTGAAGGCGTTAAAATGTCTTCTAGGGCAGGAGGGGGGTTTAGAGTGATCCTCGAAAACCTAGGAGGTGCAGGAGATAAAGCTGAGGTGTATTCAAGGTCAAGTGCACACGTACAGTATATACTATAGGGACAAAAGTATTTGGCCAAATCTGCAATGGCATTGTATCCAAAAACATATAATTTGGAACTTTGGATTGCGAGCATAATTCGTTCCAGAAGCCTTCTTGTATATCAAAACACTCATACATCAAAGCAAATTTCCTCATAAGAAATGGTGAAAACCCAGATTATTTGTTCCACAACCCAAAAAAATAAATATGCACACATGAAACTCCACGATATACAACACTCGCTCGTTTATCAAGCCAAATGTTATTTACAATTTTTGCTCGTCTTGCGGAACACTCGCAAACCGGGTTACTCGCAATCTGAGGTTGCACTCTACTTCAATATGGAGTTGGTCCCCAGTTTGCAGCTATACCAGCTTCCACTCTTCTTGGAAGGCTGTCCACAAGATTTTGGAGTGTGTCTGTGCAAATTCAACCACCGATGGGGTTGAGGTCTGTGCAGGCCAGACAAGTTCTTAAAAGCGCTATGCAAATAAAATTTTATTGATTTTAATTGTTGAAGTTCTTCCACACCAAACTCATCAAACCATGTCTTTTATAGACCTTGCTTTGTTCATTGGGGCACAGTCATGTTGGAATAGAAAAAGTTCTTCCCTAAACCGTTGCCACAAAGTAACATAGCATAGCATTGTGCAACATGTCTTGGTATGGTGATGTATTAAGATTGCATTTCACTGGGTATGAAGGGCCTGATTGAAATATCTTAATACAAGAATTAACAGTTTTGTCTATATAGTGTACTTTGGTGCCACTTGGTTTATGGGTGAACACTATAAAACAAGCAGTTGCTGTAGACTGATTTTGGAGTTTGTACAGTTAGCTATTTTTCCTGACATGTAGGATGATGTGCGATGTGTACAGTGGATGCAGCTCCTGGCACACAGTGTGACCTTTTTCTTTTTTTTTTGGATTTTTTCCCGATTTTTCTCTCATGTCCAATTCCTCCCCGTCACTAGGGGGCTCCCACATTAAGGCTACTACTACCAGTCAGTCAGGAGGGCCGAAGACTACGAAGATGCCAGCCGATCGCATCTTTTCAAACTCCTCGCTCATGCACCATTAGGGTCGGCGTAACACACTCGGAGGACAGCGCTATCCGCTCCTTCCGCTTGCGTGAGTTCACAGACGCCCCTGATTGGCTGTAGAGCCGTGATTAATGTGGGAGCACTAAGTACCTCTCATCCCTCCCCTCTGAGAGAGCTCGGCCAATCAGCTCTCTCTAGACCTCCGGCTGCGGGAGGTTACAGCATCACCCGGGAATCGAACTCGCGATCTCCGGATGATAGGGCGAGCACTTTACCACACAGTGTGACTTTGACCAGATGGAAAAAAGCAATGGTGACAGTAAGACGTGGTAGAGAAGGGAGGACCATACGATGCTATACCTGTACATCAGCCATGACTCTCTGATACTGTTTAGCGGGATGTCCTTTCACTCTGTATTCTAAGCATAATCTCCTGCAATGCTGCACAACATAAAGCTTGCCAACGCGTGGATTACTCATTGGTATCTGGTAATAGATTAAAACCTTTTAACCTCACAATGAACCAGGTTTTTTTTTTTCTCCTGACCTCTGTCATTTGGAGGGAGCATGTGGCGTCCAGACGTGTTACTGTCCATCTATTGCTCCAAGCGTGCAAGCTCAAATTAAAAAGCTTGTGTGCTTTGAGTCAGAGAAGGTAGATACACAGGTAAATAGATAAGAACTCTCAGTTTGGTGCACTCTCATTTAGCATGAAGATTTGTGGATGATGAGCCTCACTGTTTTAAGATCAAACAGAACGGTAAATATGATAGAAAATCATAACCAAAGGCCAGTGAGTAACCAGCGTAAAATATTCATCCACAGAGAGCCTATCTGCTCTAATCAGTCCTGAAGGAGTTATGAATAATACAACTATGGACTACGAGCATCATTGCTAAAAAACATCTAAACCCTGCCTAGTGACCACACAGACCACTGTCTCTGAGACCGTGACAGCAGAACCTTTCCTAGGGCGGATACAACATGTTCTTATTGGAGTTTTGTTTATGCTCTCTTTCGCAGTGACATTTTATCCTCTTGTATAGCAAAAAGTTCATTTGGAAGAAAATAATATATCGAATCCTTCAAACTTGACAAGAGACTGAAGAAAGACATAAATAAGCCACATGTATAAACGTCCCTCTGCAATAACCCATCGCTGTGCCAACAAAATTGAGGGTCACCTTAAAACAGAACTTGTGTACGGTACGGATTGTGTTCATTACCCACAGCCGCTGCATCCAACTGCCAAGTTTTTCATTAGACTACTTACATTTATCAGCCAAGATAAATGTCCAGAAAATCTTGAGTACACACACGCACACACACACACACACACACACACACATATACACACTGGGTGGCACCTGTGCATCATTAAAATCTATTTCTGGAAATCCTATCAGCACACTACAGCATGTGTGTGTTTACATGCCACCCAGCAACTATCTGTATGACATTCAAAGTTCCTTGGGCATGCCCCGGGTGTCTATAACAAGATAATCCTCATCAGTAACAATCATAAAGTAATAAAGTAATATCATAGACTGTAAGAATTTGAGAAACAATAGAAGCATAATGTCTCTGCTTGAACCAGCCATACTAAGTTTTCCAACCGTATCTGCTTTTCTGGATTTCCTGCTTTCCTGCCCTACCAGGAAAAAAAAAAAATGCTCCTTTGGTTAAATAGTGAGTATAAAAATGCAGTTGATTGAAAATGATCATGGTCTCAAGTGAACAGTTAGTCTTAAATACTCATGTCACGCCGTGCCAGGCAGCGGGCAGGAAAGCTATTTAAATCAATTAGCTTGTAAGAAGCTAAACAATGTATTTTTTAAACCAATAGTACTGATAAACAATTTACAGTATGTACAGTATTCTTGACATGCATAATACAAGGACTAAAAGAAATGCAAAAGTGGGAATAGCTTTTTTAATTAAGTGACGTAGGTCATTAAAACTGCACATCTGAGTGTCCCTGTCCAATAGTCTCAATCACAAGTGATGCATCATTGAAAGCCTTGTCACAGTTGATGATCTCCCATTGCGTGGTTTGTATTCAATGCAGGTTTACACTTCTTTAAACTTCCCATCCATCTGTGCACATTGCTCTTGTCAGTGGTGTCATCTCGATACACATTCTTTAGCACAGTGGGAGACCATCATTTTTTGTGATTTTCAAACTAAAATTCCCAATAGAAAAGGATAAGTTTTTAAGAATCAGTGAATTATGATAGTTCAATCATCTTATCCAGGGAAAATACTCAGTATGCAATACACATCGAACACATACTTCTAAAGAGCTCCTGATGAAGCAGTCTGGCTAAGGATCAGTTGATTGTCCTGGTTTGATTTATACCACTCAACCACGTGGCCTGATTTCATTTCATCTCTTCAGCAATAACCCCAACCCCAAGGACACACGATGTGATGAGACGACCGTATATCTGAGTCACCATTCATCACAGCCAGAAGGCTGAAACACAGTTTGGCTTCTGGAATGAGCAGGGAACCTGGCACTCACTTCTTTTTTCATGTCTTTGGACAACAACAAGGTCTAAGAAAAAGGAGATTTAATGGTAGCGTACTTGATTAGCATTGAAGTGGCAGCTGCATGCAGGTAGTCAGTGCTAATTGTGTGTAACGTCAGGAATAAAATTGGAGGTCTTGTGGCCCAGCGAGTTTTCTCTGACCCCAAAGACATTTTTTTGCAGTTACATTTAAAAGAATTCAGACTCTCTAAAAGGCTATGAGACAGTGGTGGCTCGGCGTTTAAAACTCTGGGTTACTGAGCAGAAGGTCAGGGGGTCAAGCCATAGCAGTGTCAGTCTGCCACTAAGCCTGGCTCTTAATTATCTCAAATTCTTCTTCTTCTTCTTTCTTTTTTTTTTTAGAACGGGTATGAAATTAGCACATTTTATCTCGTGCTAGAGTTTGGTACTTTTGTTTAAAAATCCTATCTCAGACCAAAGACATAGTTCTGCTTTGTCTACAGTACATACTGTTCGTCTCTGTTTACCACAGCAATTTTTGTACTTTACTAAATAACGAATACTGCATACTGGTGCTACAGTACCAACAAGGGTGTATTTCTTCCACGTCCAGTTTGCAAAGGAATTTACTAGGGCCGTCAATATTAACGCATTACCACGTGATTAATCTAACATGGAGAATAACATGACTCAGGAAACATCACCAAGTGTCAAAGTAAATGGTAAGTTTATTTATAAAAAGCTTCTAGATGGAAGTTTGGATAAAACCAATGTTGTGTGCTTGAGTTACAGTATGTTCAAAGGAAAACTATTTTTACAAGAATACATTAGAACCCAGCAAGATGCGAGAGTGGTGGCTCAGGTGGCTAAGGCTCTAGGTTGTTGATCTCCTGATTTGAAGGTCTGGGTTCTAACCGGTGGGTTTGCCACACCCCATACTACCCAGCCTCTACATGCATTGGTAATGTTAATGCTTAAGATATTATAAAACTGCATAGTTTCCTCTAACCAGTTTGTCGAATGCATTTCTTCATTCCAACATTGCATGTTTATAATACAGTACAAGAAAATCTGATTATTTTCAAATTGTGATTAATCGTAATATACAGTATGAACAGCCCACAGATGAGTATTTGAGCAATGCCCTAAGAGGATGCAAAGATTTCTCCCAAAAGTAAAACCCTCATGTTTTTTTTGATGCATAAAAGTACAACTATAATCTATATTAAAACATCCTATTTTTCTCAGCCAAGCAACTCACACTTCCTAAAGCACAAACACAAAAATAAGCAACAAAATACCATAAACCACACTTCCTCTCTCTATCGTGGTTTAGTCAGATCTCTTCCATATTGACAGACTGAGAGAAAGCTATATGTCATATAAGAATTTGGTGCATCTATATAGCTATTTTTCCCCCTCTCCTCTTATTTATTTATTTAGTGAGGTAGTGGTAATTCAGTTCTCATAAAACTGTACCCAGGTATCTTACAGTTAAACGTCAGTTATAATGGCAAAAATAAAAAATAAATAAATCAGAAATAAGATCCATTTGTGGACTAGTAGCCAGAAAGTATCCTCTTCCACACGTCTCTAATACTCTAATACAGCTGTCACAGATTTCTCAAAGACCCCATGATGGCCTGTTTTAGCAAGTAGTGAGTTTCTTACCAATTATTTTTCTTTTTCAGTTTTATTATTACAGTAACAGACACCGCATTCCTCTACTGTAACATTCCAAAACAGCTGAACTGTGAACTGCAGCACCGTATCGGAGGAAACTATTGGACACTTTGTGAGTCCCAAAGTGTGAAAGCGGCAGTCTTGCAGAAATCTACAAGCAGATCATTCAATCTGTACACTGCGGTTTCGATTTTCAAATTTCAATCAGTAAATATGACGTGCC
Source organism: Clarias pachynema (assembly GCA_030014365.1). NCBI lineage: Eukaryota > Metazoa > Chordata > Actinopteri > Siluriformes > Clariidae > Clarias > Clarias pachynema. The sequence continues at coordinate 23,506,407 of JAQMYL010000001.1, forward strand.
TGGATCTGATCAGCTGTCCGGTCACGTAACCAATTCACAGAGGCTGGTAAAAAAAAGGAAACTATCAGTGGAATATAACAGCTATAAAACATATCTGAACGTTATTAGGAAAACCTGTCAAACATGACATGCTGTAGATAAACTCAGCAAGGAGTTGTTGTTAAACGCATAAAGATTTGTTACTGTACAGGTCCAAGTGGGACATTGTAACAATATGGTTCCAACTACAGCTCCAAAACAACAAAGTAAAATGCCAGGAAGATGCAAATCTGCAGATTCTTACCAAGGGTTCGGTGCTCCAGCTCTGATTCGAACCATCAGTATTTGAAGTAGGATTACTCCGTTCTGGATTTTCCTCCGTTTCTCTAGGCATTTTATGCATTGCTCTGTTGCCCATGGCAACTATGATTGAATTTCATCTCATTACAAGTTTCAAGCAAAGTGGAAACTTTCTAATACTAAACGAATCTTCCTTAAGCTCCAGTCTTGTGTCTTACTAGGAGCACCATGGCACTTTACTCTCTTGTTTATTTGCTAGAGTGTCATCCAGCTTCTTCCATAAACAGAAAGAACCATCTACTGCTGGCGTCTTCACTGTTCATTTGAGCCTCAGCTATTTTTACACCCACTAGCTGTGCATGTGAGTGGAGTGTCAGTGGTATGTTTGGAACTAGAAAGTGTACAGGAGTACACAGCGACTGGCGTGAAGGTGGGAGCTGATATACATATACAGTACATTAAATGACTACAACAATACCATGGCACCAGGTACTGTACAAATTACCTGGTACAACTGTGTACCTGGTAATGGGGAAAGTAAAGCGTTATTGTTTCAATGTACTGTACTGTACATACTAGGCATATTTTATTAAACTTTTTGTACAGTTGCATACAAACATTTTTACAAAAGTTACACTTTATTATACAGTATTTCATTTACATTACAAAGCTTTCTTACTCAGAGTGACTTATACAGTACATCTGAGCAGTTGAGGGTTATGCACCTTGCTCAAGGGCCCAACAGTAGCAGCTTGGAGGTTGTGGGGTTTGAACCCGGGACTTTCCAATCAGTAATCCAACACCTTAACCGCTGAGATACACAAAAAAAGTACACAAAAAAAAAAAATTGCAAAGTGTGTTCACAACACAGCTGCTTTACATTTAGTGATGCTCAGCAAACTCCATACCAGGCAAAGCTTACAGAGAGCTGAAAATGACGAAACGATGACTAAGCCGTGAAAGAGCATCTCCTGATCACAGCATGGGCTAAATGTTCCAGTAATTACAGTGTGTTGGCCACCATAGATAACACACACACACACACACACTTCCTCTTTCATAGAGAGACATTTCTGTCCTGATTTTTATCTCTTTTGGTTTATTTGTTTTCTTTTATGGATTTCTCTTTGGATTGCTTTCTTTGTAGTGAAACGACTACATTTTTATAATACTGTAGCATCATTGAATGTGCGTGCATTAGAAATTTAGAGGTCATTCACATAGTGTACAGTACAGCACTGAAATATGTACATACAGTACAGTGCAATAACTCATCAGCAAACATGTATAGGATTTGAAGCTGATGAATCAAAGTTCCCATTATAAATAGGACACACATCTAATCATCTCCCACACTCAGGATGCACAAATGTTCAAACATCTCATAGTACAGTATGCATATACTGTATTTGTGCTTTATTGTGTTAATTTCCATACAGTATGTATTGAGAGTTTAGGGATACTCTGTACTATGACTATATTACTAACTCCTACTCAATAGTCTTTAGCTGGCGGGCTGACTATACCATATAACTCCCCATAATCCCCGTTAAATCCCTCGGCACTAGTAAAAGTAAAATTAAATACCGACCGTATAGTGATTCCCACACTACTTAGGTTATGTTACGAGATATTGTGCTAGCAATACTATATTAATTCAGGAGGATCCAAAAAAATAACCCCCAACAAATCTATTGATCCTACTCTCATGATCAATAATTTGTAATTCATTTATATTTCGACCTAGTGAGCGACTCTCCTCATCTCTAAAGCATAAAGTAGTCCCGCGAGATGTGGTATGATTTATCAAAGCTACAGCACACTGCAGTGTACAGTAGCTACAGTATGTGTGGGAGGCAGAGTTAAATGTCCCCGTTCTCCTTACAAGCAAGCCTGAAAAACATGACACGCCATTACACTGCCTTGTCATAAATAGGATACTGGGCAGAAGTCTAATCCGCACCTGAAGCAAAGAAAAACGTCAGGTTTAATAACTGGTGAACTGTACATGCGTGATGCGGTCACAGTTTCCGCGACCATCCTAAGCAAGAATGCAACAGCATGACAACTGAGCCACCCCTCATTTCTTCAAGTTAAATTTCATTACATTTGTGAACAAAATAGGAACAAATGTTTTACTGTGTCAGGCTGTAAAATGCCTGAAGTTGCAATTTAAAAAATGGTTGTTTTTGTAAGCATTCACAGCATCACTTGTTTTTTATGCTTAATTGATTTATAGGCCATTGTGTGGCTTAACAAACAAAAAAAACATTCCTTTGAAACTGGTCAGGTACTGTGACTGGACTGAAAATGAGAGCCAAAAATGAGAGCCAAATACGTCCTCCAGGAAGCCTTGAGTACTATTTCATTAGAAATAGATTACATTAAAAATACTGTACAGGAAAGTCTGGCTCTTGGTTGGCTCAAGATTGTGCACAGTATTGTATGTACAGTATGTATAGATGAATAGATACTGTAGATATATATAGTATACTACGACACAGTGGCTTAGTGATTAGCATGTCGTCTTGCACTTGGGGTTGGGGTTCAATTCCCGACTCAGGTCTGTGTTCATGGTTGGTGGGTTTCCCCTGGGCACTCCAGTTTCCTCCCACGGTCCAATGACATGCAGGTTAGGCTGATTGCCATTTTCAAATTGCCATGTTTGAATGACAACACACACATGTATACTGTATATATAGATAGATAGATACAGTATATACTGTACAGTATAGTATACACAATATAAGTATATGTTACCTTTCTGTATGGTAACTCAAATATCTCTTCCACATGTACTATATAGTATCTCAAGAATGACAATAATGACCACTCTTTTAATAACCCTAACCAATATTTTTCATTCTGAGAGCAGATTTTCTTTCAGGTTTAGCCCCACTACAATCAAATTGCAGGCTTTAATCCTTTGGTAGGTGCAGAAGACAAACATATCTAATCTCTGGTAAACCACATGCCAGGCATAGTGGGGTTGGGGCACTGAATAAAAGTGTAATCTTCAAAAAAATTTTAAATAAATCTGTATCTGTCTTTATGCCTTAAAATGACACAACTGTTTAGCAACATAAAGGCATAGTACAACAAACCTAAAACAAAAGTAAGAAATCCCTAAATCTTATTCTATGTTAATGCTATCAAGCACAAATACATTGGAGACCTTCATATGGATTTGTAAGCAAGATGCAGTACACTTCTTACTGTAAATTAGTCTACAGTATGTCTACAGAGGACTATTTATATCTTTGACACAAATGTAATCACTTCAAACTATAAATTCTTGTATTGACTAGCTTAAACACCTCAAAGAGTACTGCAGTCCTCATCATTTACAGTGGCTACACGACTGCACTGAGTAAGGATGGAAAAAAAAGGAGTCAGGGGCTATGTTACCATAGCAACTCGGACAGCTGGACTGCAAGAGTTTATTGGCAGGCTTGGTATGTGTGTGTGTGTGTGTGTGTGTGTGTGTGGGGAAAACCTGAGACAGATGGCCGAAAAAAAAGATAATCTCTCAAAGCAAACGGAACTGACAGACTACATTTCCCGTCTTCGAGCTGTGAAGAGTTGAGAAGAGGATCGTTTCCACTAGAAGTAATGTGTGTTTTATGAAACTGACTCGGAAGCATGGATAAAATCAAATCAGCATCCAGTGTGTCAGTCATATCCAAGGAAGGTGACACATGAAAGCTGGTACAAGCAGGGAGAGGCCCTGACATTTATTTTTGAGTGTGTGTAAAAGAAGACGAACAGTGGCTATAATATCATTAAAAAAAAATCTGTTGAAATATTTTCGCAATAATTGTAGCATCTTGCATCTGTTCGGTAAGAAACATGGAAGTAATCAGTCTCAAAACACTACTGATGCAGCCGATTAACCTACGCGCTCACCGGCATGGTGCTCACTTCGGAGGCGTTTAAGGCAGACGATACACTCTGAACTATTTCCACATTTTCATCCCGTGTGGTAGGAGTGAATTAATTGCTAAGTTCGCTTTGTTTAGAAATAATAACTATGCTGAGTGGCAGATATACAGTACATGCTGCTCACTTGAATGTTCAACTCTTGTATTTTAAATTATTTGGTATTTCTTTTGTGAGAAAATTAACGTTATAATGAACAAGCTACATTTAATCAATCATGAAACTTTTTTTTTATGTTTTCAAAATTGGGGGAAAATGTATCATCAAATCAGGATATTTATAAAATCATCATACTAACAGAATCACGATTGTAATTAAATTCGCACCAGTGTATCGTGATAATATCATATCAGGAGGTGACTGGTGAGCCTAGTGAGCACTATTAATACACATACTGTATGTCTGCACTTGAACATGCACGTACCGTCTACTGGAATTATTCCAGTTTTAATATACAGGAATAAATAAACACTTGTATAAACTAATGTGTCTTCTTTGCCTCCTTAGAAAGCAGGACATCCATCTAATCTGGAAAAGCATGCTGAAATACAGTGACTTTTGCTAATTTGCAAACAATAATAAACTACGTTCATCCGATTAGAAATTTGAGCAAATAATGAAAAAAAAAATCATACCTTACATGATATTTTATTTAAGACTGTTTCATTACTAAAATATAGTCTGCAGTCTCAGTAATGCATATGACAAGGACTTATCTCCTGTACTGGTAGTTGTATATATTGTAAATGATAACAGTTACTTTGCACATGAAAATTATTCAGTTTTTGCATTTATGTTTCAATACCTTTACATTTAAAAGTTTTCAATAAATTTCTTTTTGTTTTTTGCATGTTTAGTTTCAACTAATTAAATCGAATGAATAATTATGTTAATATTTTAGTAAAATAGACAAAATCAATATGTAAATACTACACCCGGCCAAAAATTTTTTTTTTTATGTCTACTTTCACCTCCGTCTCATTTCGGTCTATGTGATATACAGTAATTATGCTGTGGTTGTATTTAAACAGAATTTAAAGCGTTTCTGTAGTCACGCCGCTCTCCATGGTGCTAACGCTCAATAGACATTTACGTGCTTATCTGGAGAACCCATTGCTTAATTGCTCTGCTAATGACTAGGAATACTTGATTTTTGACACAGTAAGAGGAGTAGCACATGCAGTGAATTAGTTCCTGGACTTAGAAGATAATTAGCTAATTATAAAGACCAAAATAATTCATAAACAGTAGACGGAAGTGTGTGGCACTGCTGACTCGAAATGAAATTAATGATATTATCATCTATTAGACAACAGTTAGTTCCAAGACCAAGTAATCTGATTGGACAAGAGAAATTCCTTGAGTGCTGATATAGAGTCCAACAGCACTGGGACATTTAACTAGATGTTAAATGGTCACAGGTGTTGTAATTAGGTAATATCACATAAGACGGAGTGCTGTTGTGCATGTGTCTAAACTCAGCTCCATTAACTTCCAGGGTTAAATCCCAAACAGCATTAAATGAAAAGCCTGGAATACCTCTCATCCAATCAGATTGCTTGATCGGAAGTAACTTTTGTACAGTATAATAATCATTAATTATACTAAATACTGTAACCAGTTTAACACTACATTGTTTTGCTTCGAAACAATCCCAGTCCAGTTGTGGAACTATTTTCATTTATGTCTCAGTGGATCCAAATAACTAAACAAATTATATTTTGTTGATAATAAATGGTGTTTGTAGAATAAAAGCAATATCACACTTTGGGTGGCACTACTGAATATCAGCATGGGTGTGATATCTAAGACTGCACCACAGCTGTGCAGCTATTCAATACAATATTGTACCAATAGGTGTGATATTGCTTAATTATAACCAAGTGTTGTAGATATACTGTGGATTATTTAAAAAAATGAATCATATGACCAAGTTTGACCCGAATGACTTCCCATGATCACAGCGCGGTTACCCGGCTGTGTGTGATAATGGCACGTTTAACGCGGATAATAAGATGACCAGATGCGCTATTTTTACACTAAATGCGGGATGTGGGTGTGGTGACTTAGGCGATGAAGACTCTAGGTTGTTGAGGTTTGGATGTGAGGATTTGGGACAGCACTAATTATTTTCTATAACAGTATGAATTTAACAGTCGTCCTGGAGCTACTTCAAATAAAAGGTGTATATATGAACATGCTATATCTCTAACAGGTTATCTTTCTATAGCAATGGCTCATACATGACTCTTATAACAGTATATCTTGGACGTGCCACATAATCTATGCCTAATGATTAACGGGTTATGAAAAAATTCAAAGGAAAACATAGAATTGTTAATCTGCTAAAATCTTCTGTAATTAGACATTATGGTATCTTTATGACAGGAGACTCCCGTGTCTAAGTTTTATGTCCACTCACTCTGCTAAACTGAAAACTGAAAGACAAACTAAAACAAGACCCTTCACACACAATGACATCACCACGTTAAAGAAATTTAAACTATATGACATCAGCCCTATTAGAGCACTGACGATGACATCATAGCTATGACATCATTGTGCATGGACCCTAACTAAAGAGGGTTAGAAGGAAATAATTGTTTGCAGCTGTGCCAAACCCCACCCACTGGATGCAGTGCCGGTCCCAAGCCCGGATAAAATTGGAGGGATGCGTCAGGAAGGGCATCCGGCGTAAAGACCTGTGCCAAGCTTGTATGTGGCGACCCCTTGCCGGGAGCAGCCAAAAGAACAACAACAACAACAGCTGTCATGCAACGTACTGTACGTAATAACAGACACAACATTAAATGTAACTGAAAATGATTTAAAAAGCATGAAGCATCCTTATTTAATAAATTCAAAATAATTGGCAAATAATGATGTGCCACAAAGGCTCTATCAACAGCATTGATTTTTTTTTCATACCACACTCCAGCATGTTTTTATTTATATTATATATGTTACAGTATTAAAAAAAACTGTTACCTTAAGTTTAAACTGAATATTGTACGGTGTAAATCCGAAATCGATATCTGTGTAATCTATAGCCGTTCTAAAGAGCCACACTGTACAGTATGTGCTACAGTACACATGATTCACGGTTCTAACTACAGAAATTGCACCAAAAACTGCAGGCTAAACAACACATCAGCTCCAGAATGCAAATGCGAGGGACAGTTTGAGGTGCTTCGGGGTTAGATTTGCACCGTTGGAACTGCCTGGGTCTAAACAAACCGGCTCCACTGTGCGTTCAAAGCTCTCTCAGTAGTGCGCTCTACTCTCTGCTGACTGCATTTGACTTTTAAATGCTTGTAAAATACAATTGAATCGTTTTTCATGGACCAGGGAACAGACTTGATTGTTCTTTCTATTGCATATTCTAATGTAATCTCCAGCTCATTTTTAAGTGATGCTCTTTATAAACATGTTTTGTAAGGATGATCCAAAGATCCAAAGAGCTAAATAATATTAAATCACAAAACTAACAGTGCGCTATAACACTTGTGACTGACCAGTAAGGTGAAGCTGTTATGACAGAGGAC
>JAQMYL010000001.1:23514269-23524589 GCA_030014365.1 Clarias pachynema
GTGTGTGTGTGTGTGTGTGTGTGTGTGTGTGTGTGTGTGTGTGTGTGTGTGTGTGTGTGTGTGTGTGTGCGCATGTATGTGTGTTTTCTCAGCAGTTAATCTTTATTGCACTGCATATACAGTACCGGCTTGCTATAGCATGGTGGAAGGAGATTAGTTAAGCGGCACACATCAGGCACTCTAATGCATTGTACAACCCAAATATACTGTAGCTGCAAACCTTTAAAGAGATGTTTACCAAAGGGAGAAATAATAGCTTGGCTCTAATAAAATATTAAATGATTTGTTATTGATTCCACCAGACAAGGATGTCCTTAAAATAAAACCTTTTAATGGATATAATACTAAGATTTGACTGTTTAGAATAAGTACTGTAGTAGATTACAGTCTTTAATTAATTAGCATGAATTCATTTGAGTCACATTTAGCCAAAATTATAAGTCTGCAAAATACAATACAAGCATATTTAATAGGCCAAAAAAAAAAAACCATGACATTTAATGAAATACGGCAGTTGATATTAAATATTGCAAAGTCCAATATTTTTTTCAGACTACAGTATATACTGCATATACTGTACAGATTGCAGAAATGCACAGATTGCTGTTTTGCATAACACTCTCTAGATTACTATCAGATGCTTAAATGGATTGCAAGCGTGTTCACTTCGGATGAAAAAGGCTGGATTATCAGTCCAGTCCACAGAGCCAGATGTGGAGGATTTTAAGTCAGTTGATTTAGAATCTAAAGTACATATACAGTAGCTCTACCCCCTTAATAACACAGGGTCCTTCTGAGCAGCATGCTACTTCAGTCACTCGTATCATAACACTTTTTATGTGTTCTTCAGGATATGACTGAGGTGGGTTGTTTAGCAAAGATCTAAACATGACCTGACTCCATCACATACGTTAATTTGAAGCACAAAGAATAGGAAACACCTGATATTCTAAACATATTGATCAAATTATTTTATAGGTTAAGGTAAAAATAAAAGAAAAAAGTGGCAACACAAAAGAAGAGAAAGGAAAGAACTGGTGAAAACCATTGTTGTGAATAAATTATGACTTAGCAAGGCCATGTTCCTATTTCTCTGTGACTGTGTGCTTGGCTGATTTTTTGGTTTTATCAACTGCTTGACATTTTTGTGGCCTTTCGGCACTAAAAATCAGATTTTTAGATGGTACAGTAAAAATAAATTATATCGTTTTTTCTGTAATACTTAAAAACATCACTGCCTTAATTAAGCAGAACTGTGCAATGTTTTCTGTATCTGTATAAAGTTTAGGAACAAAAAATACTCAAAACTACAGTCTTGTCATCTTTTGATCACTCTCTTACTCATTCTCTATACGGCTTATCCTGGTCAGGGTGTCGGAAAACCTGGAGCCTATCCCTGGGGACTGGTGGCACGAGGCAGGGTACATCCTGGATGGGGTCCCAGTCCATTGCTGGGCACAATCCTCTACAGGCAATTTGGAAATGACAATAGCCTACTCTGCATGTCTTTGGACTGTGGGAGGAAACAGGAGTATTTAAAGGAAACCCACCAAGCACTGCAAACTCCAGGCACTCAGACCCAAGGAACCTTCGAACCTGAAGGTGCAAGACCATAGTGCTAATCAATATGCAACCTACTGTATAACCAACCACATATGCTACAATATATATATTTTGTATTTCTTTTTGAAACATTTTTATGGCTTCATTATTATGATAGAAGAAACACCATTAGGACACATGAATATGTTTCAATCTACTTGTGCACCAGCACTCAACAATGGAATAGGACATTGTCCCAAATCACCTTAAACATACACAGCTCCAGTTGTTCCTGCTCTTGATCCTGTGGATTTAGGCTGTCGCTGAGAAGTTCATTGAAATTAGGTGTCTGTCTATATTGTCCTTATCTAAAGAGAGAGAGTCAAGGTGGTTTGCTGTAATTTAAACCAAGCTTCAGAATGGGTAAAAACAGATAATTTACGTGAATCTAAACGGCATGGTTGTTGGTGTCAGAAGGGCTGGTTTGAGCATTTCCCGAAACTGCTGATCTCTGGGGATTTTCACACACAGCCATCTCTAAGGTTTATAAAAAATATCCAGTGAGCGGGAGTTCTCTGGGTTAAAATGCCTTGTTGATGCAGAGGAGAATGGCCAGACTGGTTCCAGCTGATAGAAAGGCAACAGTAACATCTCATTACACCCGAGGTTTGCCAAAGAGCATCTCTGAACACACAGCATGTCAAACCATGAAGCAGATGAGCTACAGCAGCAGAACACCACACCAGGTGTCACTCCTGTCAGCCAAAGAATGGGAAACCGAGGCTATATATTGTATGGGCTCACCAAAATTGTACAATATGAGACTGGAAAAACACTGCCTGTATGATGAGTCTCGGTTTCTGTTGTGACATTCAGATGGTAGTGTAGGGTCAGAATTTGGTGTAAATAACATGAAACCATGGATCCATCCTGCCTTGTATACACTACTGCTTTTGGTATAATGGTGTCAGGGATATTTTCTTGTTTGCAATGTGTATCCATCCATCCATCCATCCATCCATATAGAAACCTCTGTAGTCCAACAAGGGACCATGGAGGCCAATAGTGATCATAGTATTTATTCCCATTTTTACAACCGTGGTAGGACCTCCGGTCAACATTCACCCGCACATTCACACACTACAGCCAATTTGGGAACGCTAATTAGCCTCATCCGCATGTCTTAGGACTGTGGGGGGAAGTAGTGTATATAGTCCACATATAATCTTATCTTTTAGTTTTTCTTTTTGTCTAGTAGAATGTACTGTTTACAATACAGATGTTTGGATTTTGATGTTTCATGTCTAGTGTGATGTCTAGTGTCTTTCATGATTACCTGTTCATATGCGTGGTAATTCTTTCAACAGCATTAAACCTACTGTAGTTTGGCGAACTTTGCTGTATCCACTAGGGAGAAACTAGAACCACGCAGGTCCTCCATGCTTGCCAGTTATATAGCGGATTTATAAATAAACAGGAGCAATCCACACAGAAGGACATGGAGGTTAGCAAAAGCAAGAAGTCTCATTTATTTGCTTGAAGCATTAAAATGGCTCCTCGCTTTGCAGTCTTCATCTACAATGTGTGAGCTCGACCACGTTCCAGATTCTCATGTAAGATTCATGAAGAGTCCAGAGCACTTCGGAAATTGAAAAAAAAAAAAAAAAAGAAAAAGTAAACAAAGGAGAAGTAGGGAAGTGATTATCTGTCTGTGACTGCAGCCCTTACTTTTTAAATCAAAGAGTATGGATTATGTCTAACAATATCTGGCCTAGACACAACACACCCACAAAGGTAAATAAATACTTTATATGAGTACTGTACATTTTAACCCAGACTGATTTTACAGGCAGAACAATGCTAAATTTAATTCAGGAAAAGTACATTTGTGCATTCACTCCATATTTGCTTAACAGGTAATCGTCATTGAAGCCACATACATATTTTATATGTGCTACGTATACATATACTGTACTGTAACTTGGGGCTAAAATCATCTTCATAGAAAATCTCTGCGTTCAGGTTACTAGCCTGACTGAAGTGACTCAAATCCGGTGGATTTGTGGTTAGATTCCTGCCTCGGGTCTGTGTGCATGGAGTTTGCATGTCCTCCCCGTGCTTGGTGGGTTTCCTCCTGGTACTCCGGTTTCCTCCCACAGTCCAAGGACATGCAGATTAGGCTAATTTGCATTCCTAAATTGTCCATAGTGTATGAATGATCATGTGTTTGTGTGTGTATGTGTGTGTGCCCTACGACGGATTGGCACCCTGTCCAGAGTGTACCCATCCTCATGCCCTAAGTCTCCTGGCACAAGCTCCAGGCCCCCCTGTATACACGATAAAGCTATATAGACAATGAGTGAGTGAGTGAGTGAGAGTGATGCAGATCTGATTTGTTTGAAGGCTGCCAGAATGCACAAATCTGTTTTTCAGATCGGATTTGAGTTACATTGATTTGTGCCTCTAGATCAGATACATATCCAATACATAGTCACGGTCATGCGACTTTTTGCCTCTGTGCATGCGTGGGACGCTCGTTGACGTCAGTTAGCACTGGCAGCACTGGTATTTCACACCAGGGCTAGCAATACAGTAGCTGCTAAAACAGCTAAAGGCTTTGTTCCTTCCTCTGGACCTCAACAAATACATCCAACCAACTGCTTGCAATCCTCCAGATGGCATATTTCTGCTAAAATGGCATCCACTATCCACACAGATATGACGTCTTTTAACCCAGACGGTACGAGCAAGGACGTATCGTTGTCTGCATGTGTGGCGTTTCAGAGGAAAGGCGCGTCCACATTCGACTCAGATAAAAGTCGCTGGGAATTATGAATGTAAACTGTCATGACATGCACGTCTGATCTGGGCAAAAAATAAATAAAATAATTGGAATTGAACGATGTGGCTTGTAATACGAATGCTAGTCATTCTTCGTTTAATTCATCAGAAACTTGTCATTTCATCCTTTTCAAATTAAGAGCGAATAGTATGATTTTTGGCCGTTTACGTGTTTTAATGCTTCCCAATAAAGCCATTTAATTAGACCACAATTAAACCCAGTTTACCCAACAGTGCTGAACAATACTGTATCTGGCAATTCAGTTTTATCCAGATGCACAAACAACTGAAATTTAACCAGTAAAACTGATGGATAACACCTGTTTTGTTTTTGTCCAGGGAGTGTTACTAATGTCCTGTACATACAGTATAGCCGGTATTATCTCCAAACTCAGTCCTCACCATCAACCTACTGTACAACATTTTATCCTGCAAAACTACAAAAGTAACAAAGCTTACCATAATGTATGGTTTGTTTACTAGGCGATGACACGGTAAACCAAGTACTGAAGACGTACTGAATCACTGTGCTTAATCATACATCCTCGTTTCTTCATATGAGTTCTACACTGTAAGTGAATAAGTGGTTTTGTGTCATTGTCTTATGTTTGTCTATGCAACCTGCCATTTGCAGCGCGGTTTAGTTTCTGTCGAACTGCCGCAAAGTATCGGTGTTACATAACTCTCGATCTCTGTGCGATCTGTGCGTAAATTGTTATAGAAAGCTGTCTTCAACCGTTCACAATTATAGTCATTTAAACAACAACATCCTCAGCAAATAACAGACACAAACATGTAATAAAACTGCAGGAAACATTGAATCATGGAAAATGTTGAGATTTTGTGGGTGGCTTCCATTGATGCAGATCGAAAACCATGACACCTTTTTCCCCCCATAAACACACTAAACAGCTTCTCGAGAGACAATTTCGAAACGCTGATCGATCTCCTTGGAAACAAAACATGGCAGAGTGATCATACGGGAATCACTGTAAATCTCACGCCTCTGTGCATGTCGTATATCTCTCTCTAAGACAAACAACCTTTCATCAGGTATTAGCAATGCAGCGTTAGCCACGGTGCATTTCACCGCTTCTTTAAGACATGCCCTTGATCTCACGCTCCTGTGTACAATCAGAGATTCCCAAATACACAGTCGCATAGCAGCAAATGTACTGCACGAATATGTGATGCTGCAGTAGGACTCATACCAGGCTCTGTGTGGCACCGGTCACCATGTTATGAGAAGATTAATGAAGCAAGACAAGACGCTGACAAAATGCTGAATGCGGTCGGTTTTTAGCAAAGAGGCGCTCAAAGGATGCTGTGCTACAGTGTGAGCCGGGGGAACGGTGTCTTAAAGCAGAAATCTATATATATGCATGCATATAACCTGGCAAGAACTGGATGTTATCATATGAATACATAAGGAGGAATGAAGCAGATATTGGCATATCTGTACTCGGTTAGTTCAATATAATAGCCTGATGCATTGAAAAAAAAAAAAAAACAGATCCATCAGTCTCCTGTAAGGGCTGCATTAGAAGGTATATATGATTGAAGGCTGAGAAAATGTTTAATGGGGAGGTAAAAAAAAAAAAAGGAATATGGAAGTGATAAAAGAATCCTGGAGATCTCTGGATTTTCAAGGGGAAAAAAACATAGATGTAGCTGATGTAACTAGTAGTGACATTGTAAGGGTGGTATGAAATTCTAGGAAGAATCAGTGCCCATGTTGCTGATGGAGGTGGGATGGGGGGGGAAAAAAAGCCGGTCTGCCGTGTGGCGTACCTTGCGTTTGCGCTCAGCCCGTTCTCTGGAGCGTCTCCTTCTCTCACGTGCCTTCTCCAGCACCTTTGTGTCAGGCTGCTCCATCTCCAACCGGGCCTTTTTGAGGTGCGCCGCCGCGTGCGCCATAATTGATACAGCTTGTCCACAAGAAGACGAAAAAATATAAGTTGACAGGACAGAAGTCCGATTGCCAAATGGCAGGCGAGTCTCCTGCCCAAGGGCAGAGAAGAAGCACCTGCTGTCTCTGCACAAGCGCAGTCAGGGAATGAGACAGATCCAAGAGCTCCCTGAACAGACTAGTGCAGACTCAAGCTCAGCCTCCTCACTCTGGGTAGCAGCATCCAACACAGGTGACAGCGTGTATGTGAGAGAAACAATGCAAAAAGGGAGGGGTATAGGATAATCAGAAGTAAACCAGAGAGAGAGAGAGAGAGAGAGAGAGAAGCTGTAGTCCTCCCACGACAGTTCTCTGAATAGACTAGTCCAGATCAGTCTCGTCTCTCTCTCTAGTTAAAAGCGTACATACTGTAGGTGACGCCAAGTGTGTAAGATAAAGGATGGTGTATAGAGATGAGAGACGGTCAATAAGTTGTCCTGAAAGGCAGAACGAGGGGGTGACCCATCCCTGTGTGGACACACTGGCCCGCTTCAGCACTACATCAGAGAAAACATGATGATGCGACCAATCACATTCCTCACTTCCACACTGTACCCACTCGCCGGGACAAACGGATTCTACCATGCGTGAAAACCCGGCGGGAGGGGGGGAGGGAGATGAAATATTAAAAGCAACCACCTAGCACATCAACCCCCTTCACATTTCCTTCCCACCCGTCAGGAGGAGAAAATGGTGCAGTCTACCTCCACATGAAGTCAAAACAAGCTTGTACAATCCCAGCAGACGTACAGGATCTGGGATGCTCCTCTGATAGATTAAAGAGCCACATCAAAGAGAGTGTGTGTGCAAGAGTGGGTGGGTGGGTTGACGGGTGCCTGCGTGCGTACGTGTGTACCACCGCATCTATAGCACTCTATGAATACAATCTACACTCTACAGTCTGAATAAAAACAAGGCCGCTCACGAAACGGCCTGGAAAATGAACGCTTATGTTAGGCTAATAGTAAATTATTTATTTATTGTTTGCATTGCAAATAATAAATTTTTAATAAAGCCTTTTCAGGAATGATGCAAAGCGACACCAACAGTTAAATAATAAAACTGTGATATCAGTGCAAAAACAAAAACAAACCGGTTTGTCAGGGAGCCTCAGTGCAGCATACAGTACACCCTGGTTTGTTTCACTATGGTGCCATCTGCTGGCTGATTCCCCTTCTTACATCAAACACTAGCACACAAACTGGTTTGTTTGGCACCAACATGCATCCTTTTAAAATAATCACTACAGCTACAGATTAATGATCAATCTTCAACTAACGCACTTATTACTGATGATGTAATACATGACCTAATCCTTAGCACAAGAGCAAGGGCAAAAAATTAATGAATAATACAAATAAATAAATAAATAATAATATTCGTTGGACCGGCTTTACCTTTGCTAATGGCACACGTTCACTGATGCATTGTTTCAACAATCTTATGCGGCATTACAACATTTATTTTTGTCCAGAGTCTCGTTAATTTTTACAAAATTGACACAAAGTGCCTTCCAAAGACTTTCAATAGGGTTAACGTCAGGACTTTGAGTAAACATGGGTGAATATGAATCTTGATATTGTTGCCATGGTGTACCCGACTCATCAGGATAGAACAAATCCATGCGCTTCCATCCGTTCTTACCCTGATTCATCCCATCATTCTGGAATAGGGTCAACCTGAACCCATCAACTTTTTACATTTGCTCCAAAGTCCAATCTTTACGCTCCCCAGTAAATTCAAGCAGTTTTTTCTACAGTAATTAGCCTCACTAACACGCTTTCTTATGGCGACACAGCTGTTTAGTCACAATCCTGTGAGTTCTTGTCACATTGTGCATGTGGAAATGCTCTTACTTTCAATATTAAATGTAGCTGTAAAGTGAAGTTGACAGTTTGGCACTATCCGTCCGGTTCTTAATAATGAGTTGGATCCAATTCCATTAGCTTCGTTCTTTTCTTTGCTCGATGCAGGCCAATAATTTGACTGTAACATCTTTTCCATGACCATGAGATACATGTTCCGACATGGTTTGTTTAACAAGTGAAAATCTAGTTTGGTTTAAAATAATTGCATCAGTTAGTGTTAAAATACTTGCTGCCAGCTTAAAAGTATTAATAACTGCAGTCATTATCCAATGAAAGGCGTGCATGAGGTCTTATTTGCTTATTTAAATCCAAACAATTCCTTTTTTTTTTTTTTTGCAAAGCGGCATATATTTATACACCTTGTTGACACCTTGTTACCTGATTCTAATAACGTTAATATTATAATACAGTATAAATGTAAAAAATATATATAACATGCTTATTTGTGGATCATAAAATGTTTCATGATGAATCAGAACATACTGTATGGATAGTAGAAAAGTTTTTTTCCCCATTCATTCATTCACTCATTCATTCACTAACCCTAACCCAGTAATCTGCATTTTAGACAGACTTTGGGAGAAAACCGGCATACCTGGAGGAAACCCACCAAACATAGGAAGAACATGCAAACTCCATGCACACAGACCTACAGTAAGGCAGAGGTCGAACCCTCGACCCAGAAGGTGCGTGGCCACAGTGCCGCCATTTTTTTTTTTTTCAAAATGTTATACAAGTGCTGGTAAATGCTCCATTCTACTTGGTGACAAAGAACAGCAACTCTAACATTAGCATCAACTGCAAGCTGAAACACAGATTTTTATCAATGTGCTCATACAGATGTGTTATTGTTTTGGTAGTAACATGCTGGATGCTCCACATACACCTCATACTGGGACGTATTTTTGGAGGGAAAACTTATTGAAGAATTTTTGGAAAGTATTATTAGCTATGATATTTAATTTTTATTCTACTGTACTTAACAAAAAATGTATGTAAGCACACATCTTATGTTGGCTATATCTCTGTATAATGTGTTTGTGTTTGACACCTGTTTGTATGTCCTGTTTTCTTCTTGAGGAAGAACAGGCCACTGGTGACCCTCCTGGGATAAACGGCAGGATACAAAGGTGTGGCTGGTCAAAAATGACATGCGGTTTAAAAATCTCAGCCATGTGCACACACCCACACACACACACACACATACACACACACACATATGAAGACTAAAGAAACAATCTATGGTGATCCATATATGACATTTTTCTCATTAGAACTGATAAACCGAACCAGAGAAAGTGTGTGTGAGAGAGAGATGAGAGAGAGAGAGAGAGAGAGCAGATGGCTTTCGTTTTTGGCACGTCCTGAATTCATGGCAGTATCATGTGAGCCAAAAAGAAAAATGATTCAGATGATCGCGGGGAGATAGATTTGAAGCGGGTTAGACTGGCTCAAACCCTTCTGTCATGTATGGATACATGCACGCAACTCAGGTGACAGGTTTGTGGTGTCATATGGAATATTTGATGTATCCTTGAGTCACATCCTGCCTGACCTATAAGCACCACAGCAAGCTTCAGCAGCATCAAATGTCACAGTTGTTTTCAGCACACTGATATTTAAGCTATCAGCTCTTTATATGTACTGTAGCAGACAAGTGCAAGTCTGGCTAATCAAAATCAAGCATTATTTCTACTCAAATACAAATTAATTCAAGTTCTATTTACCAAGTCGATATAGACTTAATTGATTGCTGTTATTATTTAATTAATAGGTTTATTCCATAATAAGAAATAAAATTATAATAATCTTCCTAGCATTATCCTACACTCACGATTCGTACATGATTTTATGAAGAAGCAATGAACACGGCTGAGATTAGCCGTGCGATGGTGGTAGTGGAACTCGGGCTATTTTAAGCAACGCTTCCACCTTCGCCGTTTGCAGCTTTGAGTCCCCATGGAAACAAAGCCCAGGCGTTTCCAAAGGAGACCAGCGGCCCTCCGTGCATTTTTATCCTGACTGGGAGTCCCTAGAGTTTCAGGGCATGAGCCAATCAATTCACACCTGAGTGCAGATGGAGAAAAAAAAAAAGGGGGGTTGGGGGGGGGGGGGGGAGGG
>JAQMYL010000001.1:23539911-23561320 GCA_030014365.1 Clarias pachynema
AAGTTAGTTGGTGTGAGAGAAGAGGATGCAGAGGATAGGGTTAGATGGAGGCAGATGATTTGCTGTGGCGACCCCTGTGGCACAGCCGAAAGACAAAGAAGAAAAGATACATACCTTTACCATTCCTTTTAAAATTCAGACAATACACCAATAAAATCAGCCCAAGCCTTGCTTCTTCATAGACCACAAACCATGGTGATGCTTGATTTCGATTCTACAAAAAAATCGTCTGATCTGGATGAAAAAAATTATCCAGATCAGAAAATGATGTCTTTTTATCTTTGAAAGTTGGGAGGAGGGGACTTAAATTTGTTATTGTGTTTATACCAGCTGCTCGTGCTTTCTGAGCATTATTATTTATTATTCATTTGAACTAATGAAGCTGCATTAATGCATTACGTTGCCATCATTTACACACCCTCTTGATAAAGTTACCTTAAACAACAGCATTTGTGTTCATTTAATAAACAATTAATGATGCCACGACTGACAGATAGCTACACCCTTGAATGAACGAAAACAAAAAAGAAATCCAACAGGGCGTGAACACTGGCCTCCATGTGATGCTCGTCATTAAGGGCTACTAAGTGTGCACATCTATAAACGTACCGCCAGTTTACTCAGTCTCAGCTGGTCAGACTGCGGGTTATAATCACTTGCCTGCTTTATGGGGTGCCGCTAGATTGATGGTGATGTGTTAAGTAATTTTTTTTTAGATACACAGAGCAAGGCTTACAAACAAGTCCACACTGCTGATTCATACAGTCTGTGTTTTTCTCTTACACCTATCTGTTTCTCTGCTTTCAGACAAAGAGGTTGTTCATAATCAGGGTGGGGTTTCTTTCTCTCTTTCTTCTCTCTCTCTCTCTCTCTTCGTATCTCCTCCTCTCTCAGATTTGACATGAATTTCAAATTAGACCGGCCAGAGTACATGCGATCATGTCAACAATGATCAATATCTCACCACCATGCTTCCTCCTCTTTAACTGTCTCACTCCATCTTCTACCCCCGTCCCACTTTGATGGGCCGTGATACGAACCAATCCTCTCAGAGCATGACTGTCGCCTAGGTTACGGGCCCCACCCTGTCTAAGGCAAGAGATCATGCATGGGGCAATCGTATCTGGACGTCTCTTTCTTCCTGTTCCAGGTGGCACGGTAAGCTCAGAGAAAACTAATACAACAAATAGCTGAAAATTTCATTTTTGTTAATGCAATTATAGCTCTGTTTTGCTACGGTACTTTGTCGCCATGGAAACAGATGATCTACATGGGTATTTCCCATCTGTGTTGCTATTTGCTTTCCAGAAGACGCTTCAGGAAGGCGTCGTGGTGAGATGGTCAAGAGAGCATCGTCGATAAACAAGCACGGACACAAGCGCCAGGGCATTCATATAGCGTGAAGATCACAGGACCACATGACCAAACCTCACCCAGTGTGTGCTCCCACTTCTGACCAAGAGTGTGCATGTGTTATAGTACTGGCCTTAGAATCAATATAATCTTTTCCTGAAAAGCATGTTGCATTATCTATGCTTGTTCAGATAATTGCAACTGAGAAAAATAAAGGGCGTGGCTAAGTCTGCTATATTTTTTACACAGATGATGCAACACATAAACTATACAGTATACGACGTAGAGACAGATGTAAATGATCACCAGAGCAAGAAGTTCCAGAGCAATAACCTTCTAGACAAATGTCTCAGAAAGGTCTGGAAGCATGCATGGCAATTTGTGCTTTCTCAAAGCCTTTTCCCCCTTAACAGCTCACACTTTACATAGTGCTTTAAGCATTTTCAATACAGAAAACCACCTTACACAGTATAATGCTTCACAGTGGGTACAGACAACAATTGGCCACATGCATGGCAACAGCTTCAAGAACCGTATGATTCCTTTCATGCCCTTTGGATAAATTGAGTTTTTTTTCTTTCTTCGTCTTCTAAATTTATTGTTGGAAATCTCTGAGCCAGAAACACACCTACTGATTTTAACAGGAAAGAGACAAGCTCTTAGAGACGGAGTGGTTTCTGCAGCGTCTGCTGGTTGTGGCCAAGACATACTTTACTTCAGCTGTTACAGAAAACATGGTCATTGAAGAATGATAATAAATCAACTTTTACTTATTACCCAACCATGTCCTCACAAATTTAAGTGAAGATGTCAATTCTTGTAGTATATTATTATAATATGAATTAAAAGGTGGGCCTATACTACATCTAAAAAGCCAGTAATCGAAACATTAATACAGTAAGTCCCCTACATCCGAAAATTCGAGGATTTGAACTTTTTTTGCGGAAGTTAGATCATGTGTCCGGTGTACATTGTCAAATGCGTGCAGCATGCATACCGGGATGTCCTGAAGCAAGTGGAAAAGCAGTGGCAACGAAGCTGGTACTGCTAAGAAGCACCAAGCTACATTATAACAATGGAGGCAAAAGTCATAATAACTGAGAGAATGAAGTGAGGTGAAAAGATGGCTGGCATTGCTCATTCTTTTCACATGAATTCAACCACCAACAGATTCTAAAGAACACTGTCCTGTAATACACTGTGTAAAACCAGTTGTGTTAGTATCCTAGTACCTAGACAATGTTTGTTCGACTTACAAACAAATTGAACTTAGGAACAAGCTTGTATATTGGGGACTTGGGACTGTATTGCATATTCGAGTATGCTTCTGCACCATTTACTGCACCATAAGTTTTAAGACCTGGGCTGAATAAGTTCTAGTAACACAAATTAAATCAGGTTCCTCTGGGGCCTAGTAATTCTGCATCTTCGATCAATACCTTTTCTCCAATTAGGATTGACTCATGCTACCACTGCATCCAGGCCAAATGTTTAATCCCTCCACTTCCCAAACTTGAAAGGAATGTATTCAGCAAATCTTTTACATTTACACTAGTGAGAAGGCCGGATCTCAGACGCTCAGTTTAAAACCACAGTCATGGCTTTTCCAGCTTGTACAGCTCAATCTAGCAAGAAATAAAGAGCATTATTTCAGTTAGTTAGCCACATGCTCTGAGGATAAGACCGCACATTTAGAAATCTGAGCTTGTTAATCAATTTCATACCATACATCATAAAATCAACTACTACGAATGATTCAGTAGCTACAGTAGACTAGGATAGATCCACAACATGGGTTGTATGTAAAAAACAATGTGAATTGTATACTTATTTTATACATTTGAAGCAGACTTGAACAACCTGTTATCTGAGTTTCCAGCCAGAGATAAAGGCTGCATTCTACAGCATTTCTACAGCGCTCTACCACAACAAGAGTTTCTTCGTCAGCAACCTCTACCTCAGCCTTTAAACCTGCTGCTGAGTGTACACTGCTTTGAGCGCGATATGCTAAAGCGCTAAGCGGCCCCCTGGGAACCTCATGCTGTAAGAGATGATGGATGCCAAGAAAATCATCTATACTCCTTAATTATGCATGCATTCAAGAAGACTTCCGAAAGCATTTTACAGCTGTTCTTAAAGTGTTGCACAACTGAAAGATAAAATTATGGGGGGAAAAAAATGCTGATGCATTGCCATGAAAAAAAGAAATCATTCCAGGTATGCGCATTTTTGTTACTGCATTGGACCTGCAACTTAAATCAATACACAAACACAAGGACTGTTGATCAATTCTGACCCGATTGATTTATGCACAATAAAACTTTGAAATGTCTTCAGACGGTTATTCCGAACTGCTTCCCTATTGTTGTAATGGTTTGGATTAATAGGCTGGCACCCGATGCACGCAACGACTGCATATCCACTACTTTACAACAATAGATGTAAGCAATCCACAACAAAACTAAATCTCACTTGAGTAATTAAATCAATGACGATCCACAATGCTAAACAATAAACATAATTCATTAATTCACTCATCTCCATAAACCACCTTATTCTGGCTGTGTATAGGTTTGCAGTGGATCTGGAGCCTATCCCTGCAACACTGGGTGTGAGTCAGGAATACTCTCTGGATGGGATGTCGGTCCACTGCAGGGCACAATACACACACACCCATTCACACCTAGAAGAAATGTATTGTAGCCATCGACACCATAGGCATGCTTTTTTTTTTTGTAAGTGAAACAAACAAAAAAAAACCTGGAGGAAATGCACACACATGGGGTGAACATACAAATCTGTCTGTTAAAGTACAGACAGAAACCTAAGCGCAGGATATAAGACATACCGCAAATAAACATTTATAATCTGCCGAACATTTGTCATTACATTTGACACGAACGTTTATCCTGTTAATGATAATGAGCCATTAAAGAAATGCTTGTGCTTAACCCTGTCCTTCCTTACCTCATTAGTGCTACAGAGATCCCCTGCTCCACCCTACACTTCTGCACTGATTACACCCCAGTCGGCTTGGCTCCCCCCGAGCCTGTGGAGGGTTCAGTGGGGGAGGGCATATCAATAATTCAAACACTGATCCTGCTTTGCCCTCTGCATTAAGAAAGGGAATTGGGATGAACTAGGGTGTGATTGTTCGGCTTAAAGCTATTGTTTGTGCACTGCGACCGTGACAGTCGCTTTATACAGCAGAATATGTCAGAAGCGTTCTTTAAGCCCATCATCATAGGGCTTATATTGTTGTTTATCATTATTATATATATATTTTTTATTATAGTAAACTTTTTTGCATCTAAGCTAGGAAACATGAACCAAAATCATAATTCCACTGATTCTATTTTTAAAAACTTGCTATTTAATTTTTTTCCCATTAGATGATGCTGGACGTATAGGGCATCCTGTATTATTAGTTGAAAATGTCTGGTTAACAGTGGGAAACCATATCCATAATAACTGATAACTCTTATTATAAATAATATATAATATTGTGTTTAGAAGAACCGACCATTGCATTTATAAAAAATATATATAAATGTATTTTTATAAATACATTTTTATAAATTTTATAAATTCTGTATTATTTATAATAAGAGTTATCAGTTACTATGGATATGGTTGATATGGTTTCCCTCTGTTAACCAGACATTTTCAACTAATAATACAGGATGCCCTATACGTCCAGCATCATATAAACGGAAAAAATTATATACATATAATTATTTATTTAATTTTTTTAAGGATATTGTCTCTAATAATATTCCTGTTCACATTTAAGTCCATGTGATGAGTCACCAGGCTGGTAACCAATCCAACAAGCTTAACTGTAGTTCGATTGGTTCACGAGCTCCATTGGATGTTGTATTGACGATGAGATCATCCACAGAAACAAAGATCATACATGGAAACGTCAAACGTTTCCTAATATCTAACAGCAATCGACTATGAATGCATTACGGATTCTCTTCCAGGAGTAATTAACTGTTCATGCCCAGGTGCAAGAGACAATAACAGCATTCATTCATTTAAAAAAAAAAAGAACACACATATACACACCTTAGTGCATAAAATCATACAAAAATATAGCTTTATTTATTCTCGACTCTAAGGACAGTGGAGATATATACTGTATACGATGACAAAAACAAAAGACGTGGACCCGCCCCATGTTCATCTCTGATCACCACCATGAGGAACAAAGGTGCTTCATGACATTCCATAATACAAGCCTGAGGATGTGCACACACTCAACATGGGTAAAGCATTGTCACATGTATCAGATCTAACCACAGATAAAGGGACTTGAAACGATATGTAGGAATAAACACAGAAAAGAACAACATGATCAGCACTACTTTTGGACACACACACACACACACACACATACACACACATACACACACACACACACCAATTGTTGTTGCATCTTTATTCCCAAAACAGAATCCTCATTAAGGCAAGCGCAGTGGAAATAATAACATCTGGGCATCATGCCACACACCCACACAAGCTCACACACACACACACACACACACACATGCAAAAACAGCATGGCACCTGCCTACCAGTCAGCCTCATGGGACAGCATCAGGCAGTGCTGCCCAGAAATGAATCTCTCAGCAGAGCACAAACAGCATCGCTTCCCCGAGTTTCATCAAACCTGCTGCTCAACTAGCCGTCTTAAATCTACTTCCAGCACCACACCACTACATCAAACATGACTGAAACTGATTCCTGCTAAAGATATCAGGCATTTAACCAAAAGTTATACAGCACTGCATTAAACGCTATTTTTCGATACTTATAAACTACTCCACATTTCAGGTACTTGTGTACAGACACTGAGCAAGTGGTGTTGCTGTTTACCTTTTTGGGTTTCCTCCTTCTTCCTCCAAGTCCATTTAATCTGTCTGTAGCCTCCATCCTCAGATGGGACTGGTTGTCTTCATTCATCCCCCAAAACTCACCTTTTTTTTTTTTTGTTATTTTGACTTTTTATGTCACGAAGTGGTTCATCCGCTTTTCCATCCAGCGGAGCTCCTTCCACACCCTCTACTCTAATAGTCTGTACTGAAACAGGGACCGAGTGCAGTGCAAAGCAATGGAAAAAGGGGGAGTGGCTCAAGGATGCCGAGAGAGAGAGAGAGAGAGAGAGAGAGAGAGAGAGAGAGAGAGAGAGAGAGAGAAAGGGGGGAGGGGGAGCAGCAAAGGGGAAGAGCACAATGGTGTTGCCATGGCAGCAGCTGCTACTAATGTTTATCTGGAAGTGTAAGCGAAGCAGCAAAGCACACAAGCTCATGTGTTTGTGCATATAGTGTATTTATTTCATATATATATATATATATACATGATATACACAATTAAAGGTGTTTTGGACTACATAGTTTTTTTTTTTATTTAGCCTACTTTCTCGGAAGCTTATAACAAAATTCAAAATCAATAAAAATCATTCATTAATGATACCTCACTTTTCATTATATAAATATATTGTATATTTATTCAATCATTCATCTTCTACACCGCTTATCCTGTATTCAGGGTCACGGGGAGCCTGGAGCCTATACCAGGAGACTATGGGCACGAGACAGAGTACATCCTGGACAGAGTACCAATCCATCACAGAGCACACACACACACACACACACACACACACACACCGTGCAATTTGGGAACAGCAATTAACCTTCTATTAATCTTTATGTCAATGGACTGTGGAAGGAAACCGGAATACTCAGAGGAAACCCACCAAGCACAGGGAGAACATGCAAATTCCATGCACACAGACCCAATGCTGGAATTGAACCTTTGAATCTGGAGGTGTGAGGCCCCAAAGCCCCTGTGCTAACTACTACACCACTGTGCTGCCCCTTTTATCAGAAGTCCAACACCTTATCCACCATGCTACCCTTGGCCCCCTTCTCTATCTATCTACTGTATATAAATAAGGTGTTGGACTTCTGATCAGGAGGTCCCCCGTTTTAGCCCTGATGCCGCCCGGCTGCCACTTTTTGAACCCCTTCGGACACAGTCCAAACCGTCCAAGGACATTTTTATGCACAAATTATGCTAATTTGTGTTTCCATTTGCCCATAGTTTGTGAATGAGTGAGTACAGTATGTGTGCCCTGTGATGGACTGGCACCCAGTCCAGGGTGTGCTCATTAACTTTTACCCAATTAACTAATACCAACTAATACCCATTAACTTTTTCAGCAATTTGTGCTACAGTTTTATCAGACAAGACTTCTGCGGAATCAGACCAGACGGGGCTAGGCTTTTTTCCCTACATTCATCAATAAGCCTTGGGTGCCGTCCACTGCATACTGTTAGTCTACCCAGTCATCTCGCCATTACAATTTGTCCCCTTTTAAAGTTGCTCAGATCTTTACGCTTGCCCATTTTTCCTGCTTTCCACCCATCAACTCCGAGAACAGACTATTCACTTGTTGCCTATCAGATCCCACATCTTGACAGCTGCCATTGCAATTCACTTTACCTGTTAGTGTTTATAATGTTGTGGCTGACTTATATACTGTATTTAAATTTTGGCACCAATAAAATGCATGTGGGAGCAGGCAGGGCATCTTCCAGTAGATTTGGAAATTAAATAAAAAAAATTCTGCCATTTTATTTTTTGGGGTTTTAGGAATTTAAAATGCTATAACTTTGCACCTCCAGGGTCTGGGTTCGTTTCCCACCTCAGGGTCTGTGTGCAGGTTCCAACCATGTTGGTGGGTTTCTTCAGTGTACTCTTATTTCCTTCCAGTCCAAAGACAGGCACGTTTGGCGTTCCCAAATTGGCCGTAATGTGTGTATGACAATCTGGTGTCGAGCTGGCAACTCGACCACGTAAATAACTGCCACAGAAATGATGGATATACTGTATCTGCAGGGTGAAGAGTTGTGCCAGATGGCATGAGGACGGACCAGCAGAAAATGTAATACAGTATATAAGAAATTATATTTGTACAAATTAGCGGAGCAAATGGAACTCAGTCCCTATATAGATCCCTATCTGTCTCTATACTGTATATCTATCCATATATCTTCCTGTTTCACTGCCTTGACTTCTCATTATTCTTACACTTTACTGATCTACAGTAGATCACTGAAAAGCCTGGCATGACTGGCACGAGCTTGCCCTCGACCAAACACTAGCAGAGGATCTAAGTCGACTGTCGAGATGGGAATGTAATTAACTTTGTACCTTTGTCAGTCAGAACAGATGTGACCTCTGAACTTGTATGACCGTGTTAATTAAAGCTGTTAGTATAAAAACAAGAAAGACAAGAGGCTTTTTCTGCCACGCTGTAATAAAACAACACTGACACTGCCTCCTTGTGGAAACTTTCAGATTTTAACAACATCTTGGACATAATATATGCAATAATGCTCCCATGTAAAAATGGAGCTACATGGATATGACATCATAAAAGGGTTCAGCTCTCATTATGTGTATAATACTGTATACTGTAAATAACGTAACATGTGTCTACACTAAAATACCCAGCAGATTATGATAAGAATTTAAAATCAATGGTAAAAAACTATGTTATAAAATGAAGTTTATACACACATCAATTTAATTTCATACATGTACATTATGGTCACATTATTAGGTACACCTGTACACCTCCTCATTTACAGGTCGAAAACATCAGTTAATGCTCACATCAAACATCAAAATAGAGAGACAAAAAAAAAAGTGATTTAACTGTGGCATGGTTGTTGGTGCTGCCAGATGTGCTGGTTTGAATATTTTAGAAACTGCTGATCTGCTGGAACTCTCACATATGAGAATCAGAGGAGAATGAAAAGATTAGTCGGAGCTGACAGAAAGCCTAGAGTAACTCAATCACTGTTTGCAACCATGCTGAGCTGAAAAGCATCTCATTATGCACAAACTTTGAACCTTGTTGTGGATGGACTACTACTGTATAACTGCCAAAGACCACATCAGGTTTCATTCCTGTCAGCCAGGAACAGAAATCTAAAGCTATCAGAGCCTGGACACTGAAACTGGACAGCTGAAGATTAGGGGGGAAACACTTTTTTTTTGTCTTGAACTATCTTGTTTGTGTGTAAGTCTGTGCTCACAGTAGACTCAGATTACATCGGATGTGCATTAACTAGAATTTAATTTATGTAACAGCGAGTGAGAGAAACTCCGCTTAATGTTTCTGTATGTACACCATTCAGCTCAAGGCTTAAGGAAAAATCAATAGTAACATGCATACTCTGGCCGCCACGTGACATACACTCCTGATACATATATAATAATAATACAATGTGAACATTTTTTTTTCTTTGTGTACATTGCCCATGGAATAGTTTACCTAGCAGTGATTCAATGGCTTTATAAATGATAAAGAAGTTTAGATACTATAAGATGAAACCTATGTATGTAATGCTGGTTGCTGGTACTTTTATCATCAACATTGGAGTTATTATGTGCTACTGGCCAAAAAAGGCGGCATGGTGGTGTAGTGGTGAGCACTGTTGTCTTGCACCTCCAGGGTCAGGGTTCGATTCCTGACCTCGGGTCTGTGTGCATGGAGTTTGCATGTTCTCCCCGTACTTGGGAAGAATCCAGGTACTCTGGTTCTTCCCACAGTCCAAAGACATGCATGTTAGGCAAACTGGTGTTCCCAAATTGCCCAAGTGTGAATGACAATTAAACAACGGATTCTTAGCTAGTGTGGGAGTATACATCTCCTGATGTGCAGGATGGCACATGGACAACCAAAATACCAATAAAATGGTACGATGTTAGAAATTGAGAAGTGTGTATGCATGCATGCGTGTGTGTCATAGACACAGGACAGAAAGTGCAACTGTCACCAAGGAAACGGGACTCTCTCCAAAAAGCTTTGAAGCTCTTGACTGTCCTTCACCACTGCACAAACACACACTTGACTCACAGCCTTGTGTTATGTGTGAATCAAGGCCATCTCTGACAAGCAACTACTTTGTTATCCTTCCTTACATAGTACAGTTGTGTGGGGTATTAGTGATGGGAAGTTTGGATCATTTTAGTGACTCAGTTCTTTGAATCTCGTTCATCACAATGAACGAATCTTTTTTGGAGTCATTTAGTTCATTTCCTTCTTTTGATCAGAAATAAAATTAAATGCTACATTTTTAATAAACAGACCCTCCAACACATCTACACAAATCGTTCGTTCTTTTGCCAGTGCACTGCATAGCGTATATGGCTGTCACGTGACAAAAAAACTAACGACTCAGACTAGAAGACTCATGAGAAGAACCGCTCAATTCTGTTTCCTGTTTAATGCACTGCATAGCATCTATGGGAGTCACGTGGGTCAGTAGAAAATGAACGAATCATTCTCTGAGACTACTCGTTCTTCTGAATCAAAAGATTCAGCCAAATGAATAGCTTGTCTAACCACCCTATCATCTCCTAAGTGTACGGCATCATGGAACGTGTACCCTCATGCATGTAAGGGGGTCAATACATACCTGGACTCAAGTTATAATGTAACTATTTTATGAAATAAAAAAAAAAATTTAATTAGTGACAAACACACTCACACATGTATGAAAATGCTTCCTGATATGGTGATATCTACTCAATATAACTCTTCTACTCACAGTTCTGTTAAGACCGTGGTCCTGCTTAAAAAGTACTTTTGCAGACACCCACACAAATAGACACACACACATCCACTATTCACCAAAAGGTCAAACCTAGTCTAACAAGCCTTCGATTGAAACATAAAGAGTGGCACAGTATGCACTGAACACCTTCTCCAAAGAATCCTTTGATAAGAGTATGTAAATCATTAAACCCTTTTGTACGTGCTGTCTGTCCCACACACTGACATTCTCTCAATAGAACGCAGAAGTACCTGATGCGGATGCACATGCACGCTGAATTACTGTACACTTGCATGTGTAACACATAAGCTGAATGCCAACACCTACTCTCACTCCTACCACTTCTTGTGTTGCTCTTCTTTACTAACGTCCCACAGGCTGCGAGTGTTCTGGCAGGGTGAAAGCATGTAGTCAATAGAGTGCGAGTGATTTCCAGGCCCACTCTGGTAAAGGGGTAATTGACTCAGCGGGCACACCCTTCCCCCACAGCAATGCTCAATGGATACACACACACACACACACACATGCACGTACGCTCTCATTTCTCTGCCTGCTTCTGGACTCCATAGGGACACCGAGGCTCAGTGTTAAAATCCGCCCCTGTTGACTACCCCCCTCGTATGCTTGCATCTAATACCTTAGAATTGTGTTATTTTTCAATCACACCCCAAAACCTGATATCATAGCAAGCACAAAATATCTTGAGCTTAATTAAATATACATTGCATTTTTATTATAAGATAAAACTAGTCATAAACCATTAATAAATCATATTAGAGATTTTTTTTTTATAAATACCTTTTTTTCAAAGAAACTTGAATAGTCTTTTCTATAGATTATTTTAAGCATTTATTTCTACCTGCCAATATATGCCAATCTTAATTAAATAAAAAAATAATATTAGGGATGGAAGGCGGCACGGTGGTGTAGTGGTTAGCACTGTCGCCTTGCACCTCCAGGGTCCGGGTTCGATTCCCGTCTCTGTGTGCATGGAGTTTGCATGTTCTCCCCGTGCTTGGTGGGTTTCCTCCGGGTACTCCGGTTTCCTCCCGCAGTCCAAAGATATGCAGGTTAGGCTAACTGGCGTTCCCAAATTGCCCATAGTGTGTGAGTATGTGTGAGTGTGCTCTGCGATGGAATGGCACCCTGTCCAGGGTGTACAGTACACTGCCTTGTGCCCTAAGCCTCCTGGGATAGGCTCCAGGTCCCAGTGACCCTGAATACAGGATAGACGATGAATGAGTGAGTATTAGTATCAGTGACTATCTGATACGATATCAAGATACCTAGGTGTTGATTAGATTTGTATTGTGATAAGTACCGAAATTTTATAAATATCCCGATATATTTATTTGTTCAGATTTTGTTGCAATTCTAAACAAACCTTGCAAATAATTTGCTCCTACCACAAAGGATGCTGTGCTGCGATCAGTTTCGAGTTCACCACCTCTAGGATTATAGAGAAACTGCAACATTTTACCATCTGAAATTTATTTATTAAAATTTATTAAAAAAAAAAAAACATTTTGTCACCAGTGTGGTGATATATACATATATAAATTGCCACACAAAAGATTTACGATACGTAACTAAACTGATTTATCCCCATCTCTAAATAATATAATCTTAAAACAGGCTGAATAAGCTTCTTTGCTTTTGAATTATATCATGCCTCTCAACTGAAAAAATAAATAATTCATTTATTTGTTTAATCTTGAGTTTTACTACATTGAAAGCAAATGATTCATGTATCAACTTATTACATTAAATTAAGGGCGGAATTTCCACTCAAGTAAAATATGTAAATAAGTTTAACATAAAGAAATACCCCAAAATAAGGGCAAAAATTGTATGTTTATGCCAAACCCTTCTTAATACTTCTTACGTTAGATAGAAAGAATTTAGTACCTAAATTTGATTTATTGTAGTAAAACAGACATAGTATCAATATGAATGACTAATACATTTTAGTAATTTTTAGACACTCAGATGGTTGTCTAGTGTAGTAACGAAGTTTGAGGATCACACTGGGGATGATGAAGCAACGTGACCTCCTGCACCACTGTGCTTCCCAAAATGATCTAATTATGGAATATTTGAAATTGAGATTTGTGTACTGTATGTAAAACAGGATGAACTGACCAAACCTGTAAAAAAATAAATAAATAAAATAAATAAATACAAACAAAAGTTAGGTTGGAGGAATTGTTAATACGTGAAATTGATCCTACTATACAGTAGTACAGAGTATGTGAAAGTATAAAGGACAATGATTAGCTCTTAGATTTTCAATGAGACCAAATAAATGTTGAATTGGTCAATCTTAATAATTTATATTGTACAATAATGAATCAATAATGTGCAACTCTAAGTCATAGGATATATTCGTTCCTGTTTAATATATTTAATAGAAAACTCAACAACACTGTTTCAGGTTTTTTTAATGTAAATGATAGATCAAAGAAACATTTTTGTTTGAGCAGTTTTAGGGTCACGAAAGCTTGGTTGCCATAGAGACACAAGCTAAGTAAATAACCATGGCAACTAGCTCAAAGTCAATATCAAAACGTTGAGGTCATCTTGTGTGTGTCTGTGTCTGTCTGTGACAGGTGTGACCTATGGGAGTCAAATGCGGACAAGATTGCATTGTCCTGATAATGAAGTTCTGCTCAGAATATGTAGTGGTATATATATGAGCTGCATTCACATGCCAAGGGAGTGCTTTATATATTTTGTGAGTGCATGCGTGCTT
This sequence comes from Clarias pachynema, assembly GCA_030014365.1. Classification (NCBI taxonomy): domain Eukaryota; kingdom Metazoa; phylum Chordata; class Actinopteri; order Siluriformes; family Clariidae; genus Clarias; species Clarias pachynema. The sequence continues at coordinate 23,553,652 of JAQMYL010000001.1, forward strand.
GTTTACGTCCATCCTCCACTAGATAGCAGCATTACTAACCTGGTGTACTACTCACTTACTCATCGTCTATACCACTTTATCCTGTATTCAGGGTTGCAGGGGGCCTGGAGTCTATCCCAGGACACTTTGGACATGAGACAGGGTACACCCTGGGTGCCAATCCATCCACACACACAGCGGGCAATTTGGGAACACCAATTAGCTTAATCTGCATGTCTTTGGACTGTGGGAGGAAACACACCAAGCGTGCAAACTCCATGCACACAAAATGCACACGTCTCATTCACAACAATGAAATGCTTTTACTAATAAAAACATCTATTATAACTACAGGATTTTATTCTTTAACTTCTTTATATTTCTATCTTATTCCACTGTTTTATTTAGATTTTTATTATTCCTATTGCTGTATATTATGTAAATGTAAAAGTTTTTTTCATTCTCTTATTTTTTGTAATATTGAGGTCAACAGCAGTCGTATAAGCATTTCACTTCATATCATACTGTGTATGACTGCGTATAAAATTTGAATTTGTATTTGATCTTGATTTGAATTTGTGATACCATCCATCTTTATGAATCACTTCCTATTCAAATATGTGTCTTAGCATCGCATTTCCTGACTGTCTGCTCCCCTGTGTTGATGTGGGGCTCCTTTCGGTTCTCCTGTGTGCTCCTTTATTCTGATGAAATATGCTGATAAACGTATAGGAAGCGTAAAATTACCGCCATCCCATTTGGGATATATTTCCTCTTTCATATCTAGTGTGACTTCAGGCCCACTCCAGACGGAAGGAAGTAGTTAATGCGAGATACAGTAAATTAATCAATAAAAGCCTACTAATAAACATGAATATTAAAGTGGAATCAGAACCAGAGCAGTCGAGGTCTCTGGAGGGTAAGATGAAATGTTCCAATAATCCATACTGGCCATGTGAGCTCATGTATGGGGTAATTAAACCACCTATCAGTTACAGGATCGGGAATCGACTGGAAATGGTAACCATGGCAATCAACAGGGCAATATCCTATTAAAATGTAACATCATCCATTTCTGGCTCACTGCCCCAAATATTGTGGCCCAGGTGACTGTTGGCAAGGCAACCTGAACCTCCCCAGGTGACTTCTGGCAAATCAACCCACCACAGGCAACCATAGACAAGGCAACCTTCCCTCTTCCAATAAATGACCTACAGTATGTTATCCAGTCTATCCAGACATGGGACATCATTAGGTAAAGGTAGAACTGAAAGCAGGAAAGGGCAAGAAAGAAATCATGATAAGAGCTTGTCCGTTGAGGAGAAGATGATAGCTTTCTTCAAAGAGCTCAGTAATTGTCAGTCAGTTACTGTAGTGAATAAGTGCATGTTGTTTATTCCAGCAGTTAAAAGAATATCCATGTCAGAAATGGGCTGGATTCTGTTACGGTATCCAACTATTAGGTTGTCCGATTCACTGCCAAAAATCTTAGTAAAAGCACTTCCAGTTGCTTATTTAATTTTTTTTTTAAGATACTCTCTCTCTCTCTCTCTCTCTCTCTCTCAGCAGCTTCTCCCTGTTAGAAACATACTGTCGTAATGTTGGCCTTGTTAACATGTTGGCAACTTATTTGGCACTTATTCCCAATTTGTACTTATTTGCCTTACTATAAGGTTTTATATGGGAGTTAAAAATAACATTGATTATTAAAATACTGGGAATAAGTTGACTATGCAAAGTTTTTTTTGTACTTTTGTTTTCATTGTACTGTTAATGTTTGGCCAGAAGCTATGTTTTAGTTCTAGTCCTGACTCTACTTCGTCCTATCATTAGTTGGTTAACTTCTTAATTATTTTGGTTATTTATCCCCTGTTGTGTCTTAATATGTTGAAGAAGCATGTTGATTGCTTCATGAATTTCTGAGCCTGGGTCACGTCACACAACATCAACCAACGGGTCTCATGGTGAGCCACTCCGATTTGACTGAAACTTTTTTTTTTTTTTTGCGCAATTCCACAGCCTAATGTTTTAGCTTAATACTGACTACAGATTCTGAAAGTTTCATTGAAAAAAAAAAAGTATACTATATTTTTATGCCCCGATCAGCCAAAACATTAAAACCACCTGCCTAATATTGTGTAGGTTCACCTTATCCGGCCAAAGCAGCTGGCATGTCAAGGCATGGACTCTACAAGACCTCTAAATGTGTGCAGTGGTACCTGGCACCAAAAAGTTACCAGCGGGGTCCTTTAAGTTCCGTTGTTGATCATATAGCACGTCCCAGAGAAATTTGATCAGATTGAGATCTGGTGAATTTGGAGGCCAAGTCAACATCTCCTTCAGTTTTTGCAGTGTGGTAGGGTGTATTATTGGTGTGCAACAATATTTAGGTTGCATTGTTTACTTACTGCTTAAATATATGCAACCCCTTTAAAAGCACCACTTCAACAAGATAATCAGTGCTACTGACTTCACCTGTGTTAATGTAACGGCTGATCGATGTTTGTGATTCACCATTGCATAAACTGGGTGTGTCCCCATAACTACAAGGAGGGGGGCTAAAATTCCTTATGTGTTAGTTTTAGAGTCATAGGCATACTTATAAAATTTGAGTTGGTCACAGAACAAAGGTGTTCTGATTTTATATAATTTCAGACAGAATTATCTGTCTTGGATTTTCGGTTAATTTTTTACTTTTCTGGGTTTCTGATATTCATTCATCTTTTATATCAATGATCCTGTACAGGGTTGCGGGGGGCCTGGAGCCTATCACAGGAGACTTTGAGCACAAGATGGGATACACCTTGGACAGGGTGCGCACAAACATACGGTACACACTACGGACAATTTGGGAATTAATATAACCTGCATGTCTTTGGACTGTGGGAGGAAACCGAAATAACCCTGTGGAAACACACCAAGAGGGAGGGAATCGAACCCCGACCCTGGAGGTTTGAGGCCACCGTGCCGCCCTTTTTGACAGACTTAATTACAATAACTTTGGCTATTTATGCTTTGACTCATGCACTGGTGATTTCTGGATTTGTACAAATAAAGCCTTATTTATAAAGTTTATGCCAGTAGCAGGTTGGCATAGCAGTTAGCACTGTGGCCTCTTACATGTAGGATCAAGGGTTCAAGTCCAGCCTTCAGGTCTGCATGCATAGAGTTTGCATGTTCTCTCCATGCTTGGTGGGTTTCCTCTGGCTGCTTTGGTTTCCTCCCACAGTACAAAGACATACAGATTAGGCTAATTGGTGTTTCTGAATTGCTTGTAGTGGGTGTTCTTGTGCCCCGTGGTGGCTTTGCAGTCTGTCCAGGGTGTACCTTGCTTTGTATACCACAACTCCCTGTGGACAGGCTCCAGGCCTCCCGTGACCCTGTACAGGATAAACCGTGACCCTGTACAGGATAAGCGTTATAGAGTGACTGAGTGACTGTGCCTCATACTGTTTAAAAAATAATGTTAATGTTTTTTGGGTTCATTTAATGTAACACAAACATTCATGACATAATACAATATTTTAAAGTAAAAGTTCACTTGGTTCTTCTCCTTTTCACCTACAGTCATTCAGCATTTGATATTCCTTTTCCCCAATAGTGGTGATGCCTGTATATAATATCACACGAGCAGGATGACAAGGCTCCGCTGGATTTTCTTACTTCCCCCCGAGGGTGCATGATTGAATAATGGCAGGGTAACAAGAGCTTGAGTATTTTACCAGAAATTGGCCCAGTACGGAATTTACATCACCTTCATAGAGACCAACACCCAACATTACAGTCATAAAAGAGATGATCGAACTAATCTCAGATCTAAAGCATGTTTTAATGACCAAAATCTAACCTGACAGCTTCAGCAGACCATTATTCTGTAACAAGATCCCCATTTACAATATGATGTCAGATCAGGATAAGGTCACTGCACAGAAGTGTTAATAAACGACGCTAATAGACAAGAGACAAGACTATTCATATTAGATTACAGCCTAATGATTATGCTATGGTGTCTATATTGTGAAGATTTAAAATGTAATAAATCCTATGGGGCAGGCTTGACAGAAATGTCTGGCATTGCCCTGTCCAATATCCACTACTTTGATCCTCCAGGGATCACACTTACACTTACAGGGCATCACACCTACACTTATTTTACACTTACACTTATTTTTAATAAGGCATAGTAACTGGAAAATGCCAAAAATGTGTCCCATGCATTATTTATTTACAAAGCGGCTACAAGAAACTATTTTCTCTTGGCTCAGATATTTACTGTAAAAAACTAAATCAGTCAGAAGATGGCAGCAAAACCTATGTTTTACTCTAGCCTTTTTTCTTTTTTTTTTTGCAAAAAGGTGCACTTATTTACGCTTGCTGGTCTGTATATTGTGAATAATATTAGGCTTTGAGCAAAAAGATATACCGTAGCTCTGGGCCACAAAAAAAAAAAAAACTGATGTTAATTTGCATTCATATTATAAACACTACTATGATTTATTATCATGCTTAAAATAATGCAAAGTGCACACATGTTTAAACTTACTTAAAAGACAGAGAAAAAAAAGCTAAAGTATTTTATAAAAACTGTGTTTGTGTGGTTAGCACCATGGTCTCGCACATCCCTTTCCAAGGGCTCGATTCCTGCCTCGTGTCTTTATCTGTGTAGAGATTGCATGTTTTCTCCATCTTTCCGGTTTCCTCCCACAGTAAAACACATGCAAAGTAAGCTAACTGGCATTTCCAAATTGCCCATAGTGTATAAGTGAGTGTGCCCTGTGATGGACTGGCACCCTGTAAGGTGTGCCCCGAGTTCCCTGGGATAGGCTCCAGGCTTGCCGCCACTATTTACATACAGCCATATACAGGTAGACAATGAATCAATGAGTGAGAGAAAGAATATTTGTGTCTAACATGCATAAGTACAGTATACAGTATATAAAATGCCATGATAAAGTATTTGCCCTCTTCATTTTTTTAAAAACCTTTTTTGCATATTTTTTTTTACACTTTGAGATCCAACAAATTTTAATATTATACAAAGATAACCCGAGTAAATACAAAATGCAGTTTCTAAACAATGATTTCACTTATTGAGGGAAAAAAGCTACCTAAACCTGCCTGGCCCTAAGTGCAAAAGTAAGTGCCCCTAAACCTAATAACTGGTTGTGTCACCCTTGGCAGCAACAACTGCAATCAAGTGTTTGCGCATAACTGGCCATCAGTTATCAATAAGAGAGTTGCATGAATGGCCGGGTATGCCACATGAGTCCGAACTCTGACTCGGCCACTTCAAAACCTTAATTACTGATCACTGTCTTCCTGCGTTAAGGTCAAGTAGGTTTAGACAGCTTGTTTTCCCTTAATAAATGAAATCATTTAAAAACTGAATTTTGTGATTACCTTTGTGTAATATAAAAATTTGGTTGATGATCTCAATCATTTAAATGTGAAAAATATATAAAAATAATGATAATGAAATAAATAAAAACTAGGAAGGGGCAAATATTTTTTCACGGCACTGTATATAATTTCTTTCTTTTTTTTTTATCAGAGCCGGAGAGACCCCCAAAGATTGTGGCTTTTATAGTTTGACAGTAACAGAAAGAGACTATGCCTCTCAAGCTGTTTTGGTTTTAGAGACACAACATACGAAGGAACATTTTTGAGAAGCATAACTAATGGGTGAAACGGAGAGGCTTCTGGCACTGCATCAATACATCTGCCTGTCAATCTGTCATGCAAAGCACACCAATCTGGACATCAGCTTCAGTCATTAGGTCAAAGATGATCTCATCAAACTTCACACAAATTGTATTTCCCACATCACTGAAAGTGTCTGATTTCTGCAGTGTGGTACTGATCAAGGAAAGTAGAGATCTTATATTGACATAGTGGCTTATATTAAATTAAGTATTTCGAACAGAAGTAATTCAATGCTTTGACAGTGAAATGTTTTGAATTCTTCTTACAATTTACTGTATAGCCTAAAACCCAATTTTATTTAAGTCAGAAAGAGGAAATTTTAGCTATTAGTGTATTCTTCCGTATCCAAGTTCATATATTACTGTACAGAAAATAACAATAACATCACTCACCCACTCACTCATTGTGTACTCTGTTTAATCCTGTATACAAGGTCATGGGGGCGGGGGTGACCAAGGGTGCCAATCCATTGCAGGGCACACAGACACATACACACACTCATTCACACACTACGGGCAATATGGGAACGCCAAGTAGCCTAATATGAATGTCTGCAGAGTACCCAGAGGAAACGCACCAAGCACGGGGAGAACATGCAAACTCCATGCACACAGGCAGGAATCGAACCTGCCCGGTAACTGATCCCAGACCCTGGAGGTGCAAACCACTAAGCCACTGTGCTGCCTCACAATAACATATAAGAAAGAAAAAAATAATAAATGAAATCATTACAATTATATCAATTAACAGAATTAATATACAGTCAGTGTCTGGCAGCTGCATCCAAAACACTAAATCAAGACAAAACCATAGTCAAGAGTAGGTTTCCAGGACAAATGCAAGAAGAACAAACCAGATCAAGTACCAGAGTAGCAAATGGAGAATCAATTGCTTGGTTTGTGCTTTGAAATATAAACCTGCCCAGATATTTCACACTAAATTATTGTTCTAGTCATTTATTAGGTATGTTTGTGACTAGGACCAGGTGTGCTGCATCAATCATCTTGGAATAAACTTTTGGTTGAAATAACCATGTCAATTTGTGGGACAACTGGGAGCTGTTGTCAATGGTGGATATATTCGTAGGCCATAGTAAACTCTGGAGAATGGAGTCTAACTCCAATTCCTTTAACAATGTAACAGTCAGACATAATAGTAAACATGTTCCGAGACAAGAGCGCAAGGATGAAAACCCAGGTGGAGTTTATTGCAAGAAATATTCTATCATTAATTTACAATGCATGACTTTCCATTAAGCCCAACAAACAGAACTCAAATAAATCTGCCCCAGATGTATACACAAGCCAGCCCCAGAATTGACTTTTGGATGTTGAAATAAGCATAAGAGAGACATTACTAATTGTTAGCAAGTGATCAGATCTCAAAGCCATCTGAGGTAAGCAGGCCTCGAAAGTTGCTTCACTTTTGTCTGGGATGAAAGACTCATAGGCAGTTATCTACAGTACATGGAAGCGCCACTCAGTGGAGTTCCAGGCATCTTCTCGCACCTTGCTGTGGTCCAGCTGTTGTGCTGGTCATGTGCATGGCGGTCGACAGCATAATGGCACAACCCGAGCGCCAAAGGCATCACAGCTGTGCTTACATTCAACGTTTGATACAAAGGTTATGTACACATATAAAACAATGAACCTATTATGATTTGTTTGATTATTTAACCTGTTCTTTTTCTCCGCCAACACATATCCTCTCATGACTGGCTAAGCAGGTGACAGTTAGCGACCGACAGTTGTAGCAAACAGTGTAGTGTAATTATCAGTAGTGAAAGCCTTTTTAAATTCTTACTGGTAGCCAAAAGGTGTGGTGGACAGTCCTGAGAAACCTATGAGATTTACTTCTATTTCCACTTATCCCATTTTAGAATATCAGCTAACTTCCATGGTTCCAAGTACGGGTGGGCGATATACCGGTATACACGGTTAACCGGTAGAAATTTGTCAACCGGTAGAGATTTTGGTCTATCGTCTTA
>JAQMYL010000001.1:23573026-23588852 GCA_030014365.1 Clarias pachynema
ATTTACACATTAAGTTTACTGAAAGTAAAAACAGTTGAAAGTCAGAGGACGTTTCTTTTTTTGCTGAGTATGTATATATTGTATTTTAATAAGGTGTCCCAGACTCAAGCACAATTTTATGATTTCATAAGACGAGCTGGAGCTTCTTGGGCAGCAGAATGGAAATTATGAAGTTATGGAATGTTAATAAAGAACAATATGAAAAGTGAATTCAGGCACACAGATCCTCAAAAAGCCCAATGTGATTTGTTGAGCTATAGTACCATGGTCCCTATACTGGATGTCCTGTATACAAGAGTTTATAAAGCTTTATAAAGCTATAAAGCATACAGAACTAGGAACATGTGACTAAGCTACTAGTCTAGATACACTCCCCATGTCCCATTGGTAGGTTGTAGATTAACTATTTCATCCACTCAACAGAGTATATTGAAATGGTCAGAGCATCTTTTTGATAAAAGTTATTAATGTTATTAGTCTCCGGGTCTAATTAAAAGTAACAGCTTATTAATCATCAGAAAAATTTAAATCTAAAACAGTTTTTTTTTTTTTTTTTTTTTTAAGAAAAGAGGAAATGGGACTGCAGAAAACAGCATGACTGGGCAATTTGTATACTAGTAGGGAGGAGGGAGAGAGACAGAGAGAGAGAGAGAGAGAGAGACAGAGAGATAAAGAGAGAGATAGGGGAATTCAGGACACAGTCAGAAACACAGAGTAACCGCAGTCCATAAAGGCCCACTATGATGAAACCACAACACAGTGTATCATTACAAATGAAATATAATACCTGCGGTTTCACTGCACGTGTTACACTATACCATTAGGATGTGTATCTGCTTTACTCTTTATGTCATTTCGTTTTATTCATTACTGTCAGGTTAAGCAGCGCTTGTAAAAAAAAAAAAAAGAAAAAAAAAAAGTAAAATAAAAAACTGTCAGGACCTTTCATAATGCTGGAAGTCTAAATGTGCCCACTGTGCCAACAGACCACGGGATGCCTCTCCACACATTTGTCATCCAGACACCTGAGTCATGTGACGCATTAATGGTGAAAGCAGCCAGTCTTTAACTTGATAAATTCTCCACTCTCTGTCTTCATCAATCCAGTCACTCCACCCGACATTACATGCTGTTTGCCATATTTCATTAAATAGACTACACTGTGTCGTATAAAATCAACTAGTGTGCAGGATGGAAAAACACTGCACCCTCTGAATGACATAACCATAATCCTAGTTTAATAAAGCTTTTGCTTTAATGGTTTTTTAAACCTAATATTACTGTATATCCAGTGCTAAAGGAAGGAGGCAAAGAATGCGATGCACAGATACACTTGTAGAGACAATTTAGAGTAGTGAGTTCATCTATGGGTATGTTTATGAGAGGTGGATAGAAATGGTACAAAAACCCAAAGCAAATCCACACAGATACAAGTAGGATATGTACTCTAACCTGGAGCTGTGAAGGCAACACTCCTGTGCCACCCAAGGTTTATACTGTGATGGATAAAACGATATGTGACAGTCTACATTATGATGCAATGTAAATACAGAAGACTTTAGTTTTCGTCCATATTCCATGTGCTCATGGAATATGGACGAAGTGCTCAAACACCAAGTGCTCAAACTGGAAAACATGACGGGGGATGAAATGTGCAAGCAGTAGGGGTGTTAATGGTAGACACAGTACGGTACAGTATGAACCTTGGTTTTGAAGTCATGGTTCGGTACGGTTTCGGGATAGTGAAGTGAAAAAAGGCATATATTTAATGTCCATTTATTATCTATTTAACGTGTAAATGTATAATCTTGTAGAAATGTGTAGACAGCAGCAAACTGGACATAATTCCATGAACATATGTATAAGGAATGCACGAAAAGGAACATAGCTTTAGTTCTCAAAACGTCTATATACTGTAGATACACACAAGTTGTTGAAGATTAGTAACAACACTACTGGCGTTTCTTTTAAATAAGGCGGTTCTTTTGAATGAGGATTATTTTTAAAAACATTATTTGCACGGTTTGCTACTGATAACTGTACCATTACTACTTTTGCACAACTCAAAGAATCCTCCTTGCTGATGAAGTAAATGCGGATCATGTTTTTCACAATTGTGAAGTCAATGTGGAGTATTAGTCTCTTCTTCCCTGTGTACAGAGTTGGGTGGAAATAAACAATTCTCTATACCACTTATACTGTATGGGGTCGGAAGAGGCCTGGAGCTTATCCCAGGGGACTGTATGAATCAGGGTACACCCTGGACAGGGTGCCAATCCATCGAAGGGCACAAGCACTTGCATTCACACACTACAGGCAATTTTGAAATGCCAATTAGCCTAATCTGCATGTCTTTGGACTGTGGAAGGAAACCCACCAAGCACATACTGCAAAGTCCACACACACGACCCAGAGACAGGGCTCGAACCCGAGCCGGACTCGAACCCGCCAACACTGGAGGTGCAAGTCACCATGTAATGCCAAAGTAAAATTTCTTACTGTTAAATGTATTATACTGTACAAATAAGTATAAGATTTAGATTAATAGAAATACAGACATGTTTGTTTGTTAAATATAAAACAGTTAGCTGTTTGAGAAAGAATATATATACTGTACATCACTTATCAGGGTTAACCGCTTAGCATGTTGCTCATCTAGTATTCCAGTTCATCTGTTGAACGCTTCAAAGTTGAAAATGGCGACCGTCATATTAGTGCATCATATTTTACGTAGACTTGTTCAACTGATTTTTTAAACCTGTACAAATTCCATATCTCTTAATTGATATTTGAATCTTTAGCTACAAGATGGACTGCTTGTTTATTTCGAAATATATCAATGCTGAAGGTATCCAATCTCCTTTGAACAGTTGATATTGTAAAGCCTTCAGAACAGCTCTATGATTTTTCAGGCTGGTAACTCTAAATGAATTTCTCCTCTGCAGCAGAGGTAGGTTTTGGTCTTGCTTTCCTGGGATGGTCTTCATAAGAGCCAGTTTCATCATGGTGCTTAATGAGTTTTGCAAATGCACTGTTCTTGCAAGAACTATTCCAGAGTAGCTGACCTTCGTGTTTTAAAACAAGAACTGACTGTTGTTGTTGCTGTTGTTACTAAATTACCTAATACCATAAGAGCTATTTCACTCACTCACTCATCTTCTACATCGCTTTATCCTGTATTCAGGGTCGCGGGGAGCCTGGAGTCTATCCCAGGAGGTTTAGAGCACGAGGCAGGGTACACCCTGGACAGGGTGCCAATCCATCGCAGGGCACACACACATACACACTCAGACAATCATTCACACACTACGGACAATTTGGGAAATCTAATAAATCTAACCTGCATGTTTTTGGACTGTGGGAGGAAACCGGAGTACCCGGAGGAAACCCACCAAGCACGGGGAGAACATGCAAACTCCATGCACACAGAGATGGGAATCGAGCCTGGCTGGGAATCGAACCCGGACTCTGGAGGTGCAAGGCGACAGTGCTAACCACTACACCACCGGCAAATGCCACCCAGCTATTTCACAGTTTTGAAATAAATCCTTTCATAGTTTTGGGTCCAACCTTTTGATTGGTAATATTGCAGAAGGCATTTATAAGCTTAAGATGACCTATGACTGTGTTTATCTTTCATATTGATTTAATCCTTCAAAGGATTGATGAATGCTTTCTCTTAGGACATAAATATTAAAACCACATCAATCTGACCCATTTGCACTAGCATGAGGATGTCTTTACCATGGAGACTACAAAGTATACCCGGATACTAGAGGCGGCCGAATACTGAAAATGTAATTGTAACAAACCCTGTTTGCTGGACTTAACTTGCAGTCTGAAGACTAAATAAAAGCATAATTATAAGCAATTCTTCAAGCAAAGTGTGGGGAACTGCAGGAAATATTTCATTTTTAGAGGCATCAGAGCAAAACCTGTTCGTGAATAATAATAAAAACCTTTTTTTCTTCTTCAAAGAAACAAGACAACTTCTTCTAAGGAACAATATGAAACTGTATCTCTCTCAATTATCCATCTGTTTCAACATTAGCCATTTTTTCCTCTATTATTTTCCTCTCCATTTCCCCTCCTCCTGCTTCATCTTGAACCTAACCACACTGGGCATGTTATCAAATCTGCAGGTCACTATTCAAGCCAGATAATCCATCTCCCAACCTCTCGTTTTTTGACTAAATGCATCACGTCATACTTTTCTGACACCCCCCACACCATCCTTTCACGCTTTCCACAGCAATAACGTCGCCGATCCGCCTCTCGAGCTCTCGCCCTTGCTCATCTTTACACTGATGTCTAATTGTATTATAAATGAGCCGGAAAGAGGGGCAGATGTCCATCGCAAGAGCAGATTTGGGAACAAACTGGCATCTATCTTGTCTATGCTTTTCACACACACACAATATAGTGACAGGTGGACACACACTTTAAGTTATTTCATTAAAAAAGTACACATAATTTTTCCCACAGCCACAGTAAAATGTGTGTGTGTATTCTGTGCTCATAAACACACATGACTGAGCATGATGTCATTGGCATATTCTCGACAGACAGCTCTGCCAAACAATCTGCTGCCACGGAGTTGAGGAGTCGAGCCTCCATGGTGATCTGGGCTGGTGGATCTAACCTGCTGTGCTCCGCAGTTCTCACCTCTAATCTCAGAAGCAGTTAAAGCATGTCCTCTCTGTAAACATATATGCTTTAAAAAAAAAACCTGTTCAGAGATCACCAATCTATCAAAGCAAACATTATGAGAACAATATGTTCTCACATATGCAGCACGAGAAGCATTTTAATTCTATCAAACTAGAATCTCTCTGCTTTAACTACCACCAGACTCTGGCTTTTGTAGAGCTGGAATAAACACTAATATCTATTCTGGACCTGCTTGGGGTTTCTAAGAACCGGATGAAGAAACTGGGGTATAGACAAAATATGATCTCATGACCTCCACAGAATATATGATCTCATTACACCCATAACATCTGCAACAGTAATATAAGAACAAATTAAGTAATAATTATTTAAAATAGCCGAACCTAAGAAAAAATGTAGGACTTGTCAGTGCTCTAAAAAAAGGAAATGCTGGTAGTAGTCCAGAAATACAGAAGGAAGGTTTTTTTTTCTTTTTGAGCTAGCAGCAAGTACCTACTGCCATTTATAGATGTACAAGTCAAAAATCATCAACACTCTAGCTGTAGAATGTATTTTAATAAATTTTTAGGAAAGACAAATACATGATTTTTTTTATATAATCTTCTTGCTTTTCAATACACTTTGTCTCTCTCCTGTATGAACAAGCTTACTTATTCCCTCATTAAAAAATATTCTAGGCTGAGCTGCAATGCACCGCTGTCTTCACTTCTTCATCAGAAGTGAATCTTTGTCCTCAAACGGCTGATTTCATAGTTAGAGCCATAGCTGGTTTCCAAATGTTTTGCCACAGTATTTTCTTTCATGAGTCAATATTGTCATCAAATATTTTACATGTGCAGTGCACTCAAGGGTGTCAGAAGCCATGGACGTGGACGACCGTCTAGTTCTTCCTTGATGGTTAACACTCGCGCGACCCTTATTGAACTTCGCTATCCTTTCATGCACACTTCTTCCTCCAAAACCCTTTCTCCAGACTGTGCACAAAGTCTTCGATAAATAACAGCACTGGGTAAATGAATCACGCTTCTCTTCTTTCGTGCAAATCACAAAAGGAGCATCCATTTTTGCTTACACTGCAGCTACAAATGAACCAATGTAACACGTTCACACCTGCACAGCAGTGACTGGGGAGACTTGAACTTTTAATACCACGACTGCAGATCATTTTTGACTCACCTTTGTATATAGACACCAATAATGGTTTCATTTTGACCTAGAGATCAGTCGGCTTGATGCTAACAAAAATCTAAATGTGAATTATTTTGTACAAATTTAACCCAATAGCACCACTGATGGTTGTAAGAACAGGATACAGATTTTAACCAGACAACAAATGTCAGGGGGTTATACAGCTCTTACCAATGGCTGATGTATACAGTTTGGTCCATAAGTATTGAGACAGTACATTTGCCTCTTGTTTTTTAAATTAAGCAAACAAGGTGTGATATAAACATGTGTATACTGTATATATTACAAATATGACAAATTAAGAGGATTAAAATGTCTGTAATTGACAAGTGAAGTAGGCCATTATTAGAATGAAAAAAGACAGATCAGATATATTGTTTATCCTTCAAAATGAGGAATCCACAGCAACATCCAGTTCTGAAATGAGATTCTTTGGACAGATGAAATCAGGATGACCTCGTATCAGAATGCAGGAAAGAGATGACCATTCAGAAGGTAAATAAGGGCTCATGGCACAAAGCATACCAGATCATCTGTCAAATATGGTGAAAGCAGTGATATGGCATAGGCATGTAGAGCTACAAGTGGAACTGAATCACTGGTGTTTATTGTAACCATTGATGGTGAATTCTGAAGCGAATAGAGTTACACCGGCTCTGATTAAGTCTAATGCTGGAAAAATTGATAGGATAGTGCTTTACAGTTTAAATGGATTAAAAGCAACCCAAGAGCTCCTTAAGGTGAATAAACAGTCTAATCCTAAATGATCAAGTCAGTCACTTGACCACAATTCAACCTGCATATCATATCTACATATCAGATCTACTAACTGTAGGTTAATTGCAAGTTAAGAAGTTAAAAACAGAACTGACACCAGTAACGTGTACAGTAGATGGCTTTAAAAGCTGCATGGATGAAAATAATTTGTTTTTATAGGATTCCAACAAATCGCCATTAATCAGGACTTGTGGGGAACTTGGAGCCTTTTCCTGGAACACTTAGTCTATCACAAGGCCTGACACAACCACACTTATTTACACTCTCATTATCAACAGAGATGATTTAGAGTAGCCAAACCCAAGCTGATGAACCATTATAGCTCAATGCTGTGAGGTAACAACACTACCCCATGAGAGACTGTGCCTCCTGTCTTCACAAACAATAAAGTTAAGTCTTAAGTTACTAAAATGAAATATTGCTTAAGGATGATTCAGCTTTGGTTAACTGTTAGTTTTCCAAAGGACTTCTACTTGAAAACATTTGAAAAGGGATGAACATTTTTCAGTGCTAGATTAAAACTTGTGTACTAAGATTGTACACATAAGAAAAAGTTTGTGGTTTGCAATTACTTGCTCCAAATTAAGAAAAATAATGATGTAATTTTTATGTTGGGCAGAAATCAGTTAGTTAGGTCCAAATTGTGCATTCCACAAAAAAAAAAAAACTTTGGGCAAACATTTTGGAAGGTTGTTATATTGAAAAAAACTCTTAAAAATAACGACAGAAACATGAACAATATCAGTAAAAACAAAACTAAACTGTATCTAGCAAAAGTTTCTACATTAAGTTGCTACTTTAAATTGTGCCTAGAGTTGAATGCATCTGTGTTAGGGTTACACAACTGACTGACCAACAGACAACCAGACTAACCAAGACTTTTTTTGTGGATTGGGGCTTTGTTCATTGTCCATGGAAATCAGTTCTGCACAGTTTGTATGATGGTTATGCAATATAGATATACAAAATCAGCTCTATAAAAAGCAGCATATCCCCCAGGAAATGCCTTACATTTTCCGGGAAATATAGTTGAAAAAAGGACAGCCCTGGGAAAACCAGGACAGGTGGCAACCCTAACCCATCTACGGTGTTCTCCTCAGTGTTCTCAGAGAAGATTCCAGATCCATATGAGCCTAACCCTAACCAGGATAAAGCACTTACTGAAGATAAATGGTGATCATCACGTTAAGGGACAGTTATGTCATTTATTTTGATGTAAATTACAGTTCATGTTTCCAGGTGAAGGATTCATCTGGAAGACCTAACCCAGTAGACACAGTGATGAGTGCAGGACATCTTCAAGACCATACAAACTAGAGACCTATAGAGGACGTCTTCAAGACCATACAAACTAGAGATCAATAGAGGATGTCTTCAAGACCATACAAACTAGAGACCTATAGAGGACGTCTTCAAGACCATACAAACTAGAGACCTATAGAGGACGTCTTCAAGACCATACAAACTAGACACCTACTGGGAATATCTTCAAACCCATATAAACTGGAGACCTATTGAGGACGTCTTCAAGACCATGCAAACAAGAGTCCTACTGGGGACATCTTCAAGCCCATACAAACTAGAGACTAATTGGGGACGTCTTCAAGACCATGCAAACTAGAGACCTATTGAGGACGTCTCCAAGACCATACATACTAGAGACCTATTGGAAATATCTTCAAGACCATGCATACTAGAGACATACTGGGGATATCTTCAAGACCATACATACTAAAGACATAGACATCTTTAAGACCATACCGACTAGAGACCTATTGGGGACATCTCCATTAACGCTCTAAAACTTTAACATCCTAGACATCTTCAGAAGTAATTTCAAGCTTTAGTAAGTCCTACTAAAGTTGTCTTTAGAGCATCTTCATTGAGTAATTAGAAATATCTTACTTTCATGAGGACAATCCAAAAATGTTTAAAAGAGTCCTAAAGACACATTACGGATGACATGATGGCTTGTCTGCAGTTTAGTCAGGTTGCACGATTTGGATCAATATCAGTCAAATATATTTCTTTAAACCAGGAACAAATAGAACAAATAGAACAAACAGCAAGAAGAAGCTCGTAACTTTGTCTCTGACATCAGAAACAGCACGTGAAGCTGTTCGGTTGCCATGGAGACGCCGTTCCCCGTCCGGCGCGGGACAGAGCCTGGCAGAACGCTACAGCCGCCATCGTCATCCTCACCACCACCATCATCATCATCATCGTCGTCATCATTACGATCATCACTGTCCTCATCACTGACCTTGCGCTTTGTCTTTTATGTCTTATAAACTCGTGTCTCCTACCTGACGCCCCCGGTCCTCGTCTGCAGTTGGGGACGGAGTTTCTGCCTCGGGAGACGCCATCTGAGATCCGCCTCAGCCTGTGTGCAGCTCCCTGAGTGTATCCGCGCGGCAGCAACACACTATACACACGCCATCGACTTTCCACCGTGTCCCTGTCTCTGTCTCTGTGTCCTCCAAGTGGGACAGAGGAGGAAACAACAGCAAGCAGTGGACGCGGAGACGCAGGCATCCACCCTGCACTGAGAGGGACAGATATAGATGATCTCTCTCTCTCTCTCCCTCACTCTCCCTCTCTCTCTCTCTCACACACACACACACACACACTCTCACTCACTCAAAGTGCACAACCCAATCAAATCATTATGAAAGATAATAGAATATGTAAATAAACAGCAATAAAATAAAAGTAATGCTATTATAATTACAGAAAGCTGTGTTTGTTAGTAGGTGTGTGTGTGTGTGTGTGTGTGTGATTTTTTGTTGTTGTTATAAAGGTGAGTGAGTGAATATAAAGGTTAATCATAGTTTTAGATTTAGATGGAGCAGAAGAGTACATGCATTTGTAATAGTAGTACTACTAGTAGTAGAAGAGACACAGGCAAGACAGGGGCCAGCAGGGGCCCCCTAACTTATTGAATTAAAAGAGAATGGTAATGGAGAACAGGATAAAGTGGTATAGAAGATGAGTGAGTGAGTGAGAGGGTAATGGAGAAAGCTGGGACAGTGACTTAGTCAGTCACTTATAGCCAGGTATATGTGCATGGGCGTTTTATGTTCTCACGTGCTTGGAAGGTTTTCTCCCGATACACCAGTGTCCTCCCACAGTCCTAAGACATGCATGCAGGTTAGGCGAAATTTAAGTGCCGAATTTAAGTAGTAATAGTAGCAATGCAGTAGACTGCAGTATTCATTCATTCATTTATTCATTCATTCGTCCTCCATACCACTTATCCTGTATCCTGTAGGGTTGCAGGCGCCTGGTTCCTCCAAACTTTGGGCAAAAGGTCACAGGGCACACACATACTACAGGCAACGCCATTTAACCTAACCCACATGTCTTTGGACTGTGGGAGGAAACCGGAGTATGCAGAGAAATCCCTCAAAGCACTGGGAGAACATGCAAACTCATATGCACACAGACCCCGAGATGGCAGGTGCGACATCACAGGGCTAACCAATACGCCACCATGCTCCCTCTCATTATATATAGACAATGAATCAGGCAACGGATATACATCTACCATTTCTGTGGCAGTTACTTACAAGGTTGGGTTGCCAACTCAATGCCCAATTGTATCTGAGCACTTGGAGGTGAAGGACCTTGCTCAAGAGTCCAAGAGTGTCAACCCGTCGGCGTCAGGGCTTGAACCACAGACTTTCTGGTCCGCAGTCTAGGCCACCAAGACCATCTCTGCCTCCATATAACATTAAAACCAGTTGAGGCACAGACTCCGCAGAAGGTGTGCTGTGATGTTTGGCACCAAGATGTCAAGATGTTTAAGCAGCTCACTTTAAGCAGCTGACTGAAATGTTCAACTTTTAAAACACACTTTTTTATGTATGCCTTGAAAACTTTTGTAAACATTTAATGTGAGGAGGGCCTGGCACGATGGCTCAGAAGTGTGCACATCACCTCGCACCTCTAGGCATGCCCTGGTCTGTGCGCATGGAGTTTCATGTTCTCCCTGTGATTTGTGGGTTTTGTTCAGGTACTCCGATCCCCCTCATACAGACATGTCTTGTAGCCCGATTGGCGTTTCTAGATTGAGTGACAATCCCCCCCCCCTCCTCCCCCTGTCCGCACATAATGTAAGGGGTATGGAAAATTAATTAATAATGGAATTAACTAATAAATGTTCGATTCAATAACATTGATTTTTATTTTTAGTAAAATGGGGGAAGGGTGATTTTTTATTTTTTTATTTATTTTTTTACCTTTGAACATTTTAGCTCTGTTTGTGATACAGCTGCATGATACAGCAGTACTATGGTACAGTATGTATTGTGAAAATTTTCAAGTATCATAAAATATTTTTGCCACTAGTGTTAAGTCTTGCCACTCGCAGAGCTTTTTTTTTTTTTTTTTTAAGTAGAATACATGGTTTTTGTTGTCAACTGGGCTGTCTCTGCATGACATAATTCAACATGAACCATGATCCCTGAAGTGAGAAGCCACATTAAAGCCTGGAGTTGTTTTTCATGTAGGTTCGATTTTTCTGCTGTGTCAGTGCTCTGAAATGATATGGATCTTGAGAGCGTCTTTCTGACCATTTAAATCTTGCTTTCAAAGACAGGAAGTCAATCTCAAACATCAAGTTCAATGCAATAAAGTAATGTTAGGCCCTGAGATTTAGTTCGTTTTTAGTTAGGTTAATTTAGGATTTGATATTCTGTGATAGATCACAGTGACTGTCACTGCCAGGAACACTCTTGCCTGGAGTAGAAGAATATGCATTTAGGCCACTACAGGCTCTCTTTGATGCTTGTCTTTTGAGTTCAGGTCTATTTTATATTTTCCCCCTTTAGAATCCTTGCTGATGCTGTTTGTCTGTCTAGCCTAGCCATGCATGTGAACAAAACAATGCCAAAATCCACAATGTCATCATGTCATATTACATTATTGTGTAAGTCATTATAATCTATTTCTTGCACGTTGGATTCCATGTAATGGCAGTACCCTGGTAATAAACCCTGGCTAAAGTCATTACTGTTGTCGAGACATGATGTTGTCCTGCCATAATTCCCCTCTCCTCTTCCTGTAACATATTTTTCTGCCTCTACTGTCATTTTATATTCAGTCACTCTCAGTTTAACAACGTGCAGATGTCATAGTGCATATTCATTTGCTCAGAACTAGAATGTTTGCTGATAATAGGAATGAATGTGTACAATGAGTTACAGTATGTCAAGCTTGATAGCTTTACTAAACATACAGAATGTTACAGTATACATTCTAATATTGAGACTAGTGTTTGAATATTAAAAGTGAAATAATAGAGATAAAACCCTATTTTGGCCTGAACACAATTTCAGGGTATTTTAGTATATTTTTCCACAATTCAACCACTGTGACAGGTTTTCAAAGCCCACGACATATATGAAGTGCTTACTCTTATCTTGCATACAAATGATACTACAAAACTAATTTGGAAATATGAAAAGCATCTTTTTTTGCTTTGGGCTTTAAAAATCGTAGATGATTAATTTGTTGGGGCTTTTCTGACATCACAGACACCATTTTAAGTGGTGTACATGGGTGTGCACTGACAAATGTATAGTCCAAAAATCAAATAGAAATATTCTGTATTTTTATTATTGAAATCTACTGAGTTTCTTTCATTCATATTCATATCCAATGCATATTAATTGCAAGCCTTTACGATTTTTCTATTTTTTCGTACATTCTATTGTAATTTTTTAAATCTATGAGCACATGTCTATGTGTGTGTGTGTGTGTGTGTGTGTGTGTGTGTGTGTCTTATTTACTCTTTTCCAAACCAGGATACACATACACAGAAAATTCATTAGACTCTATTAACCAAAACAATTGTTTCAATGGTGGTGATTAAAATCCAGTATGTAAAATATTGCTTCATTTATTTCAAATATTTTCCATAATGAGCTATATATTTCAAACATAAAGTTTATGACCAATATATTCAAATGAAGTTATATACATTAAACATTAAACCGCAAAAGTGTATCAATATTGACTATTTTAAATCTGTTATGCAACACTTGATCGGAGCTATAATTGGACTACCTGCTTCACGTCTGACATGCTGGACTTCCAGAAACTTCTTTAATGGCTCTTTCCTTTAAAGCATTCTGTTTTTTTTTTTTTCCCCAATGCACAACCTCATACTGCCCACCACACCATATGCACATTACAGGAACTTGGCTAGGAATTATTGCCACATTCCCTGTACAGTCCTGTTCTTGCTCCAAGCCTTTTCTACATGTTTGGGCCATTACAGGAGTTCCTAGGAAGCCAGCGTTTCACACATTCTGATCATGGCTCCGGTGTACTGAGAAAACTTTCTACTTTGATGGTATCCAAGCACTAGTGAAACACTGGGATAAGGGCATTAGAGTGTTTAAGGGATTATATAGAGAAATAAAGCTGTGTTCTGATTCGGCACAAACAAAATCCCGGGTTGACTTGAATTCCCCATGTACTGTACATCCATTTCATACTTTTGTCACATGTTCATTAAAGACATACACGTATACAGTTGCGATTGTCACATGCACAGCTTAAGTGGTAACGTTCTTTAAATAGACTCCTTCAGTACTGCAGTGCATCACACATTCCTAATATAAAGGGGTGTATGTGTAGTTTGTAAAAATAGCTTCAAGGACTAAACAGTATGACCCTTTGCTTTATTGTTACATCTATTATCGACCTAATGGGATTCTAACAAGAAATATCTCTATTATATTTTAGATACAGTCTACTTTTTTTTTTTTTTCCTCACTGTGTCTCATTTACTGATCAACTATATTTGTCTTTTCTATTTCTATCTATATTTTTCTCTTTCAGAGTCTGTTTACCGGATACCAGCGTTCTCATTAAATTTCATTTGAACCTAAAATACATTTTTAAAAAGTGTAATTGTCTAATGCAACTAAAAAGTGATAGTATGCTATTCAGTATGTACTGTACCATTACTAAAGCTATTGAAAATATACAATATTAATTAATATACCGAATTCAATATATAATTCAAAGCTAAAAGCAATATAAAAATAAAACTACATTGCCAACTAATAAGACAAACAGACAAACACATACATGAATGAATGAGCACAGAGGGTGTTACAGTATCTATTCCTTTAACCCTTCACACCTCCGCACAGTGTTCGATACACAGTAAGATACACTCTACTCATGTGACTTTTCTTTCTCTGTATCTGGTGCCCAGTTGGAGTTTATCTCCAGCTCACAGGTGTGTAATTGTTCCATGAGCTGTGTGAATGGAAGAATGTGCTGGATGAATGCCACACGAGCAGACTGAGCTGTCAGTCAAAGGCCAGTCACCTTCAGCTCAGCTGGTACTTACTGACAGACGAGGCTCAGGACAAAACTTAAATAGCTGAACTGCTGGCATTTACAGGCAAAATAAGCTAACTTGCTTTGCTAATACGTATTGCATAGAATTTTCTTAGACAATAAAGTGAGTATTTTAAACAAATCATGATTTTTATGCATATTCTTTAGTTTCAAGCTGTATAAACTTTAATGCTTATTAGATTTAAGCATATCAGGTGATGTGTATTTGTGTAATGATGAGGAGGGTGTGGCCTAAGGAGATCAACACCCTTTATCAAGGCATGCATAATTATTAGTCAGCTTCTTTTCCTCAGGCAAAATGGGCCGAAAAGAGATTTAACTGACATGGAAAAGTCAAAAATTGTTAAAAGTCTTTTAGGGCAATGCAGAACTAAGGTATTGGGTGTGGTAACAGAATCATCAAACATTTTGTTGCAAATAGTCAAAAGGGTCGGAAGAAACATGTTGAGGAAAAAAGGACACGAATTAACTGCCTAAGACTTGACAAGCAGCAAATGTGAAGCTACAGTACTAAGAACCCATTATCCTCCAGTGCTGTCATATTCCAGAACTGCCAACCTACTGTACCTGGAGTGTCCAGGAGTACAAGGTGTACAAGGTGTATAAGAGACATGGCCATGATAAGGAAGGCTGAAACACAACCACCACGGAAGAAGACACATAAGTTGAAACATCAAGACTGGGACAAAAAATATCTGAAGACAGATTTGTCAAGGTTGTATGGACTGATGAGATGAGAGTGAATCTTGACAGAGCAGATGGATGGGCATGTGGCCGGATCAGTAATGATCAGACGCCCGCAAGGTGGAGATGGGGTACTGGTATGGGCTGGTATTATTAAAAATTGGCTAGTTGTCCCTTTCCAAGTTGAATGTTGAATTCAAAACCTACTGCAATTTTATTAGAAGACACTTTCTTCAAGCAGTGGTACAGGAAAAAGTCTGCATCTTTCAAGAATACTATGATATTTATGAAGGACCATTCTCCATCGCATGCATCAATGTACTCCACTGACTCTTATTGAAAATAAGGGTGGCTATATTGGTCACAGATTTATTTATTTTTAAATGTCAGTAATGTACATTTGTAAAATGTGGGTTATTAATGAGTTTATTATCCTAACATTAACAGATGAAAATAAAAAAAGGAGATTTTTCTTCATTTAGTTGCCTAATTCTGCACACATATAGATATTCTCCTAAGAAAGCAAAATCATCACTTTTACTTTGAATATTCAGGTTTAAGGTTTGTTAACATTTTGGATTATACCCTATGCCCCAAGTCACTTGGAATAGGCTCCAGACCTCATTTAACCCTGAACAGGATTAGCGATATAGAGAATAAGTGACTGAGAACGTTTATGTAGCAATATCATTTCCTATCTTCTCTGTTCCAACCACTCAGCATTCAGCATCACCAGTAAAATAATCACCGGCCTGATCATCTGCATCTATTTCTCACTGGTTCATGCCTTAGGTTACATGATTTTTTTTTTAATGCTTGAATTATTCTTAGGTCAATCTGTGGCTTAACAGTCAACATTTGTTTGAAACTGGTCAGGTGTAGAGACTAGACTAAAAATGAGAGCAAAAAAGTTATTCAGGAAGCCTGGAGACTAGCATCCTCTAGTCTACATTACAAATACAAGAGAGCCTGGCTCTTTCGAGGCAAAATACGAAAAAATGAAGGTAGCTCAGGACTTTTGCACAGTAGTGTAGTGGCAGAACTACATGATTTATTTATTTATTTATTTTTTGTGGTTATAACAAAAAAATAATTTTGTTGGTAAGATTAATTGTAGGCCACATTA
>JAQMYL010000001.1:23605015-23615017 GCA_030014365.1 Clarias pachynema
CACACACACACACACACACACACACACACACACACACACACACACACACACACACACACACACACACACACATACCAGAGGTCTCAGGCCATGTCTTCTTTTGTAAATGCGTCGGACAGTATGGAGCTCAATGTACACCACTGAATCCTGTCCACACGCGGACAAATATTAATCATAATCATTACCAGGCCATTAAAATCAGAAAGAAGAAAAATAAAATAAATAAATAAATAAATAAAATAAAAAAACCACAGCTCACTGCTTCTCCTAACTGCTCACTAACTCACAGGGTAACCATTAAGGGGCTGGAAGTACAGGTTGTCGTTCGTGATGCAGATGTGGCCAGGGTTGGTCACTAGAGGGGTCACCATCTCAGCTTTACACTCCATATGTGGCTGCTCAGACACACTCCGAAAGCTACACACAAACACATAAAATTCATTATACAATACAGGCAACCTACTGTGCAATGCTGTATTTTGACTACATACTGTATATAGCGCTGGGGGGGAAAAAGTATTTGCCCCTTTGCTGATTAAAAAAATCAATCAATCAATCAATACATAAATAAATAAATACAAATAAATGGCCCATTTGTTAAAACTTAAATAATTGAGATAAAACATATTTTAACATGGAGTTTTTAAATAATAAAAGCTGCTTTCTTTTCTGTTTGTTTGTATTAGGATTTATTGCCATATCAGCTTCTCAGGCTATTTCATGGCAGATACATATTAAACATTAAACTGATTTATTCGAACCAATATAATATTATGTTATAATGTAAGGGATTTAAAGAGTTGTGGAAAAGGTAAATAAAAAAAATAAAAAAATAAAAAATAAAAAATAAGAATAATAAAAATGAATAAATATCACATTATAACATGGCCTTGGCCAGAAGAACAAGACTTCACACGGTTCTTTAGGTGCACTTTTGCTAAAAAATTTTAAAGTTTTTTTGGTTTTGTCTTGTAGAATATGTTTTTCAAATCTTGTTCTGGTGGAAATAGTTTTCTTATGGTATTAAAACTTGGGCAGGTCAAAAGAATATGCTTTATGGTTAGAGTAGTGCTACAGTGCTGACATTTTGGAGCTTCTTCACCTTTAATAAATACGCATGAGTTAAATTTGTATGGCCTATACGTCTGGATTCGAACTGGTGTAATCATCTTTTTCCCACCACTGAATTTATTTCGAAAAATTTGTTGTTTTTGTACTGTTCCCATTCTGCTTGTCATTTATTTAATATATACTGATTTATCAATGGCTTAAGGTCAGAGGGTGGGATTTGACATTCTCTCATAGTCTCTGTAAGGGCTTGTTTTGCTGCCATGTCAGCTTGTTCGCTTCCCATAATTCCTCTATTTCCTTAATCCAGTAGGAGACAATATGGTTATGTTTTTTCTGTAGTTGGTTTGCCTTGATTAATACATCAATAATTATTGGGTGATTTGTTTTCATAGATTCCAAAGCTTGTAGGCAGGATTTTGAGTCGGTAAATGCGCTTTCTTTTCTGATCTACAGATATTTTCCTGTGAGATTAAAATGTTTCTGTTTGTACTGACTTAATAATGAAGTCACAAAATAAACATGAATAACAAATACAGTAAGTTTGCACAAAAAACAATTCCACAGTAACGTTCATATCCTGAATGCTTACTACAGGGTCTTAAAAACTGAACTGTTCAGGAAATTGATTGTAAACAATCAGTTACTCAAATGTTTAGGACTGATCTTTCACAAAACATCAGAATTGGGTGATTAGTTGTTTACACCTCTGTGGTTGTCTTGTTCAAAACAAACTGGGAATGTTAAAAAGAATCAGATTTCTTTTGTGAGTTTGTATTGCAACACTGCCACAACTATATGCCGAAGACAGGAGTCAAGATCGGCCATGCTCTCTGGGACGGAGCGATGGCTTTTCTGAAATCTGCTGCCAATTACAGCAAGACTAGCCAAACTGTGGGTGTCTGAAAACTCACATTTATGGAAGAGGACAGTTCAAAAATATGCCTCTTGCTGGTCTCAGAAGACATTATGTTTTACTATTCCTGGTTGGTAAGGGACAGTTAGCTAGAGAGTAGCTGAGAACCAGCAAGACTGAACTCATAGAAAAACAAACATTTCTTCAGTCTGTCTTTGTAAATATGTCTTTGTGTCTTTACGCAAAGCTGACTAACCTGTTCTTATCAAAAGATGTTCTCGCCAACCTGGATTGCAAGTTCGCAGCAATCTAGAACAGTAACACATATGCACTTATTATTACTGATTATAAACATATATAATATAACATATCAACAACCTCAGGTCACTGAGTGAAGACATGTAAACTTGTGTGTAACTGTACAAACCATAGCTGTCTGGTCCCCCAGCTTGTCCAGACACGATGCTCTGTGTAACTGCAAAAACGAAACAGATTAACGCATGATAAAGCAACTAGACTCAAGCAACCAATAGTAAAGCTGTAGAAACTGCAAGACAAACCTGTAGCAATGTCTGGACGACATCTTCTGTTTTAGAGGGGATCTCCAGCTGGAATATGACACTTCTTTCTCCCTAGTAAGCAGATTTAAGCACTGATAAATAAACAATTATTAAAAGAGAAAAATCAGTCTTCTGTAACTCAGAGTTTCATACAAAAATGTCACCATAATCACATCAGAAATGGAAGACATGTTCAGAAAATATATTAGATGTCCAAAAAAAATCCTAGCAGAAATTTAAAAAAAAAAGAAAGAAAAAAAAAAGGAGAGTGATTGAAGCAAGACTGAAAACACTGTTAATTTAAAAGTCTTGATTTTACTGCTACATAATTACAGTGCTGTGAAAATTTTTTGCATCCAACCTGCTTTTTTTTGTGTTGCATATTCGGAACACTTAAATGATTGAAATCGTCAGATACATTTTTAATTTTACACAAAGATAATCCCGGCTAAATACAAAATGCAGTTTTTAAATAGTGATTTTATTTATTAAAGGAAAAACACTGTCCTAACCTACCTAGCCCTATGTGAAAAGGTAATTGCCCCAGCTCCACGGCGATGTGAAAGACTCATTGTCATTCGCAAATGCTTGATTGCAGTTGTTGCCACCAAGAGTGGCATAATCAGTTGGGGGCAATTACTTTGTCACATAGGGCCAGGCAGGTTTTAACAACTTTTTTTTAACCTTACTAAATGAAATCATTGTTTAAAAACTGCATTTTGTATGTACTCAGGTTATCTTTGTGTAATATTAAAATTATTGTGACAAATATGCAAAATACATAAAAATCAGGAAGGGGAAACCCCTTATTATGATTGTAAGCCCTATCTAGCTCATAAGCCCAAAGCTTTCAAGATTACACCCAGAAAAGTGAAAGTAACAAAGACCACAACTGAACCACCCTTTCCTTTTCTTTTTCCTATTCCACTAAGCAAATTTCATCCATTTCTGTTGTAATTGCTTGTACCAAAGTGTAGCCAGCTATAGCGAGGTGTCAAAGATTTAAAATGCTTTGTATAAACCATACACTTTTCTCACCTACACAATATGTACAGAAATATCTCGGAATCTGGTAACATGACCAGTATGAGCTTACCCTTTCATATTTGTATGGAGCAACAGCATTCTTCTCTTTAATATGAAAAATCTGACAAACCAACAACACACAATTAGAACATCCAGCACACACTCACTTTGTTTACACACACTCTCTGAAGCGCATACTCACCTGTTTGGTTTCCAGAAGTATAGTTGCTGGCTTGGTTCTGCAGCAGAATGAGGAAATGAAAGAAGTGAGGAAAAAAAGGTTAGAAACAGATGCAACTGAAAGACCAGAAGGATCCTGACTGTAACTGTGCATCACTTGTTTTTTAACTGCAAAGTGCATTACAAGCATGGATCTATGATCAAGTGCTTCTGTTGTTCTCCATCTTTAGTCAACTACAAATATCTCACTCTTTAAAAGGGTTGGACTCATCATGCTCCACTGCTTCTATCCGCCTGCAGTCTTTTAATGGGATCTGTTTTTATATAAAAAAAAAACCAACAACAACAACATATAATAAATAATTCAGCATATTTCTTTTATGACTTCTAAATTGACATATGAATGTAAGAAAGTTTTAAAGAGGAACTTACCTTTAAAATGGCTTCCATCATCTCATCTGGTTCAAAAATGACTGATTTGGAGCAGATCTTTAGGGAGCCTCGAATATTTCTGTGACCAAATAAGTAAACAAACACAAACGTAAACTGAAAACAAAAGGTATTTAATTTGTTGCTGTTATAAATTAGGGGTGTAACACAATGACAATATTTTTAAGGGTGTAATGGTTCATAATTGATTTGGCTTGAAGTTTAACCACAAATCACCTCCAAGTTTAAAATTTTACTGCTACTGCATATTTGGGCCCATTCCTGAGGCAAAAACCTGAGACCTTCCGATCAGTAGTCCAATACCTTAACCTACAAACTAAAACTTACTCTATAAACCCACCCACACTGATGAAAACCAGGCCAAATAATAACATCAGGACAAGAACTCATACTGAAGTCCAATTATTTAAACATGTTGTTCCATTAAAAAATAACTATTTGCTTATTATCGAGCTAATAGCAATAATTCCAATTATTTTTCTTCATTTATCGCTGTTCAACGAAAGAAAGTCAGCACCTTTTTTCTATGAATAAGAAAGAAAAATAGAAAAAAATGCAATACAAGTATTACATATTTTATTTTAAGATTTTCACTCATATTGAATATCACAAATATTGTTTATATTTATGCCAATGGGCAAAAGTTGCTTTAAGTGTTCTTTAGGGACTAAGCAAAAAATAAATAAAAAATAGGTGTTTTTGCTGAGACAAAAAAAAAAAAGATCTGATGCATAACCAAAAACCATGATACAATCCGAACCACGAGTTTTGTGATCTGCTGCAGCTCTACTGTTGGTATACCAAATGTAAGCGTGCTTAAACAGCATCCCTCCCTCAGTGATAAGCATCAAAACCAGAAGCATAAAACAGACTGTTGTTCAAAAATGCACTAGTCCAAGAAACTTAGCAAACAATTCACTCTTATCACATGTGACGCCAGTGTGGGAATAGTTTACAGCACAATATGTTATTATAAAGAAATCATGATGATTTACCAAAATCCAGCCTCCAAAGTAAAAAAACAACAACAACAACAACTTGACAATGAGCATGTGTTGAGCAATTGCGTTGCTTCTAATTCACACGATTGTCCAAACTAATTTGTCCTTACATTGCTTTGAGACTGGTGTAAGTGTGTGTAAATAGTGGGTTTAAGACTAATTTGCTTGCAGAGTTTTATGAAAGGCAGATAGGACGCTTTTTATAATGTAATGCAATTTAAAAAAAAAAAAAAAAAAGTGTCCATGATGCACCATTCAGAAGCTTGTGCACTCGTCACAGAATAAGTTTTATTTGAGGCTGAATGGTCATCACTCCCTCATTATCCATAGCGCTTCATCCTGTATACAGGGTCACAGGGGGACCTGGAGCTTATCCCAGGAGATTTAGGACACGAGGCAGGGTCCACCCTGGACGGGTTGCCAATCCATCACAAGACAACTAATTACTGTGCGTGATTTGGAAACTCCAATCAGTTTATAAGGCATATCTTCTGACTGTAAGGGGAAACCAGAGGAAACCCACAACCTACAGGGAAGACGTTCAAAGGTCCATGCACACAGACTGAAGACAAGATTTGAACTCTGGAGATGTGAAGTGAACAATCCTATCTACTGAACCACTTTGTCCACCAAAGCTTGTAGATTTCAACACTATAAGGTTGTGGCTCAGTGCGTTAACGCTCTAAGTTATCGATCGGAAGGTCGTTGGTTGGAGTCCAATCTCCACCAGGTTGCCACTATTGAGCCCTTGAGGAAGGCCCTTAACCCTGTCTGTCTGCTCCAGGGGTGCTGTATAATGGCTGACCCTGTGCTCTGACCCCAGCCTACTAACAGGAAGCTGGGATATGCGAAAAATAAAAACAATCACCGTGCTGAACTTAGATTTTATAAATACAAGTCACGTTTATATACGGTAGTATACCATGTCAGAATTTGACCCAGTGATAGTTTTTCCCAGATTGATTCAGAGTTTTTCCTCAAATTAAATCGTATAAACTTTCCGTACCAGGAGAAACATTTATTATATGAGTGTACGGTGGAACTTCTAGGCGAGCTCACCTGTTTGGGTGTGCATTCAACCTGTATGCAGTGTGCTGTTCAAAATAATATTCCTCCAGGTCGAGTAACAGCAGTGAAAACCTGAGAAACAGAGAACACACTTTTTATTTTCACATCCTATCCTGTGTGGCTTCAAGCTCTTATCATTTCAGTGAAGCTTTGGTGTAATTTGCAAATAAAACTGAAATGAGAAACTTTCAACAAAAGAGTCTTTCAGCTGAGATTAGTTCAAACGTGAGGATTAATAAGCAACAGTGCATGTGACGGCGTTTTTCCAGGCAACTTCCGGCAACAACCTCACAACAATGACGCCGGTCATGCTAGACAGCACTTCTCATGAGTTTATGATGTGAATTAACTACATAGAAGAGAGAGAGAGAGAAACTAGCTGAATGCTGGAGACACTCTCGGCCTGGAGACATGTGATGCATCGAGCTCGAGTTACTGTAATGAGTCTAAGTGTAGAGTGTGTAGAGTCAGATACCTCTCTTTACAGCGCTCCTTCTTCCTGATGAACGCCATTGTGCACCGATACACATTCAGGACTCACACACACACACCGACCCAAGATGCCGGAACGAGCTACAGCTCTATCTTGAGCATTCCTCTACGTATGGACAACACTCCACTTCTTCGTCTTCGTTCTCTCTGTCTCTCTATTGCTTTCTCTCGCTGGTCTCTGATGCGCATGTATGTGTGGACAGGAGCCGAACTAAAAAAAAAAAGAGTCGATTCTCCGATTCAATGAATCATCAGCAGTGAGTCGACTCTAAAACTTTCGAATGAATACGTCACTATGAAATTAGTTCGTGTTTCACATACACGTTTGTATTCATTTTTATTATGCAAAATGATAACATGCAGCGAATATAAAATGTAGATTATTTTCGATTCTCGTACATTCAAAACGAAACGGGATTGTTATTTAACGTTATGAGTAAAAAAAAAAGGTCATGTTTTTTGTGTATTTCTTTTGTCATCAACAATCCAGACAATAAGTGGAATTTAAATCGACTCTTTCCCATTAAATTCAATTCCAAATCGACTCTTTCGACCACTGCTACATTCTGAATCAGATTCCGAATCGACTCTTTCAGCTCCACTACACTTTGAATCGACTCCCAAGTCTCAGCAATCGAACAGCCTCTCCTGCCAGCGGCACGCAAGCGCAAACACTCATGAACACATGAGCTCAAGACACTCGGCTTGTCAAGGTCTCATACTGTCAGTGTTTTTCATTCCACTCGATTTAGTGAGTGTCGGTTTTACGCGAGAAAATTTATTTCTTTACGATTAAATGACGTTTTCCAGTGTTAAAAATTAACCGCGTGCTAAAACAGATAACAGCGCTTGTTTTTTTTTTTGGCAACATCACATGACTCAGTGAGTGACACCCTACTGATTGGTTGTTGAGAGTACGGGTAACCAATTAGAACCGAGCCCCGCCTTACCATGTCACATGGACTAGTTAAGACCATAACGGGCACGAAAACAGGCTTTATTTGTGACTGAAGTCATTGTGATTGTATGTTTTATTACATTTACTTGTATAATTACAATTACTTGTGTTTAAAAATTAGGTATAAGTTTGTGACTGTAGAAAAAGACTTGGGTGTGAAGAGTTTGAGCTCATGTGACGCAACACTGGCGCTGGAAGATAAACAACACAGTAAGGCACAGGAAGAGATCAGATTAATGACGGAGTAACAGCATGAAGTTAATCTGGGTCTGGTTTCTCTCACTCTTCTTCCAAAACATTTTCTGTGCTGTTCTTTCAGAAGGACACAAAACAAACGACAGTCCTATAATAGGTAAGGAGCCAACATTCCATTCACTAAACAAACTTCTGTTAATAGCAGTTTAATATCTATAATCAATAGGGCTCTGCTTCTTTTTACATCTTGCTTTTGTGATTGAGTGCTGGTGTTGTATCTGTAATTCTGCAGGACTAACTGTTTGTGTGTTGTTTATCCTCTGAAGGTGTCCTAGCACAGGAGGTGTACGCTCCTACACCAGGGAAGAACACCTACATCGCAGCTTCCTATGTCAAATATCTGGAGTCTGCTGGTGCTCGAGTCGTGCCAGTGATGTAAGCTGCTGAAGCGTGCTAAGTACTATTGTCAGGAATGACCAGTCACCTCCCGATACCATATTATCACAGATACCTTGGTGCTGTTTCGATTAAAATTGCGATTATATAAGTATCACGATTTTATAAATGTCCTGATTTGATATTACATTTTTTCACAGTTTGTTACAACTTTAAACCTTTAAAAAAAAGTTTACTGAGTAATTAAATGCAGCATGTTCCTTATAACATTAGTTTTCTCACTTAAAAACCAAATACGCAAAGATGCCTTTAAAAATATTTATACATAAACTTTTATAAAGAGCAATAAAATAAATTCAGTAAACATTTTGTCCAAAAGTCTTAGCTTGAAAATAATCAATAGTGTTCTATACAGATTTTTTAAATTTTAATAAGTAAAGCAGCTGGGAGAATATTTCAGAGCTTTTCAGACACAGTCACATGTTCTCCTTCCTCTTTTCATGCAAAACCCAGGAGCCTAGATTATACAGACATGATAAACATTTATAACACAATTTGTACTAAAGATGATATGGTGCCTTTTGCAAAGTACTATGTACCTGACTGAATTACTGATAAACAGTATTTTAAAGTATTTCACAATTGTAGTTGATTCTGTGGATAACATGAATATGCAAGGCTAGTTGACTAATAGAGACAAGATTTGATTGAATTAAACAAATGGCTGTTAGCATTCTTCGTCTCTTTCATTACTTTCGTAGCTTAGCATGCTAGTCGCTACCATTTGTTACCCCGCAAGTAGTCTACACAATTAAACATTGGCATACTGCGAGCCTACAAAATAGAATAAGGGTAAAGGACACGGCCGAAACATAATTATAAACAGTCATATATACTTAAAGACAGTCATATATATTTATTTATTTATTGCCATGAAACACAAAATAATTGCATAAGCGTCTTCTAGTTAGCAAGGTCACTTCTAATCTTATCTTGACAATGCACTTTTTTTGCATTACTGAGCATTAACAAGTTTAGAATTTGAACTGGATCCGGGTTCGTGTCCCGCTGTCGGTGGGTTGCCACACCCCATAAAACCCAGCCACTGCCAGTCCCAAGCCCGGATTAAATGGAAGGTTTAGAATTTAGTTTTCATGAAACAAATTAGCGAGTAGAAATAAACAGTATTACCTACAGAAAATAATCAAGTAAAATACAGATACATGAAAAAATACTGAAGTACAGTAACTGAATATTTTGCCACATCTGATGACCTTTTGTCACGTAACTAAGTACATTGTACAACTAAGTACTGTACATGTTTATTTAAACACATTTGTAAAAATTTGTCATGCAAATAGTTTTTACTAAAACGAGAGGGAAAAACTGCATATTAAACTTAAACATGACATTAATGCTTTAAATTATTATATAAAGCTATACTTACAGTATATATATATATATATATATATATAGTATAGTATAGTTCATAGTAAAGCTTAAAAAGAGTAAGCACGAGTTGATGTGTATTTACAGCTGTAAAAACTGTTGCATGCATATTAGAGCTGTCATTCGAAGGTAGATAGAGAGTTCAATCTGATTTGATTTTATGGCATTCCCATTCTCGGTTAAATCCAATAGAACTGATGTTTATTGTCTAATTTTTTGTCTTATCAGCTACAAACCGGATTCCAAAAAAGTTGGGACACTAAACAAATTGTGAATAAAAACTGAATGCAATGATGTGGAGAT
>JAQMYL010000001.1:23665179-23680172 GCA_030014365.1 Clarias pachynema
CTTTACAATGTAGAAAGAAATAAAAATCAGGAACCATAATGGAGTTAGAAAGTGTTCTAAAACTTTTGAATGGTAGTATACATTTCTCTTTTATACTTTATTTAATGTTATTTATTGTAATAAAATATATACATATATAAAATATATGTATAAAATGTATAAAATGTATTTTATACATATGTATAAAATATATGTATAAAAATTTTTTTTTTAATCTTTCATTTTTGTGAATTGAATAATAATAATATAAATAATATACATTAATATAAAATATATTTTATATTTTATTCTTTCCTATTAACATTTTGCCTCCATTTTTTTCCTTTTTAAGGTCACAAACAGTCGTGTAAGCATTTCCCTACATATCATACTGTGTATATGTAGCAAATAAAATATATGAATACATTGTTGTTCCAGCACACATCATCTGTCATAAAGACTCATTCAGGCACATGCTAGTACTTGCAGTAGGGCAAGGATGTCTAAAAAAATTTATGTGTGTTTAGATCATGAGTTTAAATAATGTTAATGTTAATGAAATTCAGGATAAATTGGGAAAACTTGTCATTGGTTGTGCTCTGCTGTATCCGCATTCCTCACACTAGGGGGCGGTGCTACACAATCTGCAGTAGTTTGATTTACTGCCCCACTTATGCGCTAAAAATGCCACCCTGCCCCCTACATAATCTCATATAATAAAGCATTTCATTAATGGGCTCATCATAATAGTAATATCATATTTGATAATAATAATTATGATGAGCCCATCTCGTGAAAGCCATCAAGACCATTCAGAAAAATTGTCAGCAAATGAATGCATTGAAAAATCAATTAAATATGCCAATATTTCATTAATGGCAGGACGATCAGTTAGCGCTGTCACCTTGCACGTCCTGGGTTCGAGTTCCACTTTGGTGTCTGTGTGTGTGGAGTTTGCATGTTCTCCCAGTGCATCCCCGGGTTTCCTCAGTGTACTCTGGTTTTCTCCCACAGTCCTAAGACATGCAGATTAGACTAATTGCCTGTAGTTTGTGAATGAGTGTGTGAATGTTGCCCAGGGAGGTCCTACCACTGTTGCGAAAATAGGAATAAATACACTAGTCATCATTGACCTTTACGGTCCCTAGTTGGACTACAAAGGTTCCTAGATGAATGAATGGATGGGATTTCATTAATGTTTTTGTAATGTTTTTGAAGCCTGTCACTTGACTAGGGCTCATTATAATAGTGATCATAATAAAGATGTCAAATTATGTTGTAAAATGTAATCTATATTGACAAATATTATGTGCATAAAATAATAACCTAGTATAGACCCTTTCCTTAAAATATAGTCTCGGATAAATTTTGTGCAGTTTTTTTAAGGAAATTATGGCTGCTTAGTTTTATTGAACTTCCTGCAGAACCAGTCACACATACAAAACTCAGAAGCTTTTTTCATTTTTGTTTTTGTCCGGTTATAGGTTATTGTTTGTTTGTTTGTTTCTGTACTGACTTATATATTTTCCAATGTACTGACTTATTAATTAAGTTATGAAATAAACATGTACTGTATAACAAACGTATAAAATACTGTAAGTTACAGTCTGTAAGTTTATGCTGCTCATAACCAGTTATCAATTACTTTTACACATAGCACCGGTAGGTTTGGACAGCTTTTTTCCCTTTAATTTAAAAATTTTAAAGAATTTCGTATTCACTCGGGTTATCCTTGTATAATCTTAAAATTTTTTGATGACCTGAATCATTTAAGGGTAACAATTTGGAAAAATCAGTAATGAGGTAAACACGTTTTCACAACACTATATATACTGTATGGAGGTGACCCCTCCAGAGTTGAGTGTTTGAAACTTCGGCTGGATACACTCTATCGCAGACAAGGTGCCAATCCATCGCAGAACCCACATGCACACATCACACACTCACATGCACACACTACGGTCATTTTGGGAACACTAAACTTTTTGCAAGGCAATTTTTTGTTTGTGTGTGCCTTGCAAAAGTATTCAAACCCCTGCAAAAGATTAGAGCAGATGTTCACCTTCCAGCAGGATAACGACTCTAAACAAACAGCCAGAGCTAGAAAGATCAATTTAAGTCAAAGTACAGTATATTCATGCGCTACAATGGCCCAGGCGAAGTCCAGACCAAAAATCCAGTTGAAAATCTGTGGCAAGACATGAAAACTGCTGTTCACTGTAATTGCAGTGAAAGGTGGTTATACTGTACAAAGTATTGACTCACGGGGGGGCTGAATACAAATGTGTGCATTTATTATTTTCCTTTCACTTCATAATTACTGTATGTACTACATTGTGTTGGTCTGTCACATAAAATCCCTAAAAAATACATTTACATTTGTAGTTGTAACGTGACAAAATGTGGAAAAGTTCAAGGAGAATTAATACTTTTACAATGCACTGTACTGTATACACATACTGAGGTGTAACTTTCCTGAACAATAGTGGCATGCCTCTGCTGCAGGAACTACAGTACTGTCACCTAGTGGTCATATATATATATATACATATATATACAGTCCCGATCAAAAGTTTAAGACCACTTGAAAGATGGCAAAAAAATCATATTTTACATGGTTGGAATTTAACAAGGTTCCAAGTAGAGCTTCAACATGCAACAAGAAGAAATGGGAGTGAGACAAAACATTTTTTGAGCATGCAATTTAATGAAAATAATGATTAAACTGAAACAGGCTGTTTTATAGCTGATCAAAAGTTTAGGACCACACGTCCAAAAAAACCCCGTAAACCCCCCCAAAACAGAAATCAAACTCCCAAACATGAATTCAGTACTGAGTAGCTCCACTGTTATTGTTGATCACTTCAAAAATTCATTGCGGCATGCTTGAATTATGAATGAATTATTATTATTATTTATTTATTTTTACCAGGAATCTGTAAATAATCTTTTGCTTAAGAAAAATGTAGTATTTAATATATACATTACTGATTTCCAATTTGGTATTAACATGGATTTACTCCAAAGACCGGCTCACAAAAAATACTGTGCATGAATAAAATTTCAATGTGTTTATTTATTTGCAAAATTAAAATAAAATAAAAAAAAACATTTTAATTGAAAAAAGGTAGAAGTAATACTGTTTTTTAAATGACTGTTTTTCAATATTGTTAAAGTATGCACTCTGGTTTACAACAAACAACTGTTATTTTTTTACATTTCACCAACAGACAAATACAGTATATAGTGTTTTAATGCAACTTGTCCTTTACAGACACTTATTATTCACATTTAACTGATATATAAAGCACAATCAGTAAAGGGCAAGCATCTCTAAATACAGTACAGTGAAAATAAAGTTTCATATGAAAGCTGACAAACACCCAACTACACATTTATACAATATTAAACGAGCTGTAATTCAATTTACACTCAGTAAACAATTTATTAAGTACACCTACTCTAACTGTTCCTAATAAACAACATAATTTGCTAATACAGTTCATGATCTGTACCTGAAGAGAAAATGATTAACCTGTAGGAATGTAAAAGGAATGTCAACAAACCCCTAAGCATATTAAAGACAGAAACCACCTACCGTCCTGGCAAAACGTCACCAGAGAATATATTTGTTCTGTTTATAGAGTGTAGTTTGCAAGCAGATACAGTAATGGGTTAACAACCCGACAGTACGACAGTATTCGACTTTAAAATGTAGTTAATTTGTCTATATACATAAAATGTATTTCTTATGTGTTTTTTTCCCAATATACAGTTAAATACCTTAAAAGTACACATCATATTCTTCACATTAAACATGGAGCCATTGTTTCATTTCAAACCCTTCGTGCTTAAGTACAGAGCTAAAGTAATAGAAAAAGTCCCAGCAGCTTACCATACTTTTTCAGTGGCTAGGCAAATACAGTAATGTATACTGTATCAATAAATCTGAACGAATGCTCTTTTAAGTTTCCCTCACATTTTTTGTTTAGCAGTCATCAATACCACCTCTCTTCTGGGATCTCTCTGTGTCCCTGTTTGCTCTTGCTCTATACCTTATTAATACATCTTGCACAGGTGGGAGGATGCCCAGTCCAGCACGGGTACGGTCTGGCGATAGCGTGTCATGAGGCTCAATGATTTCTAAGTCATAGTGCCAGAGTGCCATCATGAGAAATTGCTTTAATTCGTTCATGGCGAAGAAACGACCCGGGCACTTACTGGCACCGGAACCAAATGGGATAAGGTAATGCTTCAGTTGTCGGCTATTTTTAAAGAACTGACTCTGCCTTTGACCTTCCTCATCCAAGAACCGGTCATATTTAAACTCCTGTAATTGAATGAAAATTGCATCAGAAATAAATACAATATACATAAGGATTAATCTATATACAAGTATTTACGAGTATTCAAAGTATTTACCAGTGGGTTTGGGTAGATGTCCGGGTCTAGGTGTATCAGTCGAGGGTAGAGAGCGATGTAATCTCCTTTCCTAATAGCTGCCTCTTGACCTGAGTCCAGTGTCAGAATAAAGTCATCGCTTGCAACTCGGATCATAATGGAAGCACTTGATAGACGTAGAGCTTCATTGATAATGCTCTCTGCAAAGTAAAACCACACTTATTGATTTAGTCCAAATGTGATACTCAAGATTTTCCTCTAAACACTTTTGAGTCACCATATTATTCATGATATGTTGTCAGCAGGCTGGGTTATATAATGGAGTACTAAAAGCATAGCAAAAAATGAATCATGAAAAAAAAATCCCAGAGTTCAGCATGGGCACTCTGACTGGTTCTCGGTTCCACAGCCTCATGTGCAACAAGCACAAGCTATGAATGTGCAGACACTTTTCTATCATAGCTGACATAAAAAAAAAAAATTTGCTTGTTCAATTTGTGCTACAGTACTGTAGGTCTCCTGTGTGATCGGACCAAAAACGCTACACTTCGATACTCACGTACATCAGTTACCCTTGAGTGCCCATAACACCAGTGTTAACCACAGCATACCAGGAACACCCTGGCCCTTGCAAGAATCACTCAGATCCTTACACTTGACTGTTATTCTAAATCTCATTGTTAAGGAGACCTGGTGAAAACAGCAGCATTAACAACATAATACACAATACCATTATGACCACTGACTGGTGAAATGAACAACAGTGATAACTAATTATACACAAGCAAACTGGTGACAGGATCATTGGCACCCAAGGCCCATCTATGCCTGCAGTGACGTAAGGCAAGTCCCTCTGGACTAATCCCACATGAAAAACCAATGTAGCACAAATCACAGAAATTTTTTTTAAGCTGGGCATAATAGAAAGGTATCAGAACCTCCAGTACACCACATCCTGCTGTGTAAGGGGCTCAGCACTTAGAGAGCCTCCAAACTTCCCAGATCCCAATCCGATCATGCACACATGGAATGCACCCGTCAAACAAGTCCAATCTATAGAGTCCCCATCCTGCAACCCATAGCACCCAAAGAATCTGCTGCTAAAATCGTGGTGCCAAAGGTCTTGTAATGTCATTCCCTAAGAGGCTAGAACCCAAAAGGAGAACCCAAAACCTAGATCGGTCTATTATAACTACAATTATGAACTCAAATGTTGTAAAAGCATAAAATGAAACTAACAAAGCACCAGCAGGATGACTAAAACAATAACATTTTGACTGATTCTATGAAAAAAACAAGACTGTTTTTAATTTACCCAATGTTACTTTCTCTTTCAGTTGAAAGTCCTAAAATTCATTCCAGGCAGCAGGAATGCCTTATACTTTCCCATATTTAGTTTGAGTCTTTGAATAAGACAAGAGTTTCAAGATCTCACATAATATTAGGAAACAAAAACCTAATATTATAAAAGCAGGTTTATAAAAGCAGACAAATAAGGCAGGAATTTTACAATTGCCTTTTAAACAAAAATCACAAATAATGAGTTCTTATACAACATCCATTGATAAAAAGAAGAACTGTTATAAACAGTGTGAATGAAAAAAAGGAGGAGATTTTGAGGTCCCCAAATCACATAAATCAATTAAACTTTGGACATTAGAAGCTGCTAAATATATATTCTTTTGTGGTTAAAAAAAAAACCACGAGTTTAGATTTATCAAATAAATATATCTTGTAGTCTCCCAAAAGTACATCAACAGAACCTTATCATCAGCAAAAAGAAAACTTTCTTCAAATTCAAATTTGTATTCGTCACATACAGTCATATGAAGACAGTATGATATAAGTGAAATGCTTATACGACTGCTGTTGACCTCAGTATTACAAAAAATAAGAGAATTTAAAAAAACTTTTACATTTACATAATATACAGCAATAAGAATAATAAAAATAAAAATAGTAGAATAAGATAGAAATATAAAGAAGTTAAAGAATATATATTTAAAAATAGAAAAATATACGTATATACTGTAGTAAAATGAAATATAATATAAATGTGATGTAGTACAGTGTAGAACCGAGTCCAGTTATTGGCAAGATAATGTGCAAGATTGCAAGTTCACAGTATGCAAAATGTGCAAATGTGCAATGTTCCATGTGTGACCGTATGTGTGTGTCCTAGTAAAAAGTTCGCAGTCCAGAGGTGTGCAAAATGTGCAGCATGTGAATGTTAGGTCCTATGTGGTGTGATTATGAGTTTGTATAGCCTGCGGGAAGAAGCTCCTCCTCTGTCTCTCTGTGTTGACCTTCAGGGAGCGGAAGCGCTTTCCTGACCGCAACAGAGAGAACAGGCCAGTCTTCTGTTGTTGTCCCTTTGTTTAAAGAAATAATAAATAAAGCTAGACCAACACCCAAACCATGTGGAACCCCATGTGACACATTAATCCTGTCAAACACTGAACTACGTACTTAAGGCTAGTAAGATAGCTTTGAAAGCAGCAGACTGCCTGATGAGACAGGCCTGTTTATTAGTCTTTTTTTTCCACAGTATAGAATGGTCTACATTGTCAGATGAATTCCTACAATCAATAAACAGTGCCGCACTGTATTGTTTATTATCAAGTGACTCAATGAGATAATTTAGAAGCTTCATGACTGATGTTATTGTGCTGTGTTCTGTTCCTTAAACCAGATTGAAAACCTTATAAAATGTCATTTGAGTCTAAAAGCTCCATTAGCTGTTCACTTATTAATAATTCAACAGTTTTATCTACGGGTATTGGCCTGGAGTTATTCATAATTGAAAGATCTCCTCCTTTTATATGGGGAACCATGAAAGCAGATCTTAAAAGCAAGTCTGAAAAAGGTTTAGAGTTAAGCTTAGAGTTAATCTATACCTGAAAAATGGATTTAAGCTGAACCTGTTTGTCATTCCATCATGGAAATTCTCACCATTTCCCACCTTTAAAGTTGAAAATGTCTGCAATAAAAGAACTGTTGATATAAAGTGCTGCTTAAAACACTCAAGGAAAACTTGCTAATCTGTGTTTTTTTTTTTTTTTGGATAAGATATGGGCGGCATCAAAAATGCCTTATCAACTGTATTACCTGCAGTAGATTTTAAAGCTCCTAAGAAATTTCTTGTATTGTTTAAGATTTTTGTGATGCAGTGTGTTGTTTTTGTACAACAATTTCAGAGTTTTGGAGACAAGATAATTCAGCAGTAAACCAAGGTGTCTTTAAAATAATTGCAACAAACCCTTAAAAATACAGTAGTCCCAGGCCAACTCCATCCATTATCACTTATCATATACCACACATCATATTATCATATATTTCAAGGAACCTTGGACACAAGCCAGAGGACAGCCTGGATGGGATGCCAACCCATCATATGGCACAAGCACACACACACTCAATCACACAATTTGGCAGTTTCAGCCTGGGCATGTCTTTGGACTCTGAGAACAGTTCACGCTACCCGAAGGAAACCCACAGAGCATGGGAAGAACATGAAAACTCCATGTCATCAGTTAATGCCAACTCAACATCATCAGTTAAAAACATTTATAAAGGCACAGATTGTGATGAAAAGATTGTCCACAAAGCTTTTCCTCACAGGCTCTTCATCACAAGCTGTGACTGATCACATGAATGATCACTCAGGTCAGGATTTGTTTATTTCTATGGAAAAGGCTAGAAGCTGAGTTAAAACAGTTTCTTTGTTTCTTATACATTTTCAGTGCAAGTGCCCTCCTATCTACAATCAGTTTTTTTTTGTCTATCTTAGCGTGCTCTAGGACTTTATTCAATTCTGCCTACACAAAGTTGGCATGTTGGAACATTTGACTTGGCTTTGAGCTGGGCTGCTGTGTACAGTATATACCACATGAATCATAAGGCTTAAGTAAGAAGCTTTTCGGGACATTAATTTGTCTCTAAATTTACTTTACTGCCAACCTCTATGCAACAACAACAAAAAGAAAACCCAAGGTGATTTTTTTTTTTTATAATCTTCAAAAGAGTACAGGCTTCTAGTCAAAGCCTGTAATGTTAAAAGCCACATTTTAAACTTACTCTATTCATTCCTTACTTCTGTACAAAATTGTTATTGTACATTTTTTGTTTTCTGTAATGTAACATACAGAGTAATAATTCCTAGCTGCTGTAACAATAAACTGGAAACTAGTGTTCAAAATGAAAGTTAAAAATGACTTGTTTACAGAGATTTTTTTTTTCTACTCATTAACAGATTTAGTCATGTTTTTGTCATAACCCAGGGTGGAAAGCAGAAACTGCCTACGGTTTATGATGTTATATCGGTCGCACAAATAAAAGTACATTTTATCCATATCATCATTTTATATTTTTAGTTGTTTGCTTTCCCATCACTACAGAAATACTTGTGAGTCTTTCGTTCATAATGCTATACTTAGTATTAGCATATACAGTAGTCTCAGATTGCAAGACTGTTTTATCAATGAACATAGGCTTATGAAATCCTTTTGATGTTTCAAGCATTTTAAAGTGAATGCATAACGGCCTCGCCATCTTCTAATATTTCAAAATTGTAATACGTTGGGTTTTATGTAGCTACATAAATGTAAATAAATAAAGTTTATTTAAGATAAAGAATTGCTTTTTCAACACATTTTTGGGGGGTAAATTTGGTGACAGACATATCACAAACATTCCATTCAGTTATAATGACCCACTAGAGGTCAAGCAGTCTTAACATAAACAGAAAATAAGCCAAAACATTGTTATGGAAGGAAGCCCAAAGTGCTCCCATTAGGAGATACCAAAATAAAACAATATCTGAAATGGCCATTTTGATTATGATCCAGGGACACCCTTCCTGATACAACCCTACCATTTTTTTGTTTATTTGGGCTTGGGACCAATGTCCGGCAACTCCAGTGGCTAAGAAGCAGAGATCTCAGGCCTTCCACCTGGCATGCGAGAAACCTACTGCTGATCCACCAATGCTCTGTCCAAGAGAGGATTACGAATAATAATACCTACCAAGCACAGTCATGGATTCCAGCTGGTCTTTGGACAGGCTGATTGGGCTGTCATTTTGAAACTGTGCCAGGATCAAGTCTGCCTCTTTACGTGCTGCAGCGAAAGCTTCTGGATTTCTGAGAAAAGGAACACATGCCAAACGCTGTCAAAAATGAATCCAAACAATTACACAAGTAATTATTAATCAGGAGTATCTTTGTTACCTCAGTGTATAATAGATACTCCAAAAAGCAGCAGGGAGCGTGTTGGCCTGTGAAGCCCAGAGCATACAGACGTGTGTGCGTGCTTTCCCCGTCTCGTCCAGTTGCATGTGATCGAAGGCGTCCATCCTGCGCTGGATCAGAT
Source organism: Clarias pachynema (assembly GCA_030014365.1). NCBI lineage: Eukaryota > Metazoa > Chordata > Actinopteri > Siluriformes > Clariidae > Clarias > Clarias pachynema. Next base: position 23,674,930 of record JAQMYL010000001.1, read on the forward strand.
CCGAAATGCACATCCTATGATGAAGCTCGCTGTGCAGCAGTCTCTTAGCTAATGCTTCTCTCGCCCTCCATGCCCGCCTACACAGAGCGATAGGCACGCCAGCCGCCATTGCAGGAAAAGCCCCGTCGAATGCCAAGAAATCCTTCTTCACCTTCTGCAAGCATGTACCAACAGCTTCCACTCCTTCTGCCTGAAGGAGATCTGCCTTCTTACCAAAAAGTGTGAGGAAACCAGCCTCAAACATAATGCGTGTAGTCAAGCTCTGTAATCCCTCCTCTTTCCAGTTATCTCCAGGTGGTAAGCAGTTCTGGAACACAGTATGCAGATTGCCTAGCATGTTCTGGCTTAGATGGTGAAGAGGTTCACCTTGTAACGTGTGTCTGAAGAGCAAGTGCACTTCTCGGTAGCTTTCGGTTAACAGAGGAGTCGTAAAATCAGCATGACCAAACACCTGCAAAACAACAAATGATCATATAACTGAGAATGTAAAATGTCTAATATCTAGTGTGTGCACTTGTGGTGCAGGTAACAGAACAAGGGTAACTCAATTAATGTCATATTAGTTTAAAAACAGAAAATTTGTAAATCCTCAAAGAAGCACCACGAGCAAGATACATCTCTCAAATAAGCAATAAGAAAAGTTGATTTTGAGAGAAAGACTTCCTGTGCACACCTCAAACCGTGGGGGTGGTATTTCTGCGCACCCTTTATTAGCATTACTAAGAAACACAGTTTTGTAAAAGTTGAGCGGTACAGGAGGTGACATCATTCAAGGTTATAATTAACTTGCATAGGAGTTCTGTTCAAATTTAACACTGCTCATGAATCCTTTTTCAAATCTACAATGCACCTTCATAGTATGTGTGCCTCACCTGCTGAGAGAAATTCATGGCGAATTTGTGAAAGTCGAGGTTTTTCCCTTGACGCATCACCGCGGGGAAAGAGAATGGATCGGTGATGAAGGTGAAATGCTTCCACGCAAGCTGGCATGTAAAGATGTCTCCATACTTTCGTTGAGCTGCTTGCAGAAAGCCTAGAGGGTTTTTACCATAGTCTAGGATTACTCCCAAAAAAGGCCAACCTTTAACCAGTGGAGGTTCATTCACTCGCCTGGGAACAGAAATACATTTCTGATTTTAATCAACACGAACAACAATGTGGAAGATAATATGTGTGTAGTTATACGATATAGCTATATATATCCTATAAATTATACATTACTGTAATATTATACAAGAAAACAGAAAGCAAACATGTACTGAATGAGACGACCAGCTTCCATGGAGTGAATTCCCACAAGTAATGGAATCCAGATGTTTGTAGAATTGAAACAGCTGTAATTGATGCTTAGTCATCCCTTTTGCCAGAACTTTTAATACATTCTATATTACCAAATAATCCCCATTGGACTAGAATCAAAATTACTATCCGGTTTCCCAGGAAGACTGAGTGTGGAAATACACATATTGAGTTTTCAGATATGATTTATTTAAATATTTGCATAATCAGCTTAAATACAGCTCCTAAATTCTAAGAATATTTCTTAAAACCAAGGAGTCTGTGTGACAGAATGTCATCCCCCTAATGAAACAGATTACATATTGTAGGGAGTCCCATAAATGCCTGAATGCATAACATTCCTCCTCTCCCCAACTCACAATCTTCAGCACATGTTCAAGAACAGATTCATTAAGTGATATTACACATAATACATTAGAAAGAAATGTTTAAAATTTTTAGCTTTCTCTTTCTCTTTTTTCATGTCTGAAAGGTGTCCTGAAGAACATACCTTGTCCTATATCCATAAGCTGTCAATAACAAGAACAACACACCAATGACGAGGAAGGCAACAAGAATCCATGTAGCCATGCCTAAGCTGTATGCGTTTACTCCCACTTTCTCTTCCTTGTTTGCTGCTTTTCCTTCTATCCCATCTGGCTCCTTTTAACCCTCTACAAACCCCTCCTGCTCACTGTAGGAGGGGCATTATTGCATCCTGTGTGCTGCCTCTAGTCCAGCTCAAATGAACCACCCATTTGTATAAAAGGTCTCTTATCTCTTTAAGTCCTAGTGGAAGCTATGCTCTTTGTTCTTAAAGAAACAGTATTATAAACAATTGGTATAAAGCCAGACCATGTGGACTGACAGATAAAGAAAAAGGTAGATCATGTAGATGTCTCTTATCATGGGGAAAACCACACTGGGTCCCGCTCTTGGCTGACAATCTGAGGTTCCAGTGAGCACAGAATTAGCCTAAGTGGACAGCTAAAGACTGGAATAAAACCTAGAACCAAACTCGCAATCTCTGAGTGATAATGGGGAAAACAAGTCTTTTGTGCCACTTGGCATCGAGGTTTTTTGCATGGCTCTGAGAAAACTATAGAGACAGTTATACAATAAAATCCCAGAAGATCAGCAATTACAGAAATATTCAGTCAAACCTGTTTTGTACCAACAATCATACCATCTTTAAGATCACTATGATCACACACCCATATTGATGGCTGATATGAACCTGTGTTACGCCCCGGTCTAGGTCGGGCCGTAACAGGAGTGAAAAAAAAGAAGGGGGTGAGACCAAAAGTGAGTTTGCTTAGTGTTTATTTACAAAACGGTGAATTAGCAAATCCCCTAAGCTAATGTTCTGTATCTGCATAATTTCATTCACTGATGCAGGTGATTGGCTGAACAAGTAACAGATTGACAGCATGAGAAACAGGTTTTTTTTTTCAAACCAAGCAAGAAGAACTCATAGAGAATATTTTGTACTGATGTTCTTTGAGTCACAAGGTGTTAATAATTGTAAATGTCAAATATTTTTATCAGAATTGTTACCGCTATGTGAATTTTGTGTGATCTTTCAAAATGCTATAACGCCATCTCCCAGAGTTTTGGCACAATGGATAAAGCAGCTCACAGGTGTGTTTGTGGTTATTTAAATATGCAATTTAATATTAATAGCACGGTTGAATTTATATAAAAAATACGGCAAACGCATGCGTTTATTGTGATTTTTTTAGTCAAACAGGAAGTACTGGCAGGGAATTTTTCAAAGAAAAAAATTTTATTTAAAGTTTAATACATTATTTTAAAAAACCTTCAGTTCATGACATCATCAGCCTCCTCTACCAGTTTCAGTTTTACTTCAGTACTTGATGACAGTGCCTTATTACAGTATATTACAGAGATGTTTCATTCATACATCACCGATCACATGTCTGTTAGGTTACAACATTACAAGGGTAAAAGACAGAACCAGACAAAGTGAACGGAGCAGCTTCTCTCACCTCGTGCATGTATGTCAAGTCTCTTGTCCATAAGTCCCTTCTGTGTCCTAGAAGTGTCTATGCTTTATTTTCTTTTGAAAATTTTACCATAAGTGCACCGTGGTTCCAAAATGCAGCAAAACCAGCATGTTACCAACCACAGCAGGTAGGTCATGCTTATTGGTAATATTTGCTGATGTGAACAAATCGGCCAGGCTCATTGGCACCCTGTCCAGGGTGTACCCTGCCTTGTGCCCTAAGCCTCTTGGGATACCCTGAATACAGGATAAAGCAGTATAGACCATGAGTAAGTGAATGAGATGAGTGAACAGATAGATGTTCATTAACAACAGTTGCATTGCATAATGTTGAAGGTAAACTAAATGAACATGTCTGGGTGTGTTTTCAGGTCCCTCATGATAAGTGATGTGGTCAAACTATGGTATTTAATTTTCTTCCCACATTCTTTCAGCATTGCAATCCTTCTGTTACATGCAATTATGTGGAATTCATATACAGGGTTTGTGCCAAAACGGTGATCTACTGCTTACCCTGGTGCAGGCAGAGGCATGTGTTGATGTGTCACTAGATAATGCGTCATGGAGTGTTGGATGTTGCAAAGAACAAAATGCAACTTTCTTGCACACACACATCCACACACACACACTGTATGTGAATGTGTAATCTGATAGATCAGTTTATAAAATAGATTTGAAGAATTGATTGTTCTGGAATAATGGGGAACCACTACAATTAAATATTCAACAGTTATTTCCAACCAGGTAATCTAATTGGATGAGAGCTTGCTGTGAGTAGTGATATAGAGCACATCAGCACTGTGATGTTTAACTACATGTATCACTTTATGTAACAGGTGTCTGAACAATCACTGATTACACTAACTGTCGGTCACCAGCATGGGTAGAAGTAGGTCGGTACAGTCTGCAGTACTGGAAAGAGTGAAGAGCAGCTGCTTGCAAAAACGAACAATCAAAACTGGAAGCCCTTTCAGCAAGAAAATACATCTGAAATGTCATTTTAAATAACACTTTTTCTCAATAATTGCTCAGACGTCATTCCAAATTGCCTCTGAAATGTCTATGTAGTTCGGTTGATGGCTAACACATGCTACAAAGCTAACAAGCTTCTTACCCAAGACTGAATCCCAAATCCCTCACTAACCCCTGATTAATGGCACCACTTGGGGGTCTGGAGCCTATCACACTGAACTTACAGTAAGGAACAAGGTAAGGTACACCCTGGATGAGGTGCCAACCCATTGCAGGGAACAAGCACTCACACACCCAATCATACACTGTGGGAAATGTGGAAACTGTGGAAGGAAACTGGAGTTATATATATATAAATATATCATATATCTGGAGTTGATCCCCCTGCTGCAGCTATAACAGCTTCCCCTCTTCTTGGAAGGCTGTCCACAAGCTTTTGAAGTGTTTTTCGGGAAATTCATGTGCATTAATTCTGTAGAGAATTTGAGGTCAGACGATCATATTGGACCAAAAGGCCTGGCTCGCAATCTCCGTTCCAGTTCATTCCAAAGGTGCTCGATGGAGTTGAGGTCAGGGCTAGTTAAATTCTTCTACACTGAACTCATGAAACCATGTTTACATAGTCCTTGCTTTGTGCACAGTCGTGTTGGAATAGAAAAGGGTCTTCTCCAAACTGTTGCAACAAACTTGGAAGCATAGCATTGTCCATGATGTCTTGGTATGCTGAAACATTAAGATTGCCCTTCACTGGGGATAAGGACTGACTGAAACACCTGTAGTCAATAATTAACAGGTTTGTCCAAATACTTTTGTCCATTTTAGTGTACATGACGGGAAACAGTGCAAGTGAAAAAGAAAAGTTAATTGCCGCAAAAGCCAACATGAAATCTTGAACATTTTGTCATCAGTAAGTGTAATGTATTTCAGACATATTTTTTAGTTTTTAGTTAATTTTTATTACCACCTG
>JAQMYL010000001.1:23690885-23712228 GCA_030014365.1 Clarias pachynema
AGTCTGGAGCAAGTACACTTAAGTATGCTTTGGCATGCTAGGATTTAATATACTTAGCATACTTTTTTTTTTTTTTTTTACTTGGGCAGTTTGTTGGAGAGACGCATCTGTACACACCATCATTCATAAACACCACTTGCACATTACAGATACTCAGCTGGGGGGTTGTTCCCACATCCTCATGCAGTCCTGACCTCGTGTTCGAAAACTTACTGGGAAAACTTTCTACCTTGAGCTATCCAAGCACTAATGAAATGAGTCCAAATATTAATCAGGGTATACTAAGATCAGAAGATATCGGCAGCCAGTGGTGGGATTCGTATAACTGAGTTTAACACTGACAAACAAAAATGTAAACAAAAATACTTTTTATCGTTCATACATAACCCACGAAATCCTCATCAGATGTAAGAGCTGCTATCGATTCTTGAAATTTCAACGGCAGATTAAATAAACACACACATTGTTCAGATCTCATGATATCAAAGACTATGAGTGTCAGTATTATGTGAGTTTATATGTAAGAAAACATATCAATATGTAGAAACGTGGTTGTCTTACTAAATTACTTTTATACATGAAACTCACAAGATGCTCAGCAATTTAATCGTTATTCGAATTTTTGCAAATGTAATCAGATGTCTTTCATGTAACTACACCGAGGTTTTTGATAAAATGACTTTAAGCTGATTAACACCTTCGCACATGACAACATATTCTGTGATACTCTTTACAAAATGTCTAGTTAGTAATTACTAGTTATTTGTGTATTTTGTTTTTTTTTTTTTACCCCAAAATTGACTACCATATTGACGTCTTTTCACCTTTTTTTGCTGTGACCCACGAGCAAAATTGCAGTCATTTTGTCCTATTACTTTTGATGGATGGTAAATGCTTTAAGGGATGCTTCACATCAATGAGCGAGTAAACAAAATATTTATAAAAATTTTGGAATAAGTCTGCATATATTTGTAATGGTATAATCGATTTGATGGAAGGAACTGCTGCTATTTTTTTTGGTTTTCTTTTTAATAAATTATTACCTGAAATTTGTTTCCAAATAGTGTGTCATTATGACTTATATAGCATAAAATATTAGTTTTATTCATTGCGTATTAAATATGCATAAGTGTGTCAGAACTTAAAAAACAAAAATGTATTTTAAATTTACAAAAAAATTATCAGCTTTCAGATGATGAACAGAAAAGAACCAAGTCTCCAGAAGAACTGATTGCCTTATAAAACTATAATTTTAATAAAGTAATTTTGTAATTTTCAATGTTTTAATTAAAAATTTAATATTTTTTAAATGGTGTTTGCACGCAAATATTAATTCCATTTTTTATGACGTACTGTTATTCATAACACTATTTACTTTATCATTTTTATCAAGAGTCAAAACAAAATTAAAAATTAAAAACTAATATTTATTATGATTCATAAACAAAGTGCTTTAAAAAAACGGGACTGTTTTTGTTTAACAGATAATAAGGGCTAAGAGGCATGACAAGAAGATTGAAACTGTGTCTAGTGGTGAAGATCATGAAGATGCTTAAACCCCAAAGTGATAAAGACCTCCATGGTACATTAACTCTACCACACACCCCCTCAAACACACACACACACACTGATACTTTCAGCTTGTAAGATGGAAGCCTTGGTCTAAACTGCTAATGTGGAACATGAAAGAAAAAAAGTGCTAGACCCATACATTTAAATATGCTTAATTCCACTATATAATTTTTTTAATTCTGCATGACAGTAGATTTTTATGAAATGCTTACAGTCTGTTTCTGTGCACGTGAAAGCATGAAGGAAATCATGGAATGGCTTGCGATGTGTGCCTGCCTTGTTTCTGCTTAGATTTTGCTGAAGTGGCCATCAATGACAAGCTTTCATGAACCTCCCACTTCATGCACATGTGTATATGTGTACACACGTACTCGCACACAACTCCACATCACACAGCTAAACACTCAACACTGGCACGACTCAGGGTTGCCAAGCAACCATATGGGATTCAGTAGGTTGTGTGCGAGCCAGGAGCGATTCAGACCATTTCTGTTCAGCCCCAGAACCTTCCACAAACTCGATATCTGGACCAAGAACTTTGGATGGATCACTTAGCAGCTCTCTTCATCAAGTGTCCCTCTTGGCTGGAGATTGGTTGGAGATTGAATTTTAGCAATCTATAAAATCCTGATGTTTCAGCCAGGAGTGAGACTGTAGGTAAGAGTTCACATACGCAGCTTAAATACTGTGTCTTATCTAAAGTGTGGCTTGAAAAAGAATAACTAAAAACGACAAAGACAAAATTAGAGGTAGTAAAAGTACCTGTCTCAACTCTTTTTTAGCTCTTCCTGCTGTGGCACTGAAAGATAATTATAAATGATATCTGCAGTTTTCTCCAAGCATATTGTAATAATAATAATAATGATAATAATAATAGGCACATTAGTGTGGCGGTTAGAACTGTGGCCTTGCACCTAAAGGGTTGAGGGTTCGATTCGCACTTCCAGTATGCATTGCGTTTGCATGTTCTCTCCATGCTTGGCTCCTTGTACTGTAATTTTTCCCCTCATTTTTCCATTTAAAGTCCCAAGACATGAAGGATAGGCTAATTGTTCTTCCTATATTGCTCATAGTGCGTGAATAAGTATGAGAGTATGTGTGGCCCTGAGATGGATTGGCACCTGTATAGGTTGTATCCCGTCTCATCCACAAAGTATACTGGGATAGACTCCAGGCTTCCTGTGACCCAGTACAGAATAAGATGTATATAAAATGAATTAATAATAATAATGATAATAATAATAATAATAATAGTTACAAACTCTGTTTAAACCCCCACCAGACAGGGTTGTGTTTAAAACCCGATGTAGGAAACTGAAAACTATTAAATCTCCAGTGGATCCTTGAAGTAACTTTGAAGAACCCTTTTTCAAAGAATGTGCAGTCCTTAAAAAAGGTATAGATGTATGTAACCTGAATACGCCATTATTACTTTCACCATTTTATTGCTCTTCTTGTATCAAAGCCCATTTAAGTCTATATTCTTTCTAGATCACCAGCCATGTCATCAAACATTTCCATTCTATGAAGATTCCTCAACAATGTCAGTTGCTGAATTAAGTTTGTAGTTTGTTTTCTATATTCCAATGTTATATTGCCATATTATAAAAGTCATAAAAAACACTGAAAAAAGTCTGTTATTACCAATGGTCCTATTTAAAAATGTTACATGCATGGGTTAGCAGTGCTGTTTACCCTCCCACTATCAGTTCATTAACGATCTGAATCATCTCCAGCCCTCACACCTCCTTCTGTGCTGTTGCAGTGTCAGGCTGTCATCAAGATCCAGTGTCCCCTGGGGGAGGATTAGGATACCAGCTGCACAGCTTTAGCTATACAAGTCCAAGAAAATCCCTGCTTGTTCCTTTTCTTGGGATCATGAGCCAGTGGTCAGACACTGGCAAAATTCTAGGCCTGCAACCGGTGTGATACTGCCATCAAGAGACTCCCTGTGGATTAAAACCATAGGGTTTTGACATCCTCTTATTATACCTACATGCTGTGCTAAACAGGATGCCCTGGGATGAACAGAGGACTTGGGTGTGAGACAGAATTTGTACAAATGAAGGCATTAAAAATAGGCTTCCTTGCCTTAGCCTTATCCACTGGTACCTCATTACGGGCTGGCTTATGAAAAATTCTGTTACTTCTTTATAAGACAATATTGGGATCCTATTTGTTCCTGGTGTTCGGACAGAATACAACAAGAAAGCATATTTATATTGTAGGCTGTGGTGATGTTTTTGTTTACACTTTGCTACCAGTTGTAATCATATTTAGTAAGCATTTACTGTAGCTCTGTCCGAGAAAATAAAAAGTCAATATACTACAATCATAGGCTTGCAACCAAATTATCCTGATAGAGTTAAAAACACACACAAATCAGTATTCAGACCTTTATTTACCTTTCATAACTTTAAACTTTGCTATAAAGTTAGTTGCACTTGTGTCAATGGTATACCCTGCCTAAAGTCTCCTGGGATAGCAACCGTGCCCCTCGTGACCCTATACACAATAAGCGGTGTAGAAGATGAATGAATATATGTTTTGGGCTTTACAGAAGGTGTTTAGACCTTTTATGTCCACACTTGTTTTTTAAGTCTGGACAAATATATAAATACATTTCCCAGTTAATTTAAAGTGAGCAGGAATCATTATGGCAGCAGTGTTGCTGAGTGATTAGCGTTGTCACCTGAAACCTCCAGGGATGAGGGGAGTATGAATCTTGCTTCTGGTATGTGTGTGGAATTTTATTGAGTTTCCTCTAGGTACTCTAAGGACATGCAGTATAGGCTGATTGGTGTTGTGTGTACCGTATGTACCTTTTCTTGTGCCCTAATTTCTCAGGCTTAGAGTTTAAGTGCCCACAACCCTACACAAAATAAGCGGAATAGAACATAGATGAGCGGTTATAATCGTTGTAGGTCAGCTTTAAAATTAATATGACAACATTCTCTTAATGCACTTCGTTAACATAAACATTATTTTATTCATATGACTCTGTTATATGAACCTGTTGCTGAACACAAACTTTCCACATACTGATGTAAATACCGATACAGCTTTTGAACTTCATCATCATCTCTGAACATCATCATCTCTGAATACAGCCCAAAGCACAACGTCCAGCAGTGGCAGCTTGGCAGTGCTTAGATTTGAACTCTTGACCTTCTGATCACTCTCTCTCACACACACACACACAAAGATTGATCCTGCTTTTCAGCACCTTCTTTTAACGGATGCTTTAGTAGTGGATTATATTTTCTGCTTTGTTAGCAGCACACTTCATTGCTTATCTGAATAATTATCCGCGTTAATTAAAACAAAGAGAGAGAGAGAAAGAGAGAGAGAGAGAGAGAGAGAGAGAGAGAGAGAGAGAGAGAGAGAGAGAGAGAATTTGGTTTAATTGCTTAGTCTAGAATGTGTTTTATCTTTATGGGGTTGTTGCCATTTTACTACAATTAACTACACCAAAATGGCTAAGGTAACCATGGTGACTATCACCCCCTCTTCATTTAGGAAGTTAAAGAACACAAGTGAGAGAAACTCATCCGCAAAGCAAGAAAGCACTGAGGTTATATTCAGGTTTTTAAAAATTTTTTTAATCACTCTATCAGACTACATACCTGTGGGTCAGATTTTCAATCTGGCAACAATAGAAAGCTCTCATGTACCAGCACGGCATGACAAATACAAGCGCTGAAGATAAAACTATTGTTTTGTTTTTGTGATGCAGGCTAAGCTGGCATGTTTAGTCAAACTGACAGCTCTGTGTAGGATTTTCAAACATGTCACACTATAATTAATTAGTTTACGTGACACACAAATTCCACATTTTGACATAAATAAGTTCCACTTGGTTGAGTAAAAAAAAAAAGTGAACATCTTGTCTTGTTTACCTTGACAGAAGTTGCTAGGCAACAGATTGGTCACTTCTAACCACAGGTAGGACAATATTCCATAAAAAGTATAGTATAGGGTGTTACAGCTTTCATAATTGTGCCTAAAATTAAAAGGCAAGTTGAGGAGATAGCAGAATACTAGTTTAAGGTTTTATAATATGATGAGAACCTCTCAATGCGCTTCCTGACTCCTTATGTGATACCGCTTCCTGTAGTCTGTATCCAAACAAATCTACATCCAAATAACTCATGCTTGTGGGGCCCTTTTGTTTATCTGAAAAATGCTAATGTATTTCCTATCATCTGCTTGTCTCCAGGTGTCCCTATGACTTACATGTGTGTAATAATAATTACTAATGACTAATTAATAATGACTGGTTCATTTAATGTATGAGATGTACATGACACAAATACTTTAATGTGCTCCTGGCCAAATGCTTAAATGTGCCCTCTATGCAGATAATAAACAAAGATCTTCAGATGTCATGAGTGTGTGCATTTGTCCATCCTTCCTGGTTGTTCTGAATTGATTGGTAAGTGTATCAAAATGCGGCAGACACAACAAGCAATAATTCTTCTTATTTTAATTTATCTTAACAGCTAGTAACACGTAAACATAACAAAGCCTAAAACGTAACAAACACCCTAATATCCAATCTTATAATTAAATCATAAAGGGGACCTTTTATGTCATTTTGGACACTAGTGGGTCCCTGGTATAGATGTACTGAAAAAAAACAGATAAATAAATAATTTATTTTCTTCAATTTTTGTATTGCCCATGAGCCAATTGGATTGTTACCCTAATGTGACCTTACACAGGGGAAACCTTCCCCCAGCTTGCTGCTCAGCTGTGCTGCTCTCTGATGGCGCATGGCTCAGCACTACTGTAGCTCATTTACACAGACACTAAAACAGAGCATTTGAACGAGGAGTGATTTGAAACCAATTTGAGGTTTTAAAAAATACTTTATCTGAGACTTTTTGTCAGCTAGAGCATTACCAGACACACTTTCAAAGAGCTCCGAGATCTGTGTTAATTTCTTAAAAGAGGTTTTTAAAAAATGGGACCTTTAAAGCATATTATTCAATAACAAGCATGATTTATTCAGTCAGTTCAGCGAAACTAATAAGATAAGCAATTGTGTGTGTAGTGAATATAAGTCTTACTCATGAGTCTTGAATGTGAAGGGTTAAACTCATTTACATTGATTTTAAAGTACACTTAGGACCATTTGAGCAAGTAGTCATTTAGGATAACTTGATGGACAGTGATGAAGATGCATAAATGTTACAGGCTTGTCAGTCCCCGCGATGTGAATATTTGCAGTGTGAACATAGAACCTGAACATAAAGGTTAAAAAACTCCAGATGTCTGAGCTATGGTGCATTTTGAGTGGAAGACTCATTAATTTCCTGGTATTAGACTGAAGCAGATTTCTCATCTCATCTTGCATGTTTTTAACTTTGGAGTTACTGGGTAGAAATCCTATTAACTGGGCAGCAATCTTGTTAAATCTTATTTAGCTGTTCAAATGTCACTTTGACCAATCCCAATTATCAAAAAACAGATGTGATGATGCAGGTTACAATGTTTTCCCATTAGGAAAACAGACTCAAATACATGATTAATCCAATCTTGGACTGTAGCTTCCATCTGTCTCTTGTCATCTTAATAATTTACCACAAAAAAATAAAATAAAAAATCAAACTTTTAGAAAGCAGGAGCCTTTCTAATATTACACAAGGTGCCTTTTTAGTAACATTTTATTGAAATAGAGGGTAACATTACTTTTTGCTAGTAAAACCTTTAATATTTATTGTAGAGTAGGGAGTGGGTATAGAAAAGAATCACCCACATTAAAATAATAAAAGTTTGTTGGTTTGCAGCCTGAAATTAAGATATTTGTGATGATGTTAAAGATGTTCAAAATGAAGTTTTTCCAGTTTGTATTTACTCAGTGCAACTTTTAATCTCCAAGTGAAGATATAACACTAACATTTCAGAAAAAATAGGGGGGGGGGGGGAATCAAAAAACTTCCTGATTTGGAAAAGGAGCACCCCCTCCTAAAAATGACTTGGAAACTCATTCAGGTAAAGCTAATCACCTTCTCAATGGCACACAAAGCTTTGCAAATCTAGACTATGCAATATAGCTCCAGTTGAGATAAATTTGATGTTGACAGATTTTCAGAGTGTTTTAGGTCTGGGCTCTCAATAGGCCATGCTAGGAGATTCATATTTATAACTGTGTGGTCAGTTATGTTGTGTACTTTGGATCATTGTCATGTTGGAAAGGAAACCTTCTTCCCATTGACAACTTTCTGGCAGAGGGCCTCAGATTTTCCTCACAAATTTGACAGTAATTTGCCCCATCCATTTTCATTCTAACCTGACAAGTGCTCTAGTTCCTGCTGCAGAGAAAAACCCCCATAATAGAATATTATCACCTCCATGCTTTACTGTAGGAATGGTGTTATTTGGATGGTGAATTGTATGGAATTTCCCCCAGACATATATCATTTGGTGTTCTGGCCAAATAATACAATTTTAGTTTTATCTGACCACCTGTATTTTTTGCAAAGCTCAGTCATGACTGCATGTGGCCTTTCTTGAGGAGTGGCTTTTTTTTTTCTTGCAACCCTCCCATTCAAGCCACATTTGTGGAGAATTTGTGATATTGTTGTCACATGCACACAATGACCACTCTTTGTCATAAATTTGTACAATTGCTTCAGAGCTGTTGGGATCTTGGTAGCCTCTCTGACCTGTTTTCTCCTGGCTCTTTCATCCAGTTGGGAGCGACGTTGTAATTCAGGGAGAGTCTGTGTTGTACTAAATACCTTCCGCTTCTTAATAATAATCTGAAATAGATTTTTTTTATACTATATTTTCTCTGACATGTTGGTGTTATCTTTTACTTGATGGTAAAAGTTGCACTGAGTAAATACAGTTGGATAAAACGAAAACTGTGTCCGCCTAAATGTCTGGCTGCAAAGCAACCGAATGTGATTATTTTAAAGAGGGGTGATTCTTTTCTATACTCACTGTACAACGACTAAAAATGTCTTACAAGCAAAAAGTAATATTACCCCTGGTGATGTTTTTTGTGCTGTACAAAATGAAACCCAAGTAAATAATGTCAGTTATTTTTCAACTATTAGTGTAATAGTTGAAGGAAATTCAAGTGAAATACCTGTACAAATTGTTCAGTGAGGGAAAGAAAAAGAATACAAAAACTTCTGGTTGCATACAGTAAGTATACACACCCTTTACAGTATATAACTGCTCACCCTGTGAGTTTGCAATGTGTAGAGGATATCCCATTTGTGTCCAATCCAAATTTGTGTCCACACAAATAAATCCGTTAAAGCTTCCTGATCATGTCTGATGAGATGTCCAACTCGGACTGGGTTTAGAACTGCGTCGTCAGTTGATAGCGAGTACGATACCAATTATTGCATTTTAAACGTTACTTATTCTTACCGACTAATATGACTATAAGCAGAATGTACATTGGACATCTGAAAAAGTCCATACTTTGACCAGCCACCTAAACATGCAATTTTACAAAACTACTTATACAGTACTCATAAATAATAGTCTTTATAAAGTGTTCTGAGTTTTGACTAGTTTGAAAAAATATTGTGTTACAAATATCTCCAATTTTTTTAAAACTCAAGCCTAGGCTTAAATCAATTTTCAGTTTTTTTTTGTTTATTATATTATTACTTATGTCTGACGTGTCATGCAAGTGTTCATGTTTTATCACTCCCCCTTTCATTGCTTTTAAACACCCAGTACGGGGTCACCAAAAGTGCAAGCTGGGAAGAACAACCTTCCATTGATGCATCTTCATACTATGGTTAATTATTAAAACATTTGTGCTGACTTTTTAATTAGTAAGCCACCTGTATTTGTCTTTTTTCGAAAGCTAGGCTGAGTGTGAAGACAAGAATTAAAACAATTCTGATTTTGTGCAGTCTGAAGATTCAGTCTAAAACCCCTTAAAATTCATCATCAACAGGTGGAGAGAATAAAGAGCAATAATGACATTACCAAAGAACAGGACATCCTTTCAAAATTGACAAAAAAGGACAAGAAGTAAACTACACAGAGGCTGCCAAGAGATCTGAAGCAACATTTAAAGAGTTGAAGCAAAATCAGGGAGGTACTCATCGCTCTCTGCATGCGACAACCCTCTCTCAAATTCTTCACATGTACTAAAATTTGCCAAACTTTGTGCAAAATGGAAACGAAAAGTCCAAAGTCAAAGAAAAAAAATCAAGTTAAATGTTTTGGAATGATATAAATTCTATCAGAGACGTGTGGAATGACTTCACAAGGGTCATGCAAAGGAGATCCCCTTACAGTTTGACAGAATTTTTGGAAGAGAGTAATAAAACAGATAAATAATATCAAAATGTGCTAATTTAGTAAACTCTTACTAATGATGGTATGTACAGATGGAAGTCGCAGAGTCAAAAGTAAAGCCAAAATGTTTCTTGTGGCCCTCTAGTGGCTGGCTGTAGTACAATTTTTAACATTTACATTTACATTTGGCAGATGTGCAAATTACATAAGTACTTTTAAGCCTCGATCAATAAATATATTCTTCAACGGTTGCCTTTTTTTTTTTTTTTTTAAACCCAAATGGCTAAGAAACAGATATGTCTTTAGATGTCATTTGAAGATTAACTCCACCATTCCCATTTTAATGCATGGAGAGTGAGACAAACCAATCTTCACAAATTATTTTCGGGAACAGTATTATCTGATTTTTCCCAGTTCAGTTGACCTTAATTATAATGCCTTTTATAGGAGTTATGGGTTGATAATTTCAAGGGCCGTGGCCAATATTGTGATTTATGGTTTCGACCAAGATTGTCAAACCTCCCGAACACATACACACTCAACAATCAATTTTTTGGAAATTACCATCGAAAAAAATGCACAGGGCTGTGTTTTGTCAACAATTTTATATACTTTTAGATAAACAAATATATGTCAAGTATCTCAAATCATATACACATGAATTATGCAGATGACACAGTATTGGTTTAATAGACCTACAGTACCAAGTCTTTAGTGTCAAATGCCGAAAACCAAAATAAAAGTCGATGAACACGTCAACAGATAAGGAGATTTTATGGAAAAGTTGTGTTTTGCATCATTTTATGGGTTTGTATTGCATAGTGTTTTAACCTTTTAACCAATGTCTTAAAATTTTGGATCCTTGCTTATTTGCATGCCAAAGACCAGAACAAACTTCATAAATTACTTGAAATTAGGGAAACACCTGAGTCACAGGGAAACTCCTTCTCCCAGAGCCACAGCCTCCAAATCACATCACAAACTAGTCTCCAGGAGCACATGCGCAGTGTGTCAGGTTCCCAATCACCAGAGTTTTAATCAGTCGCATGTGCTAGCAGTCACTCTTACAGCCCATATAAACAGACTTCGACCCCACACTTGGAGAGAAGTAAATGCTTAGCATTCTTTTATCTGACATAGCAAGACTTATTTTATTGTGTTTGTTTTTGCTTGTTTTGATTAATTGCCTTACCAAATTTTGTCTGTCTTTGCTAGCTTTTATGACGTTTTGGATGTGCATGCATTTTCTACACTAATAATAATAATAATAATAATAATAATAATAATAATAATAAACATAAATATAATAATAATAATAACCTCAGTAGAAATTGTATTTGAGCCTCTGTATCATAAAATACAGCAAACTAAATCATAGGAATTGAGCAGGCATTAGTTGGGAGGGGAGGGATGGGATGGGAAGGATTTCACAATTATAGAATTAAAGAAATCATTTTAAACTATATTGATTTCTCTTACTTTAAATATAGTCAAATGTCAATCCTACATTAGATAACACATTAATTAATAGATTAACATATTAATCTATGTAAATTTTGATAATCCTTTTTATCATAAATAGGTAATGAAGTTTTTATAATGCGCTGAAAAGCATAACAAGTACATCTAAAACAATGATTAATATAATGGTATTATAAATGTATTATTACCATAAAATTACATAAAGATAATTCAACTGACTAACCTGTGGCACTCTTAAATGAGTAAAGATTGGCCAAAATAATAATTACATTGTAGGAGGAATTTATATTAACTTTTCATGCAGATTGACCACCATTTCTGCTGTCTATTGCAGGGGATGAACAGACACATTTCCCGGCCATATACTGTATGTTCACTTAACAGTGCTGTGTTTTAAATTGTATACTTATGTATAGTTCTAGGTTGAAATTGAGTGATTTGTTCAATAATATTTAATTGTTGTTCAATGGTTTCAATCTAATTTGAATCCAGACCTACTGAAACATCTGTTGTGCATATCAGTCTTCTGAAGATTCTAAATCAGCAAATACTTTTAAACATAATTACAGAGTTTTTAATTTAAGATACAGACCATGATCATGATAACAGCTAAAGATTTAAGACCAGCAGAGCTTTGCTGTGCATAAAATCACTAACCATTTTACAGTTCTTGATAGAAAACCGACAGCCAGGGTTGCCTCGGGTCTGAAATGCTGTCTAATGTTTGTCACTTTTAAATTTTCCTCATATAGCCCACATAAAGTTAATCTATAAGGTTGAGTAATAATGCTGCTTGGATTACTTCTGCTTCTGCAAGCACAAAAATCAAATAGCCAATAAACCAAACAGCTTTTTTGTTGGGCCCTAGTGTAAAGTTTCCTATAAGAATCACAACACTTCCCACTACACGTGTAAGCCAGTGCGAGGAATATTCCTTACGACAATGGAAGTGATAATAGTGGAGACTTCAGTAAGGGGTGTGCTTAGTAATTTCTGTCTTCAAACTGTCTAAGAAAGAACGTCCACTGGCTTCTTTAGGATGTCTGTGTGACACCATCCAGAGTAAACCCAAGGTGTTGTGTAGACTATCCATGCAGGGCACTCCTCAGCACCAGCACACTTTTCCACGCTTTTGAACTTTTTGGGGGTCTCAAAAACTCATGAAAATTGGCAGACAGGTTAGAATATGGTGCCATTAGGATGCCTGAGAGTCGTGTGGCCCAGGGCCCCGATGGGCCCCCACACGAGATTTTGCTGGATAGCTCATACACACTTTAACGTAGGCACACGAAACTCAGTACACATTTAGAGCTCATTGAGCTGAACAACTTACACACGTCCTGGGCTCAACTCAACAGGAAGTCAGTTATTTTGGGTCGTTCACAAAAACGCACCCGATGGATTTTGATATACTCCTCCTAGGGAATTTATACGATTGTCACCAAACCGGGCCGATGTGATCTAAAGACATTGAGGACACAAAATTGTGGAGGGATTTTTGATATCTCAAACAGGTCAGCTGTGATAAGGTCTTAACCTTACACAGAAAAATGATTAATAACTTTCTGTGTGGCATTATATTGAGTAACGTTATATTCAGTGACACGTTGAGTGACATCACATTGAGTAACATCATAGTGTGATGCTTTTCTTCCAGCAGCTGCGGTCTATTGTACACACGTACACAAATGTTAACACTCACACACACAAACACATTTCACACACATGTACACACACACACACACACACACACGCATGCATGCACACACACACAAACACACTCATTCATTACTCACACGTATACACAAACACACACATTTTGACATCAAACATCACAAATTTTAACACACTCACATCTCTGTCTCGAAAGCCAACACAGAGAGAATGAGGAGGAGCTTCTTCCCACAGGCTATTTGGCCCCTCAACCAGAACACCACAAAGAACTGAACACAGGAAATTTATTTTTTTGTTCCTTTACACAATGAACACAAACCCTGCATTCATGCTCACACATCATAGTCAGGATGTCTCACATTACTTAATACGTCGCACATTTGTGCGCTGCTCATATACTGCACATTTCTTGTTCTTGTTTACACATAAATGAGGACTAACTGCACTTTGGAACATGGACAACCACACCACTGCTAACACACATATCAGTATCATTCCATTTCATACAGTACCATGTTTCAATCAGACTGCTGATGTCGTACCCAGACAACTTATTTTTTACATTACTATATTCTTACACATTTATACCTTTGAGTTTACAATTTCTTTCTTTCTATTTTAATTATATTTTATTTTTAAAATTTCAAACCAATTTTTTTTCATATAATTTTTTTAATTTTACTTTTATTTAAAAAAATCTTTTTTTAAAATTTGCATTCTATAGTGCTATTTATTTCATCAAAGTGACATCTTACTTTTTAGGTCGCTTAAGCATTTCATCTGTTTATTATTCTGTGTACGGTTGTGTATATGACAAATTAAATTTGAATTTGAAATTGAATAATCCTTATATTGACTTAAATCCTTATCTCTCATAGCTGGAAGTAGAAGTTATCAAATTGTTATAGTATTGCTTCATGCTACAATAATTGCGTTAGATTTTTAAAATGCAATGTAAATGCAATGTATGTAAATTATTGTAGGTTTGACAACTGTTTGACAAGGTTTGACAGTTAAGATCTGGGCATTTCTTTAAAAAAAAAAAATTTAATATAAAATACAGCTGTTTATCCTATAATTGTTCCAATTCTGACAAATCTCAAAAAAACGTCGACTTCAGAAAATTCTGTTTCCCAGTCTGGAAAAATGGAGCTGAGCCATTTATGTGCATGACAGAAACTAAAAAAAAGGTTTTAGTAGTAGTTATGCAGGTAACTGTGTGTTGTATTTTAAAAGTAAACACCTATTTGGCTCTGCAGCATCTGTCAAGCACACTACAACACACAGTTTTATAATGCTGACCTGTTTGCAGAAAGACACCTCAAAGCCACATTCGGTGCTCCATTTTCCATACTGTTATTTCAGCCTAGTAAGTGCACTTGTCCTCTGTGGAATAACAACTTTATGGCCTAATTTCTGGCATAGTACTGAGTTTAAAGCTATTCATCCCCATCTCTCTCTCTCTCTCTCTCTCTCTCTCTCACACACACACACACACACACACACACACACACACACACACACACACACTACTTATATACAACCAAGATAAAAAAAGATAACAGTATAATCTCTCACTTAGTTTTTACAAAATAGTGCCATATCCTGCGGTAAAAATAAAAAGCTTCAATTAACCCTTTATATTCCCAGGACTTTTAGGTAGGTTCAGACCTTACTCCTGTTACATTTTTAATATAATTTTTACTAGAGTTAATGAATATTCATACTGTAGTTCTTGCTGACTGATATGCTTTAAGATATTTAAGGTTTTATAATGTATGTGTTACAACATTTTCTGTTCAGACTCATTTTTGATATCTTCTCATGCTGTTATGGTTTGTGATGATCGCATTTATTGTACAACTGAAATGCAAGCAAGTTTCATGGAATGGATTAGAATGACGTTGTAGCCTGTCAGTTACGTGTTCGCAAAATACAGTCATAGAGTTGTGCATTATGCAGTCCAACAGGATCTTTCTATGGCAGTACTATGATTTGAAGCAAAATACAACACAAGTTCTTAAATAATGAAAACAATCTGAATAGTGGTGCAGTGTTTCTCACAGGTGACTCAAAACAATAATGAGACAGAAAGAACATGAGGGCTGTAGTCATGGATATTTTTTTTCCCTCACTGAGCCGTCACTTACTTAAGTGTTCATTCCATCAAAGCTTCAGAGAGTATCAATATGAAGATTGAAAGGGAATAAGAAAACACATTAAAGATTAAATTAGCAAAAAAGGAGAGTATGTCATTGAACATTAAGATAGTAACAGGGATGGACAGGAGGGGGTGATGCGCTGTGGGTGCGTGTATGCAAAATCTTTAATCCTGTTTGGGTAAATGGCTTTATATTGTATCAAGAGCTACAACAATGATTAATACTGACATTTTGTGTAATTGTCTACCCCCCAAAAGCCACACACACACACACACACACACACACACACACACACACACACACACACACACACACACACACACACACACACACACATAAAGACATATTCTCAGACAATCAGGAGTCTGCTTGATTGTAAATTGCTAGAGCAGTCAGTCGAACAGAGATATAAATGTGTGCATATGTGGGTGTGCAGTTGTTTGTCTGGCTTCATTACTAATTTAGTTGATAATTTGCTGGGAAAGTTCAAGTGATGTTTCAAATGATGACTGAGCCGAAATGACAGTATCGTCACCATGCAAATAGTGAGTCGTCTTTATATGCTGCGACTTGAATATGGTACTATACCAGGGAGGAGAGGCAGGATGCAAAAGCAGGCGCTGGTTTATTCAAGTGGAGTAGGAACATCGCAAATGCTAAATACTAACAGGAACAGGATAGCCTTAAGAGAGAAACTAACTGGGAAAACTGAGCAGCAACAGTAGCGATGCAAGACAAAAACCCACATGAAACAAGCAATATACCTGTAAATAGACACACTACTCAACATAGTAAGGTACAGGTAAATGTAATTACAACCATATGATTAATGCAGCTGGTGAATGGAGTTCACAAAAAGTGCACACAAAGGATCATGACACCATGACAGTTCCAGGAGTGTTCTGGAAGGTTCTTACCATGTACACAGAAATGAGAAGTTCATACACAAATGGAGGACTTTTGTGATTTCATGCCTATTTCTACAGCAATGGATCATATGTTCTTAATAAATACTGTATATGTGTTAGAGTTGCGGCACAGTGGCGTAGTGGTTAGCACTGTCACCTTTCACCTACAGGATTTGGGTTTCATTCCTGTGGATTTTGTTCTCCCCCTGCTTGGTGGGTTTCCTCCGGTTACTCCTGTTTTCTCCCACAGTCTAAAGACAGGCTGTAGTGTGCAAATGTACGTGTGAATGTTGACCGGAGGTTCTACCATGGTCATAGAAATGGGAATAAATACAATGGTCACCATTGGCCTCCACGGTGCCTAGTTGGACTACAGAGGTTCCTACTGTAGATAGATGGATGGATGTGTTAAAGTAGGACATAATAACCAGGTATGGGTTCAAAGACAGCTCTCTTTTGTAGTCTTTTGACAGCTCTTAAAAAGCTTGCACTTGGGATACAAGATGCAAATATAAATTCATGATTCAGTCCAGTTTTTTATATGGTAGCAGAACTGGTATTTGATCAGTCAATTGGGTTGGTTAATGGAATTCTGATAGCAACCTACTGGTCCATATTCTGCATTTCTTCTTCTTTGTTTTTGTTTCACTAGAAAAGCGCAACCTAAAATTTTGCTAGTCTACTCAGGTCATAATAATATTATAATTTTTAAGTAGAAAATTTGAATTGGCAGAATTGTCATTTTGGGTAAGCTCTCATGGAAAACCTTCCAAGTTTATAGCACTTGCAATGTCAGCTTCCCATCTGAAGGGGTGAAAAGTCATTTCCTTTTGGAATGCAAATCAATTTTTTATTTAGCTTTACGGTGATTAAATGGCTTCACATTTAGCCTATCCTGGGGGGCTCGAGACGTGAGGTGGCAGTCCATCGTAGGGTACAAGCACATGCTCAGTCACACACTACAGACAATTTGGAAACACTGTTAGACTACTCTGCATGTCTTTAGACTGTGGGAGAAAACCAGAGTACCCAGAGGAAATCCACCAAGCATGTGGAGAACACGCAAACCTCATGCACACAGATGCAAAGATGGGATCTGAACCCTCGTCCCTCAAAGTGTGAGGCCACAGGGCTAACTAACCACTATGAGACCATGCCACTAAAACAAATAAATATCTGTTTAAATAAAATATTATCAAATATTCAATAATAAGATTGCTGTGAATCTTGGATGGATGTGTATTACTGTTAAAATTGATCATATGTCAAATATTTTGGAAATGGTACAAAGCACAAATTCTTATATCAAGAGTTACAGGCAAATAATAGAACTGGGGACAACAACGTGGGATCATTTGTTCCCTCTAACAGTGAGCACTTAGATGGGCCTTTTAAAGCAATTGTTTTCCATCATTTCAGTCTGAAAAAAACACTACAATTGGCTCCTGTGGGCGTTCTCGCTCTGCTGTCCCCAGCTTCAGTTATTTCACTTGGACCACATTGACAGTTACTCTTGATGTAAGACTTGTATCATGTGTAATATATTACACATTAGAGTAATTTTAACACAGTCATACACATTATACATATGATGGTGTTCATTCTGAGTCGTAATCATATATGTCATACATGCCTAAAGCAGTGGTTGATCTTTGACTTCGGTATACAGTTTTCCCGTTGAAATCATGTTCTCCATACTGACATACTTTCAAAAGCTTGTTCCCTCACTGCAGTTTTTTTGTCTTTCATTCTCAAACCCATTCAGTGGTCGTATAATAGCTGACTGTATGAAGCACTGTGTCTTTTGTGAAAACTGAAAAAGCAGTAATCAAAACGTCATTTTCAGAAGAGACTTTTGTTGCAAAATGTGATAAGCAGGTCATAAAACTGGAATGACAGCAGCCACAAAAGTGGAAAATAACACCCTTTTGAGTTTTACTCCCACTATATCAGTATACGTATATCAGTATATTTCTGTATATCTCACTATTTTCATTTAGGTTTTTTTTCCTCTGAAACTGAGAAGTATACTTAAGGTAGTGTGATGTGAGAATGAACATTATTTATATTACATACTTTTACGATGTATTATTCAATGTAATTTTTTACATAGTGTAATGTTATAAGGGGGCAGTGGTGGCTCAGGCAGTTGAGGCTCTGGGGTCAGGAGCTCAAGCCCCGCCACCGCAGGTTGCCACTGTTGGGCCCTTAGCCAAGGCCCTCAACCCCATTCTCACATAAATCACTCTGCCATTGCTGGACCCAAAGCCCAGAGGAGTAAAGAGGATGGTTGGTCGAACCCATAAAAACACATAATGGCTATAGGAACAACAGAAGCCTTCACCTGATGTTCTCAACAGCATGAAAAAAAAAAAAAACGCTATAAAGGAAATTGGGTTCTGAATAATATCCTTGTCACTTTTCCTAGATCATTCACATAACAGTTGATTGTGTATTTTTTCAGTTGTACAGTCATGTAAACCACCTGTTTGAATTAACAAGAACAGAGTTAATTAATAAATTTTTTAATTTCAATTAAAAATTAAAATATTATATTTAAAGGTAATGTTATTGCCATAATGTATCAGGGTGCCTTTATTTACTGATTTATTTATGTATTTATTTCTATTTAATTATTTATTTTATTTATTCACCATCACTTCCTAAAGTATCACCATCATGATACCCTTACACAAGTGCCCTAGCTTAGGATAATCAGGTCTCATTTTGTCTCCTAGCAGCAGTAACCCAAAAGTCTGGTTTCTTTTCCAGATCCGAAGCTCCCTGCAAGCTTTGCTGCGCCCGTGTTGCCATGCTTGGCCCTTTTTCTATAATGCATGTTTCAAAGTAGGTTGAAGGACCATGCTATAAAGTCTCAAGACAGGCTTACAAGCAAGCACAGCTTCTCAGCCTTGTCTCTAGCAGTCACTGACCAGGTCAATGTACTTCTCTCTCCAATGCAAAAGCCTTCTCTATGCATTCAAGCTGGCCACGGTTAAGGTAGCTCCAACTTGATGCTGTCCTTGCCCGGCATTGCAGATTTGACAGAATGTGAACAGAATATCATAGACTGCCTGTCCCATGAACTTTGTGTGATGTGATTCTGCTTGACAGACATCAGTTCACTCGACAGTCTTCTCCACAGTATGCTCCCATCTTGCCCAGGCCCCTTGTGGTCTCCACTGCTTTGCTAAAAAAAATCTTGCAGTGGACTCCTTAAACGGTGAACTTATATACATAAAATTAGAACGTGAACAGGAAATGGGGCCAAAGGTCTTGCTAGATTTCAAAAGAGTGCAACTTCTGGTGGCTAATCATGAAAGTACGACACATATGCAGAGTTTCTACATATGGCTGCGACAGTAATAGCTGACTCAAGTAAATAAAACTGGGAACGCCGCACTTCAGTCCATTTCAGTGTTGCTTGAAAGCTTAGTACCTGTCAGACCGATGTTTTAAAATGCACTAAAGTAGTGACAAAAGAATGTTTGCACCTTGAGCCTAAAAGGCAAGCCATTTGTCTCTTCTTCAATAAATGTTTCTAGATGTTCTCCCTACAACTATTGAAAGCTGTAAAAACAGATGTCCCCAACTTTTATTTAGCTGTTTGATTTACTGTACCATTGCAGTGGATCAAACTGGAGCACATCTGAGAGATTAGTGTGTTGACAGACCCATTCTGGTTGTTTCGACCATGGTTCAAACTGACGAACCATCTGTGCCAGCTAACCAGCACACTGGAACAGCAGTCCCGAAAAAAAATAAGTCACTGTGACAGAGCAGACCCAAAATTATGGATCTGTCCCCTGGGAAAACTTTATACTGTCATATTTACACGCAAGGGTCAATAACACTCTTATAAACACATTGAGCGGTCACAAGTACTAATGGAAAGTGGCTTCCAACTGGTCAGTAACTAGCTGTTTATGTGCTTTGGGGATCATCATGAAGGAGCGCTGCTGTCTGAAGATATTTTAGACCGCAGGATACAGTGTGATAGCATAGGCGCACATAAATGTTTGTCAAGGGGTGCCTTCTGGTAAATACCATTCGATGCACATTATAGATAACTACTGAGAGAGACATTAAGTGGAGTTTCATTGGAATCTAGTGAAAAACTCACCATTTCCCATTGCCAGACTTTAGAAACAAAATGTTTTTTCATTGCATCCCATAAGGTTTCAGAACAAGTTTTAGCACCAGTAATTTGAGGGATATTTCTACTTAAGCAAGAACAATATTTTACTCAAGAATTCTAAGTTATCCTTATTCTCAGTAAAAATAATATAAGCACTTGGAATTTAAGTGCACAGTAGGGAGTACTATCAATATTTAAACCAAATTTTATGCTTCATAAGGAAGAGTATCAGATCTTGACGTGAGTGTTGTCTATTATTTTTGTAAATAGTTTTAAGAGAAATATAATTTTACAAATAAGATTACAGAAAGTTATGAATTAAAGACCTGTATGATCGTGAATGTACATAAGACAGACATAAACACAACGTGTGCATGTGGAGGTTAGAGGTTATATTAATTTTAATGTTAGTATTACTACAATACAAATACATATAATTTCCCTCCACAGTGATTTAGTGAAATCTGTTTGGAAGTTATTGAGCACATATTTCAACCCTCCTGCCACCACCTCCCTGCAACTAGCTGGAGATAATCTACACATTAATTAACAGTGTGATGTGCAATTAATTAACACACCCTTCTAAGCTTAAAGAGTGATTAATTAATTCTGAAGATGACACAAGATGTGCTAAGAACAAAACTTTCAAGCTTGCTTTAGTTTTACAACATGGGGCTGCATCCCTGAAAAGACTAAAATGAGGGGGAAATAACTGAACAACAGAACCTGAAGATACATGACATGAGGCAGTGCTAGAAGAGAAATAATATAGCTATAAAAGGATTAAAAAAACTCTCAGAAGAAGTAAAAAAGAGGTTGGAGAAAGCTGGACTAAGGGTGCGCATGCAAGCTATTAGAATATATATATATTATAATCGGAAAAGGAGATGGAACCATCATTTCATTGTATTGATTTTTTTCATTGTTAATATCTTAATATTGACATTATTGTGATTTATATTAGGTGAAATAAAGGTGAAATAACTGAAAACATGTTTTATATTCTAGTTTCTTCATAATAGCCACCCTTTGCTCTGATTACTGCTTTGCACACTCTCGATGAGCTTCAAGAGGTAGTCACCTGAAATGGTTTCCAACAGTCTTGAAGGAGTTCCCAGAGGTGTTTAGCA
>JAQMYL010000001.1:23754260-23765477 GCA_030014365.1 Clarias pachynema
TTGGGCACTGGCTGGGAATCGAACCCGGGCCTTCCGCATGGCAGGCGAAACACCTACCACTGAGCCACCAGTGCCCGGTATAAATCTAAAATCAATAAATATCTAATAGAAAAAAAAAATCATAAAACTTATAATCATAATACTCATAAAACCTATTCCAGGAGGCACAAGGAAGGGTGGACACCCTGGACAAGGTGCCAACCCATCAAAGGGCACACACACACTCATTGACACACTACGGGCAATTTGGGAACACCTAATCTGCATGACTTTGGACTGTGGGAGGAAACCGGAGTACTCGGAGGAAAACCCACCAAGCACAGAGAGAACATGCAAACTCCAGGCACACAGAGGCGAGAATCGAACCTGGCCGGGAATCGAACCAGGACCCTGGAGGTGCAAGGCGACAGTGCCAACCACTAAGCCACCATGCCACCTTGATACCCCCCCCCCCTAATTTTTAATATTAAACATTTATACTTACAATTAAGTCCCTATGTATAAAATTAAAAATAGATTTTTTTTTATTAATTCATATATGATTTCATTAGAGGCTGTAAAATCTTGTAGTTCCTTGTAGTAATCTTATACTTCTACTCGAAATCCTCTAAATCTTGGCAGGCAGCACAGCATACACAGCAAGTTTATTTGGAGCTAGCGTTAGGACCCGTCGGGTAGTTTGTAAAATTTGGTTCAAATGTTAAAGCTAAAAATAAGCTGATCAGCTTTAATGGAATTAGTAATATCATTTCAGGTTGAAGCACACATGTCTGTCTTTCTGAGACCGGTTTCTGGTCCTCCAATGTATGAAATGTAAAGATATCACTGAAAGAGCAAGCTCTGGCCACTGTACAGACAAAACCTCTATTTTATTTATATAGATTGTTACAGAATATGAAAAAAGTAATTCCTAATCAGGATATTTATTTTAAAAAAAAACATGATACTTACAGAATCACAATACAAAATGAATCGGCACCTAGGTGTTGCAATAATATCGTATCGGGTGGTCCTTGGTGATTCCCATACCTATTCAAGGGTTCGAGATTCTGTATCTCATTTCACTAGGTATCATACTAGTAATCTCACCATCAATGTCCCGCATGTAACATCAACCAAGAAACTATCACAAGGGTCACTAAAATCTCTCTTACACTTTTATTTAAATATATATATTTAAAGGAGCTGTTTTTCATTTAAGAAAGGCCCTTAACCCTCAACTGCTCAGATGTATAATGAGATAAAAAAATGTAAGTCGCTCTGGATAAGGGCATCTGCTAAATGCCTAAATGTAAATGTTCCACTTTCAGGATCTGTCATGGCCTGAAGAAAGCAGTACAGCACTGCGTTGATTAATAATAAAAAATTTTCATGGCACAAAGTGACTGTCAGACAGAGGCACATCCAAACACAAAACAAGCGTTCTGGACCGTATTTCATTTTTTCAAACAGGTTTTCTCAGCCACTTATAGACTTGTGCTCAAATCAAATCACAGCTTGCATGATTCAATTTGATAGTGATTACATATCTCCCAGGTTCTCACTATAAGTGTTAGGTTTAAGCAGATTGTTAAACTGGTAAACAAATTAAGTTTTGAGATGAATGAAAAGAAGAAGAAATATTGCTGGATGCAACTGCTGCATTTTTACTGCCGCACCTGGACACGCTTACCGGCCAGGTCCGAACTGGCAGAGAGAGAGAGAGAGAGAGAGAAACACACATATAATATGGCTCTGAAAAATAATCTTCAATCTGGCAGAACTGACAACATGGCTAACTGTACACCTGAAGCTGTATGTAAGTGTGTAAGTATATGTGATTGTCCAAAACATTATACGGGACACACTTTAACCAATTGTGGTGTGTATATAATGCAGGCGAGTCCCTCTTAGCCTTACATTCAGTCATTAATAGAAACATTCGTCTTCCAGTCTATGGCGTGGTGGCTTAGTGGTTAGCACTAAGCCAGGGTCAGGGTTCGATTCCCACCTCGGGGCTGTGTGCATGGAGTTTGCATATTTTCCCTGTGCTTGGTGGGTTTCCTCCTGGTACTCCGGTTTCCTCCACCATGCTGGTTAGGCTTATTGGCATTCCCAATTTATAGTGTGTGAATGATAATCGGGCGTCGAGCTGGCAACCTGACTACTTAGTAACTGCCCCAGAAACAACGAATATACCTCCAGGGTGGATATCCCCTGAGAGAGAGAGAGACCCGGTCATAGAGAGAGACTCTGAGACAGACAAACAATAGGACACACGTTTGCATTTTCCAGTTAGACAAAATGATTCCAGTGGACTTGTTTGCATGTATATTCGTCTTGACCTGGGCTATAGGAAGCGTTATCATATGAAGAGTCTGGAAGTGCAGTGAGGGGTTGTGTGGCAATGGGAAAGGTCACATAATATTACAAAAACCTTGCAATATTTAAGAAATCAAAAAGAAAATGTAATTATGTAATTAAACTTCTAATGTGTTTCATGGTAGAATCTGCCTTTCTTGAGCAAGCAAAAAAAAAAGCATAAACCACTGTCTGACTTTAAGAAACTCCCACACTTGCTGAGAACTTAATGGCCGGTTTTTAGAAATGAAAATAAAACTCGTGAACATTAAAGATTCAGTAAGTCATATCTAAACCTAGCGGTTATCCTGCACAACAATAACAGACGAATGAAAAGTGAAAGCAGTGATGTGAGTTGTGTAATGCTGCTACTGAGGCGGTGCTTCTGCTTCATTCAATCTGACCTTCAGTTCAACAGGTGAAGAGCTAGGCTAAGCTGTGACACAATAAAAACAGTTTGAATAAAAAAATCCCGTAGAGCCTTGTGATGGTGGCTGCAAACGTTAATCGAATTTTCTATGCAAAAACATTCTTTCCTTCCTTCATTCATTCATTCAATCTCAGGTAACCAGGTAACAGTGTCAGAGTCCTAATGTTATCGTTAGCTTTAGCGGCTGTTAGCCTCCTGAAAGGTTTAAATGTTTCATTCTCTGGTAGTGCCCGGCATCTAAATCACGTAGGTTTAATTATTTATGTAAACGCGTTTTTTTTTTAGCATTAGGACTCACCTCAGAGTGTAATATCAGCGTGTCCTCTTAAGTTACAGAGACACCTAGCAGCTTTCCCTCATGTCAGACTGAACGGCATACGAAACACAACACAGCCCCAGTCCCGCCCCTCAAAATGATTGACAGCAAGCGCTGACCAATACGCAGTGCGAACTAAAATAAACCGGCAGCTTCCTAGTAGACTGACAGGTCGTCCAGCCACTAATTCGGAGCCTCTGGCGGTTTTAACCCACCTATTGTTTTAAATAGAACTCAACCGAAGTCATTTCGATTGACAGAATCACCGACGAGTCCGAAAATTTTGATTTTCTGAAAGGTACAGCCGGTGACAGTGAAATATGAAAATGACAGGGTTATACACAAATCACAGAGCACGAAGGGGCGGGGTAAATGTGTAGGCGTGGCCTAACGGTGTTCGGTTGCACCGCAGCGCATAGCCTACACAATGGCTGCTGGAAAGAGGAGAAAGCAAACAATTTTCAGGCCCGCCGCGTCCAGCAAAAAATATGAGAAAAAAATTATTAAAATTCGGAAAATAGGTGAAAGTCAAGGAAAACGCCCTAGAAAGGATGTTAAGTCTCCCACGGTAAGTTTTGCGCAAATTAAGTAAATTGTTACGGTGTTCTTGAATTAAAATATCGGGGTTGTTCAAATTATCAGAGTGAGGGTGAGCTAGGGAAAAAAAGTTTGCGTTAATCAGCGCCCAGTTTGGGACCTGAGAGAAAAGCAGCGGAAGATAGAAATTCAGAGAAAATTAATATAAATTAAGTTGTTCTGTCTTGTCACGCCGCGTTCACTGCAAATCAATGTCAACAAACGGAGGAAATCCTGGAGCTGTGAAAAACTTGGGGAAAAGTTTAGAATTTGACTTTAGTTTAAGTTTTTTCCCCCCTCTGAATATTATAACCTCGGCGGTACGGGGGTGTAGAGCCGTAGCGAACGCACGCGCATTTAAATACGGCGTCAAAGAAAATAATCGTATAAAATGCACGCGCGCTCGTGCTGCTCGAATTTTGACACATACATGCACGCGAGACGACAGTAAACACCGTGCTGTCGGCAGAACCGCGTTTGCGTGCGCCGTATCGTGCGTGAATGCCGCATTGGAAATTGGAATGAAATAGTGCTAAACTGTAGTTTCTTTTAACCACGTGATTTACGAAAGTTGTCGGTTCAAGAGTTGTGCTCGAGTTTACTACTGATCACGTCTGAGTTGCCAGGAGATAATAAGACGGCGTTTCCGTGTGGTTTCAGGGGGGCTATCGGCGCGAGGAAACGCTGCTTGTCAATATCACAAACAACCAAAATGGAGGGAGAAGTTAAGGGGGACTAATTGGCCGATGCTGAACATTTTCTCTTCCCCTGTGTGTCCCTGGGTCTGGACGTGTTGGACTCCATAACAAACCCGACAGCGTGCTGCCTCCTATTACTAACTCACTCAGCTTTGCATTCAAAAGCGTGATGTGAACTGGGATTGAGTTGATTACTAGTGCTACTAGCACTGGTCAGTCATCCTCAGAGGTGTCCGTGTGTATGTATGTATGTGTGTGTGGTTTGCAGACCATGCGGTTCTTATCATCAAGTCCATCAATGCATATAGTGTTGCATTGATGGATCACCCATACATGCTCACAGGATAAATTGTTTTTATTGCAAACACTTTTTCTCCTGATGCGTGCCTCTGTGTATGTGGGTGTGGGGATGAAGGAGCATGTCTGCAGGAGGGGGCTGGGGTTGCCTGCTCAGACAGGGGCACACATACATGCCTCCCGCTCACTTACCGCATGGAACTTTTTTTTTGGATCGGCTTTGTACGGTGTGTGTTTGTGTGTGTGCTTTTCCATTTGTTTTATGTGGCGCGTGCGGAAAAGTCGCGGCTTGTTGAAGGAGACGCAGCTCCACGTGCGGGACAACTCGAACAACCTGTGGCTTCTCGGTTTTGTTTGTGTATCACATTTCCGCTCGAGAGTTGTAACCAGGCGCGTGGCAACGTCCTAAACCGCACAGGCTACTACCGCACTAAGTAGTGTGTGGTGTGTGTAAAGAACACGCGATTTCTGGTAACTATGGTAACCTAGGATGGCGTACTATGTAAGTGCGGTAGTGTGCGGTTTGAGAGACAGTGCCCATGTGCACTCCAGAGCCGAAGATTGAATGCTACTCTTGATCAAAATCAATTTATGAAGTAATTTCGGAAGTTTTGGAAATGTTGTGCATTCTTGGGGCATTCCTGCCCATATGAATTAGCATTTAAATATTCAAAAAATAATAAGAATAAAAACGTTTTTATTGGCATTTCAGTGCATCTTTCTTGTTTGTGTAAAAAAGAGAAAGTTGTAAGTTTAGAAGTGTATTTTAGCTATTAATATTGTGTTGGTTTGCAGTATTTTAAACTTTTTTTTAAAGCTTGAATAACACATCTAAACAGAGAAATGATATTTACATCTTGCCTGATTATAAATTAAATTTTATTTAGTTTTGTTGTGTTTATATCTCCTGTTTGATTAGACTTTTAAGGAAGTGATTTAGGATTTTGACATTTGAAAAAATGCTTTTCTTTTCTTCAGTGCAGTAAAAGTTTATTTAAAAGGTTAAATGAAAGGTTAATTATTAGGGTTATATATATTTTTTACAAATAAATAATATTTTGTTAGATGCAAAATTATCTCTTCAAGCTGATCAGTTATTTTAGAAGGAAAAAGTTATTGTGTTCACAAATAGTCAGAAACGCTTGCTCGTGTAGCTGTTACATATCTTTTCTAATGATATAAAACAAAAATGTGTTTCCTGTATTTAGGTGTATTTAAATGATTTGGATGCTAAATAATTGTTTATCAATGCTGAATCAATAATTATCTTAATTTATAAATATGTAAAATTTGAGCATGGTTTCTAATTTGATATGGATCTAGTCCTTTCTGTGTACCAAAAACATTTCCCCAGGTTATTAATTAAGTATCTCATGAGCAAAGGTTTTCTCAACAGTTTGGATAATAAATATACTGAAATAATGTCAGATTAATATGTATGTTTATATGCAATGTATATGAAATATAATTATGTAAAAGTTGCATTAAACAATTAAATTTTCGGATGTAATTTCACCCGATTCTCATCACTAGTAAATTTCTTTGTTTTAACATATAAATTAGCTCTCAAATAATACTAACAATTTAGTATGAATAAAAATATTTTTATTATCATTTTTAAAGATATTTAAATAAAAAATATCAGAAAGGTACATTTACAAATTTGAAATTCAAGCTAGAAAGTTTCTATGGTGTAATGCGTCTTCTGAGAAAAGTCTGAATTTATGCAAGTGTACATCATAAGAGCTGATCCTTCAACCCATAGCTCATAAATAAGACTAAAGTGAGATAGAAAAATATTAAACTCAATATTAGAGTAAGGTATATAGATAAATAAAAATAAATAAATAAAAAAGTATTCTTAGACTTTAATAAAGAAATACGATGTAGTACGGTTAGAGAAAGAATATTTGTTGGTTCTCCTTAAAAAACAACCTGAAGAACCATTTATGGTTCTAGATTTAGGGTCCTAAATGTAAGATCTAAGTACTAGTCGGTGGGTAGTGAGTCTTTCAGTAGTTGATACTGCATTATCACAGACATAAACTGCTGTCCATGTACAATTAAATGGATGAAGATGGAAAGAAAAAGTAGACGTGAGTAATAAAGGAATAAATAGTTCTGCTATTTTTGTTTTGCTATAGATAAAGGGATGAAAGTGGTATAGTCCAGCAGTCTGTAAGAAAACTACTGGTAGCCCTATTTACTCATTTTACCCAACAGCCGCAACAGTATTGCAATGTTAAGATTTTTGTTCTTTCATAGCATTAGACTTGAAATGTTTAACTTATTAAACTGCAAACAAAGTGGTAATTTTTTTTTGTTTTAATGTATATTATTTAGTAACTACTATTTAGTAACTATGTATAAACTAATACAAAGAGTAGGTAGTTAAAAGAGTGAGAAATTTTGATCTGTATATACTAAGAAGTCTTAAGTGGTAACCTATTAATTTTGTATTCCCCATCATCCCACTGGACAGGCTATCAGATGATGGTGTATGTAGACTACTTTCGATTAAGACTTCATATTGTATTCTGTAATTAATTCAGTTGCCTAAAAGTTTCTAAGATTGATGTACATTAGAAAATGTGCAAGTTTGTGTGTGGAGTGGAAATTTCTTTTTTTTTCTCTAAGCTGTGAACGTATGTATTTTATTCACTCAGATCCAATAACACGTACATATAGTGCAGTCCATGCATAATTGGGCAGATTCTTTTGCTGTTTTGGCACTGTGTGTGAGCATTGTTGAATCTGAAATGAAACAATAGTTATGAAAAGGTTTTAATATTAAGCACATGTAGCCTACATTTATATCAGGTGAACCGTGTAGGAATTACACTCGTTTTTAGACATAGTTCTTCCATTTTATAATCCCCGACGTAATTTGGTAATTGACTGCTCAGTTATTTCTTGGCCAGTTGTGTGTTGTTACATCACTACTTTAAGCACAGGAGAGCTGACAAAAGGTCTAGAGTTGATTCAGGATTTTGCGTTTTGCATCTGGAGTCTGTTACTGTTGTCAGTGCCAGTAAAGGAAGCCATCATGAGTCTGAAAAGCAGAATCAATCAATCAGACAAATGATCAAGACACATCACCTGTTTTGTTCAGTGTTTGGTATACAAAACTCATAAACACATAGCTCTTTACCATGTCCTCACGGAACTTACCCCCATGTCACCAACGATACCTTTTGTAAATGTGGATTAAAAGCCTGTAGAATTCCATTGCAGTCTCATGGCTAAATGAGACTGAGGTGAATTTGTATCGAGAGTGTCAGAAAGAGGAAAGTTTGGAGAAAAGGGAACCGTTCACGATATAAAGCATACTACCTCATCTCGCATGAAAGATGGTGTTATGACCATGTATGGCTTAGAATGCATTACTATAACGGAAGGCAAAAGTCCCCAAAACAAGCAGGAACTGAAAACAGCCTGCAGAGAATAACCAGGAAAGATACCCAGCGTCTGGTGATGTCTGAGAGTCACAGACTTCAGGAAGTCATCAATCGCAAGGGATTTGCAACCAAGTACTAAGTTACAGTTTTATTAACAATTACGTTGAAATGTTCACCCACTTTTTAATATTTCGTAGAGATAGAAATGGGGAGTGTGTATTAAAAAAGTGAATGCTGTTTGTCTTACTTGAAAATAGTTATGAAGGCAGACATTCTGACATTCTGGCATTTTGCACTCTGTAGTCTTTTTACCTCATTTTAAATATGCCTGAGGACATAAATACAATAATAGTCTTTGTTCATCTTACATTTATGTGTGGTTACATTTATGACCATGTTTACCCATGTTCATTGCATATGTTATAGTTTACCTGATTGAACATGCCTAAATCTGTTAAAAAGCAAACTTTTCTGTTGAATCAGGTGTTTTGCACTGCAAAAGAATTAAGAATCATTGTTTTATCAAACAGAAATACAGGATGTTTGTCCAGTCGCCGATCTGCTTTTTCCTCTCTTCTTTTGGAACCCTACCATCATCCTCTCTCACTTCCTCAGTGCTTGGTCTCTCTGTGGTGTTGAAGATTCAGCCTCTGTCACTCTATCAGTGATCGGACACGCCGCTTGTGTCCACTGCGTGGCTGGCCTGCGCTAAGTCACCATGGCCACAGTCACCCCCGACGATGACTGCCCCAACCTGGCAGAGCACGATCGAGTGAGGAAGAGGAGGCCAGACGGGAAAGGGAGAAAAAACTTCCCCTGTCAGCTTTGTGAGAAGGCCTTCAACAGTGTGGAGAAGCTGAAGGTGCACTCTTACTCGCACACAGGCGAAAGGCCATACCGCTGCACGCACACCGACTGCACCAAGGCCTTCGTCTCGAAGTACAAACTGCTACGGTAGGTCCCACTGTCATCTGCAAACTCATTCTGACTAACAGGTGCTTACAGACTACTAATTCCTCATATTCTGTTCAAGTAACAATCGATTTTATCACAGTGCAGATATATTGTCTCAAACCGTGCCGTTTCAATTAGAATAATACTGACATCAGACTGGAATCAGACCTCTTCATGTGTATAGTGATCCTCGCAGTTGGATGATTGTGACTGGGGTTTAATCATTTCTTCTTCATTTTAACAAAGACAAGTTAGTTTAATTGATCATGGTTAGACCAATAGATTTAAATAATAATATATATTTAAGTCTTATGTATTATATTGAACTGTTATTAAAAATGCAAATACATGTAACAGTAATGTATGTTATATGATATTTCACTGTTTTACATTCAAACACTACAGGGACACACCCCTTTTTGCTCTTTTCTTCTTTCACTATAATAATGCGTGTTAGTTTGTTTCTACAGCCACATGGCCACACACTCACCTGAGAAGACCCACAAGTGTAGCTACTGCGAGAAAATGTTCCACCGCAAAGACCATCTGAAGAACCACCTGCACACACACGACCCCAACAAGGAGGCTTTTAGCTGTGCCGAGTGTGGCAAGAGCTACAACACCAAGCTGGGCTTCCGAAGGCACCAGGCTCTGCATGCGGCACATCGTGGTGACCTCACCTGCCAGGTGTGTCTGCGACCGTATCCCAGCACCACCCTGCTGCTCGAGCACCTGCGTGCCCACGCCGGCAAAAGTGCCACAGCTGCGGCCAAGGAGAAGCGGCATCAGTGCGAGCACTGCGAGCGGCGTTTCTACACACGCAAGGACGTGCGGCGCCACCTAGTGGTCCACACAGGCCGCAAGGACTTCCTGTGCCAATACTGCGCGCAGCGCTTTGGCCGCAAGGACCACCTGACTCGGCATGTAAAGAAGAGCCACAGCCATGAGCCGCTGCGTGTGAAGGCAGAACCGCTGGAGCCTTCGGAGCCACACCCTTACATGTTTGGCCCTGCCTCCTACTCTCCTCCACCACCGCCACTCCGTTCTGAGCTGGAGAGCTACCTTCTGGAGCTGCAGCCGGAGGAAGTGTCAAAGCTGAGTACTGCTGCCACGTCCTCCGGAGAGACACCTCCGTCTTTGGACTTCCTGTCTCCTCTGTTAAACTTCCTGCCCTATGGGCAAGGGGCAGGGCCAGCCTTGGGGGTTTCCTACAACCAGGAGGAGGGGCTTCCTGTGATGACCCCTTCTCACGAGTCTCCCGATCCTCTTGGGCCAATTCACACTCTCTCGCATCCACACACGCTTTCACAGGCACACACGCTCACCACAAGTTACACACACTCGCCAAGCCTGAATACAACCACCACCCTGCCTCGCTTTCACCAGGCCTTCCAATGATCCAAACATACACAGGCATACACATTTAGCTGCCATATAGCACTTACATCAATTTGGCACTTAATTTTAAATACGAAACAAAGACACCAAGACAACACTTATGACTTAAGCCAGTCACACTTATACAATTCTGTGCCTTTGCTTGTTTCAGTCTACTTCAGTCTACATTTTAGGAGTAAGCAATAGAAGATGTTGAACATCTAAAAGATGTCATGCAAAACTGTCTGGTTTACGAATGTGTATGTGCCTTGGTTTGCAGTGAAGTTTTGCTCTCAGACACTGAGTGCATATAGCTTTCCCATTTAGCACTTTGAATTTCTAGTGATGTTCTAGAGAAGTTCCATCAAAGCTAAACGTTGAGTTTTATTATTTTTTTTCCTGATACTTTTGTTTGTTGGCTCACAAGCTGATGGGTACTGAAATGCCAGCATCTGAATGACTATACACAGCCAAAGGCAACCAAACCCCTCAGAGCCAGAGTCTGGATGGCTCGTCTAGTTTTGCCTTTTCTTTCTTTTTTTTCCTTTTTTTTTTTAATGGAATTTTTTTTTTATTATTATTTTTTGTTATGGCTGTTTGCCTTCATGCTGCTGCTCGTTTTAAAGAGCCTTAAACTTTACCAGTGCAGATCTGCTTCACTATACAAAGCAATAAAGGGAAACATGGACTGACTTTACAACGACTATCACAAACAGCTCTTAAACACCCCTTTCATTTCTCCCTTGTTGTTAAAATTTTTTTTTTTTTTTTTTTTTGCTCCTGGACTTTAGACACCAACACAACCTTCAACCTCATCCGCCAGAATGCTGT
>JAQMYL010000001.1:23767730-23811210 GCA_030014365.1 Clarias pachynema
GTTTTGAAATCCCCAGTATTGTTGTAGAATGTAGAAAATAAATCACTAAACAAAAACAAAGAAATTTGCAAGTGACCTAAAACTTTTGAACGGTAGTGTATATGAAGGTACATGACATGTATATATTGTTGGTTTATTTTCTAAGCACTAGAAAAGAAAGTTAAATAAAATGTAGTTATATACTGCAATGCATGGTTACAGTTTACTGCATAGATAAATCTAAAATAAAAAGAAAATTGTTCTGACATTTATGGTATTACACGCAAATAATTCTTCTTCTTTTTCTTCTTCCTCGACCAGAAGTTGATTCCTATTTGGCAGTATTTGTGCTATATTTGCTTTTATAGAATAGTTGTACAGAACCTGCTGCATTATCTTCCAGCCATTAGATGCTTTCCAATAGCTTGGCAGTGCTGCAGTGATATTACTTGGGTGTTTTAAAGTTTTATGACAGTGGTCTCTCTCTGCAGCATGTTCTTCGTCGAATTCAGGGAATTGATCCACACAGTCCAAAGAGAAGTCTTCGTAACCTCACTTGTAAAGATAATCAGAATTTAATGGATTAATTTCATACCCTGGGGGAATTTTTTTGCTGTAGGCAGTACTTGATGTGACCAGAGATTAAATCTTTCATGGGACAAAATATTTCTGTCCCTTAAAGAGATGATGTTGTATGATGACTTTAACTATAAAGGTGAGTGAGACTCAACATTTCTACCTGTCCTGCATAATTGCTTTGCATCATCAGCAATTCTTCCCCAGGTCATTGCTAAACATGCAGCACATACATTTTTTTTGAATATTGAAAGCTATAAGCATTTGTTGCCAAAATGTATGCGGTGCAAATGAAAAACCCTTTATGCAGTTTCTCACTTTTTTTTTTCTTTTTTTTTTTTTTTTACAAATTCAAAATACTGTATTCAGACAAAAACATTTCTTGTATGAATTTCTACATTTATATAAATTCTACTGAAAGCAATAGATATTCCCTAGAAATTTCATAGAAAGAAGTTTGAACTCATAAAGCTTCAAAGGATATAAAGAAAAACAAAATGTCTCAACGATTCTGTATATCATATTTATTTTTTGTTCAGCCCAGATACATCCTTGGTTTTATGCCACCTGTATTCACTATAAATGCATTTTTTAAATGATCTTTTATTAATCCTTGGCTTTGTGATATTTATTAATTACGCATTCTATTTGGTATTTGGTGTAAGCCTATCATTATCTAATTTGTGATTAGACTTCACAGGATTTGCCACTGACTGCTCATATTGTTTACTTGGTGTGTACTTCCAGGGTTTTAGATATTTACAAGCTGCTAATGTTGTTAACTTGAGATAAACGTTCCTTCAAATGAACATGGTGTGTACATATATATATTTCTCTCCTAATATCTGCAGTACTACACAACATGGCAGTGAGCACTGGACTAACAGTGCGTCAGTGAGCGCATATCCTGAAGCGCCCAGTGAACCCGCTGACCCTCTGTCCTGCTTCTGGACGCTGACGTCAATGGGCGGGGACGCTGTCAATCATTTGTCATATCAACCAATCCGCTCGCGCGCATCTCTCCCGCCGCGTGCCTGCTCTTTCTATTGGCTGGATGTGAAGTCGGTACAGAGGTCGCGCAGTACCCGGATGTACTATATAAGTCTCTGAGCAGGCCTCGAAGCCTCCCTTTCTGCGAGAACACAGCACACGGTCTGGGTCTGTGCTTCCTGGCTCACCGCTGTTCGCTATTTACTTTCACGATTAAGTCGGCCAGGAATATTCAAAAATGGTAAGCGAATTACCTATTTGTTACGTATTGATGTTGTATTTATATAACTATGTCGAAATTATTTCGAAACTTCCATTATTATTTCTTTTTTATCGTGCACGTGCGGCTTGTTAGCTAGTTAGCTTGTGTTTTCAGGAGACGGGCGGTATGTTCTCTCAAGCATTTTATATCTAGGGATATGCCCAATGTATTTAATTTAATAATAATATCTCAACTTTTTGTTAATTTGTACTGATGAATTGATTCAGTTCAGCATGAAATTGGAACACATTCTGTAGATTAAGTATTAAGTAACGCCTTATAAAGTGTTTAATGTAGTGTTAAGTTGTAAATTAGTAGTTACAGTATTTGGTTTCTAAGTTGTATCAAATTTGTGAAAATGAGAATTATGGGCTGAAAAGACTATTGATATGTTGAACTATTAGTACTATTGACCTCATTGGTTTCATACTGCTCTAGCAAGAAAATTGATTAACTAGTTTAACGTGTGTTCTGCGATGTGGTATCAACAAGTTGAGACTAGTTTTGTAATACGCCAACAGATGGCCGCACAAGGCTGCATGCACAGTCACAGGGAGCACCGAGCATCATAAGTCAGTGTGCCAAAAGACATCCTGTGTATCATATAGGGAGCTGTGCAACTGGTGCTATTCTGACCATGTGAATTACCATGTCTGCTGTTATATCATAGACTGTAAGTTACAACAAGGAGTGAACGTGGGACTCAGCAATTAAGCAAATCTACTATAGGGTCGTTTGACATGGGGAAAAAAAACATGAGGATGACAAGAGACCTTTCGTTGAGCTCAACCACCGAAAATATCAACCATCTGGCTACTTGTGGATAATTGTTGAACATGATCTCACTTCTACATTCACCCTATTCGCCAGATTTGGCTCCTGTGGGCTGCGTCACCTTTCTGAAGATGAAGGTTCAGCTCCAGGGAAAATTGCAGAAGGTGCTTGATGCACTTCAAAAAGACTTTCAGGATATATTCCAGAAGATACAGGAACACTGATAGCACTGTAGTGCTGTGCAAATGGATTTTGATGGTGTGTAAACCTAAATAAAAAGGAAACGGTCCTAATCTCAACTTCGATGCCACCTCCATATGTAGTGCGTTTCCCCTTTATGGCCTAAATATCTAGAACACGTTTTTTAATAAATTTTTATTAGTTTAAAACTTAGCTTGCACCCTAGTTTTATTACGCCTACCCCGAAATGCGCTGCACTATTTGTTTTTGTTCCTGCATTTTCATTGTGCTGAGCAATGAAAGAAATGTGTATTAGTCTGCAGGTAAAAAGGTATAACATTTAGATACTTGTTCTAAAGTGCCCTCATAGATCTCATTCTAACTTGCAGGCATTCAAGGACACTGGCAAAGCTCCCGTTGAGCAGGAGGTGGCCATTCACCGCATCCGGATCACCCTCACCAGCCGTAATGTCAAGTCTCTTGAGAAAGGTTGGTAATTAGGTTCTTTTTATTTATTTCTTTTTTTGCATCACTTGGCAATGAGGACAATCTTTTTTATTAAAATGATTCTATGTATGAATTACAAAATTATACGCTATTCTGAGCCAGTGTCACATGTCCAAGTTTAGGATTAGCCTTTCTGTAAGTTGTTTTCTAATATGAAACTGTTTCCTTGATAGTGTGTGCTGATCTGATCCGTGGTGCCAAAGAGAAGAGCCTTAAGGTGAAGGGACCTGTGCGCATGCCCACCAAGGTAAATAAAGCCTTTAAAAAGGTCACAAGCATTTACAATCTCTGACCTGCATTTTAATTTGTATTTTGAACTCTGTGCTTATGGTAACTGTCTAATCATGTGTTAGGATGTGCCATCACAAAGTTCGGTGTATTACTAGCATTATATCAGTTAATTGTTTTAGAAATAGATTTGATGGGCATATTGTCACATACGATTGTTTGGGCAAGTAAAGTTAAAAGTGACTTGGCTGTTGGATGAACCTGATGGTTTGCTAGGCATCTTCTGACTTCAAATTGTTTGACAGACTTACTAAAGTGGGAATAAACAGCATTTAATGAGGAAAATTGGTACGAGAGTAACGGGCTTGTCAGAAGGTGTTTTCATGGACAATTTCAATGTGTTTCCATTAGAGATTGCAACTTTACACCCACATGGGGCAAACGTGTGTTCTGATGAGAGAAACGATCAGATCATGTTTAATCATGGCTAATATTTACACCTGTATTTAGGATTATATTTACTTTAAGATGTATGGTTTCAATTTTTGCTTACACATGTTTTGGGTTTGTTGGAAAAAAATTTACCATAAATTCTGTGTGAACATATGATAGCCCAGGCATTTTACTCTCAACTAGTTTGTTGGAGCTGTATGTTGTCATTTCTGTTCTGATCAAGGCTGACTTTTAAAAATAAAAATAAAAATTTCCCTCTCCCGTGCACTTTCAGACTCTGCGCATCACCACCCGTAAGACTCCTTGTGGAGAGGGTTCCAAGACCTGGGACAGATTTCAGATGAGGATCCACAAACGCCTCATTGACCTTCACAGCCCGTCTGAGATTGTCAAGCAGATCACCAGCATCAGCATCGAGCCTGGTGT
Source organism: Clarias pachynema (assembly GCA_030014365.1). Lineage (NCBI taxonomy): Eukaryota > Metazoa > Chordata > Actinopteri > Siluriformes > Clariidae > Clarias > Clarias pachynema. The sequence goes on from JAQMYL010000001.1 coordinate 23,772,106, forward strand.
TGAAGTTGAGGTTACCATCGCAGACGCATAAGCTGCTTTGGGTTGCCAGCCTGAATTACTCATGTCTGTGCAATAAAAGAAACTTTGAATAGATCATGATGTTTGTTTTTGTGTTCTGATACAGTACTGAGAGTCTGAGTGTAACTTGGTAGATTTTTTTTTTTTTTTTTTTTTTTTTTAAGCAGAATCTTAACCTTCAGTTCTGTAACCTTGAACAACCTAGCAGATGAGGGGGTTCATCCCATGCTACTGCTATAATGGTGAATATGTGTACTGAACTTTAAATTACATCTTAAATGACACCTGAGAAGTAATATGTAGAATCTTCAAGTGACTTTAAAAATATAATTTAGTATTTAGACAAACTATCATTTTGAAACCAAGAAACCCTCAGCTGAAAAAGCAGACATTCTAAAGATAAATTTGCCAACAATCATGTTTTATACTACTTTTTCTGTACAGGCTCTCGGGCCTGGCCCAATTGTACAGGTGGTGTACAATCCATAGATTTGATTGAGAAATCACTACACATTATTTTGAAATGTACTGTGATTGTAATTTAAGTGTATTCCAACCTATTTATCTAGGCTACAGCAAATTTGACAAATGATCTCTAAGAAAAATGGTTAAATTGTATATTTTTAATATGCAGTCAGGAATTTAAATTCCTGACTGCATATTGCCCATAAATTACAGCCTTCTGTGATCCAATAATTGCACAGGTTCATATTGTGACCTTTTTATGCCTTTAATTGCACAGCAATCTATTGTAAGTTTCAAAGCTGGGTAGGGTCTGGGGGAAAAAAAATCTAATTTCATAAAATTGGAAAAGGCTTTTGGATCCTGAATTTTATGCAATTGATTTATTCAACATGAATGTCTTAAATAGATCACCTTGCTCACTGTCATGTAATATGCTAATAAATAACTAAAAATCAAGATGATACAATAGTGTTAAAAGAAAATGCCAGCTTTTAATTTTTTTTCTTAATCCCTAAAAATATGTAGCTAAAGAGTTGAACAAAATTGCAGGTAATTACATTTGGTTTAACCACCTCATACAAAATCGCTTATAACCATAAAAACAAAATCCAAACAAAAAAAATCTTTGTATATTTTCAAACATTTCTGTTTACCATCCTTCCCAAAATCAAACAAAATGTTTTCAAATGCAATTCCAAACCTGTATTTAATAAAGAATTATTATTATTAAACTTTTTTTTTTAAACTGCTGTATGAGTCAGCACACTGGCCTAGTGGTTAGCACTGGTACCTTGCAGGGTCCAGGTTCGATTCCCGGACGGGTTTGGTTCCCACCTCTGTGAGCATTGAGTTTCCATTTTCTCCCTGTGTTTGGTGGGTTTCCACCAAGTACTCAGATTTCTTCCCACAGTCCAAACGAATGCAGATTAGGCTAACTGGTGTTCCTAAATTTCCTAAACCATGGTGTGTGTATATGTGCCCTGCGATGGATTGGCACCCTGTCCAGGGTGTACCCTGCCTTGTGCCCCGTCTCCTGGGATAGGCTTTCAAGGCCCCTCACTACCCTGCATACAGGATAAAGCAGTATAGACGATGAGTGAGAGTGATGTATGAGCCGCAATCTTTTTGGCTTGCTTTGGTCTGACTTTGTAGATTAGAGATAACACAATCCAATATCCAGAATCAGTGATTTTACAGAGACTTACTTCCCAAAAAAGTTCAATAAGCCTGAAGTAGCTATAGACCTCGCACTTGTTAGCCAGTTTGATGCCCAACTTATCAGAATTATTGAGTCATTTTGTAATTTCACATAAGCAAGTGAGTTCTTTCAAGGTTATATCTTTTAGTTGCAAAGCCTAATTATTAACACTTTTATTCTGATTGATTATGTACACTATTTTGCTTATTTTGACCCATAATGTCAGTGCTAGGATTTGCCTTTATAACCATTTCTTAGTTTCATAAGCATTTCAAGACCATATTTAAACAAATAATTACATTAAAATCATAAAGAATCTGTAAACCATAACAGTGAACATAGCATACTTGCCTGTCAATTAATATACACAATGTAATATAAACAAATTATTAGATAAAATACTTGTAAAAAAAAAAAGAGAAGACTTACCACAATGTGTTTAAAATATGCGGCACAGAGAAGAATGACATCATGTGATGCTCCTCATTTGGCTTTGGGACAGATCATTTGAGTTCTGTTAGTAATTTAGTTGACAGCACTTTTGTGAACATTAATACATTGATACATTTAAATTGTTTAAATGAGAAAATCCACGTAAAAATATAATTGTTTTATTATTTAGACTTGAAATAAATGGTTTGAACTAAATAGTTGTTTAACTATAATGGTTTTTAGTCATTATTTTGAAACCAAGAAACTCTCAGCTGCTAAAGCAGACAAGCTAAAAATGGTAAAATGTTCTATACCACTTATCCTGTATAGGGTCCCAGGGGCCTGGAGCCTATCCTAATCAGCATGTCTTTAGACTGTGAGAGGAAACTAATGTACCCAATGGAAACCCAACAAGCACGGGGAGAACATGCAAATCCATGCACACAGACCCGAGGCGGGAATCGAACTCAGACCCTTGAGGTTCAAGATTACCGTGCTGATCACTATGCTATGCAATTTGGCAACATTATCAATTTTTTAGTGATGAGTGAAGCACAGGATGCACATAATGTTTGAAACATGCTTTCCCTTAATAGGTAAAATATCATATTTTTGAATAAAATAATGAAATAAATAAATATACTTATCAACAGACAGAATGTATCCAAAGTGTATCAGGTTTTACCGTTTTAACTGGCATACCTCATCTATTAGCTTACATTCAGCATTACAAAGGATTATTATGGAAAGAGTTGCAAAGTGTCAGTAGTGTTTCAGTGGAGTCAGATTATTGCAACCTTCACACTTGTGAAGCTGATTAATGCTCAGCTCTGATTGGAGGGATGGTTTTGTAGCTCAAACATAATTGGCTAGGTGGCATTTTGGGGTGGGGTTTGGACTCATCACTGAAAGTGGATAAAGGTGTTTTACTCTTGGTTTGAAGCTGAATTCAGTTTGTCAACACTAGATGAAGAGGTTTGTTGGTTTTTGCTCACTCTGAATGTAACTTTGCTTTGGGAAGCATAGATCATATTTGTGCATTCATTTCTGAGACAAGTGTGTTAGTGCATTCCAGTCACAGTCATGGCAGCAACAATTGACCTGACACATGAAGGCACGCTTTTGGTGGCCATGGAGTCAACAGCATGTGATCCTCACCATGCTGAGATGCCAGAACTTTCTGGCCTTTCGTCCATTACTTCACAGGTAGTCATGGTGCCATCAACCTTTATTTGCATATAGTAGGTGTGATAAATTCACTTTCTCTGTGTGTTCACAGAGTGAGTCTGTTGATGGATGTGACCAGCAGCTTCGGGTTTTTCTCAGAGTTCGTCCTTTCAGTAAAGAGGAGCTCAACAACAATGAGGACCAGGTATGTGTCTGTTGGCCTTGATGTTTGCCATGTTTAAATTAGTGGCTCTTGAACCAGTACTTGGAGTCCATGTGCTTTCTGTGTACATTGGTATCATGCAAGCTTGTTGCATCTTTGTTGGTCCCTAAGGCTTGTTTAAGAACCAAAGATGTAGTAAGCATGTTCAATTTGCATTGCCTCCTTCAGGGTTGTGTGGTGTTTGAGAGTGCAGAAACTGCTACGCTTCATGCCCCTAAAGGCTCTGCCACTTTGAAGTGCAGTGAAAAAGGCATTGGCCAGCAGGTGCACAAGTTCAGCTTCACCAAGGTGATATTGAGATACCAATAGTCTTAATACAGTTTATGGCCTTGTATACAGTTTTATGAAATGGTATGTTTCTCGTGCAGATTTTTGGGCCAGAGTCGACTCAGGCGGAGTTCTTTGATGGAACGATCAAATCGCAAGTTCAAGATTTTCTGCATGGCAAGAATGCACTGGTGTTCAGCTATGGAGTAACAAACGCTGGGAAGACTCATACCATACAAGGCATGGAATATTATAGTGGGATGTTACATGCATATGCAATAGCACAAGATTTCTGTATGCTTGAAAGTCTAAATGTGTCTGAAATTATCAAAATATTTAGTTGTTGTTTGGATTTTTGGCTGCTCTGGGCAAGGGGTTGCCACAGTGGACCATCCGGACCGCACATACAAGCTTGGCACAGGTTTTATGCCGGATGCCCTTCCTTACGAACCCTCCCATTTTATCCAGGCTTGTTTCCAGTGATCAAAATATTTAGTATGGTTGTAAATTAAAGTTTACATTGTGTTAGCTTTATTGCGGTTTTGACACCAGACAAAAAAAAATAATACAAGGACACTTGTATGAAGCAGAAGTGTGTCATAAACCAGAGCTGATGCTGGACAACAAAAGTATAAAATGGATTTATCCAAATAGTCTCAAATAGTAAAGCGTGTTCCTGCTAATAAATTGTATTCAAGATATTCTATACTTGTCATATCCTGACTGCTCACAAATGAATCAGGAGAGATTTAATCTGAAGATACCTTTCGGGTACCGTGTCATGAGGATTGATTCCCTTTACCCCTCGAATCTGTTTTGTCTTAATTGGACCACGTTAACATTTCTTACAGCTGTTATGTATCTGTGTGAGCACAGGCTCTACAAAAGACCCTGGTATTTTACCACGTGCCCTTGAGCTAGTGTTCAGGCACATCAACGGGCGACTGTATGAGCCAATGGACCTGAAACCATATCTGAACTCGGATGTACAGAAACTGGATCCTGATCAGCTCAGAGTGGAGAGATCTGTTAAGACTTCACTCTTCAGTATGCTCAAAGAGGTACGAATCCAAAGGTTCCATGACTCAATAAAATGTTTTCTTGTGAAGTTCATATTTATTATGATGCACACTAACATTGTATTTAATATGAGGATGGACAAGGACACATCTTATCTTTACTTGTGTCTGTAGGACCCGGAGTCCACCAGAAAGAGCAGGAGTCGGAGTTCCTCCTCATCTTCCGTTAACAGCCTCTCTTTCTCTGGAGTCTCTTATGATCAGACAGGTGATACTGAAATATTTCCTGTATAGTGCTTTTAACAATGGATGTCACAAGACAGCTTTACAAAAGAAAAAAAAACCTGATAGTAATATGATTTATACATTTATAGCATCATCAGTTTGTCCCTGAGGAGTGTACCAGAGGTGATAATGGGAAGGGGAAAAGCCATTGAGATTGCATGAGGAAGAAACTTTGAGAGGAGCTAGACTCAAAGGTGAACCCATTTTCATACACTATATGGGTAAAACTATTTGGCTAAACCTGCAATAACGTTGTATCCAAGTACATACACTTAATTATGGAGTTGGTCCCACTTTTGCAGCTATAACAGCTTATAACCACTCTTCTTAGAAGGCTGTTCACAAGATTTTGGAGTGTTTCTGTGGGAATTCCTTCCTAGTCATCCTGTAAAGCATTTATGAGGTCAAACACTGATGTTGGATGAGAAGATCTTCTTTTTCAGTCCATTCCAAAGTTGCTTGATGAGGTTGAGGTTGGGGCTCTGTGTGAGCCAGTCAAGTTCTTCCGCACTGAACTCATCAAACCATGTCTTTATAGTCCTTACTTTGTGCACTGAGGCAAAGTTATGTTGGAATAGAAAAGGGCCTTCCCCAAACTGTTGCCACAAAGTTGGAAGCATAGCATTGTCTGAAACACATGAATTCAATAATCAACAAGTTTGGCCAAATAATTTGTCCATAGAGTGTATGGAATTGGATAGTCTGAACATAATTGAGCCATAAACGTTCTTTTTCTCTGTCTCCCAGTTGACAGTGCAGAGGGAGCTGCCGACGTACAGACGGTCTACTCGCTGTGGGTTGCTTACTTTGAGATCTACAATGAGCAAGTGTATGACCTGCTGCAGCCTGCGCTCTCCAACAGGACGAAGAGGCGTGCGGTATTGCGTTTGTGTGAGGACAGTGCGGGAAATTCCTACGTTAGAGGTGACTAATTTCTTGACAGTTTAAAAAAAAAAAAAAAAAAAAAGTGCAGTTTTGACCACGAGGAGCAGCATTTTATTTAATTTTCATACTGTACATTGCACCTAAATGGCATTATGAGAAGAGTGGGATTTTTGAGCAAAGGGATACATGAATTTGTTCAGCTGTTTGTATTGGAATAAGCTGTGAAGGGAGGGGGGGGAGATTACTGGAAAGTTTTTTTTTTTTTTAAATAAATGCATTTGTTTAAATCTTTGTTTCAGCACATAAAAAAAAATGCCATGCCTCTTGCATCAGTGTTCCTCTGTATGTTGCAGATCTGAGGTGGGTTAATATACAGAACGCAGAAGAGGCTGCTAAAGTTCTACGTGTAGGCAACAAGAATCGCAGTGCTGCAGCAACCAAAATGAACCAGACATCCAGCAGGAGGTAGCATAGTGCTCATAGTGCTTGAATTTTTATACTACTGCTGGACTATAAATTAGTTTTTGCTTGGTTTTTCTGAGTCCTGTTTTGTTTTATATATAGCCACAGCATCTTTACAGTCAAGCTAATACGCATTGATGGAGCTGATGTCCAAGGAATGTCGGAGTAAGTTTTTTATTTTTTGGTCTAGACTGTATATACTAGCTTGTGAATGGCATAGGAGAAAGTAAAAAAAAATTTTTTTTTTTTAGGCTTTCTCTGTGTGACCTGGCTGGTTCGGAGCGCTGCAACAAGACGCAAACGTTTGGAGAGCGCCTGAAGGAGGCCGGGAACATTAACAATTCCCTGCTGATTCTGGGAAAATGCATCGCAGGGCTACGAAACATCCAAAGTGACCGGTATGGCTGGAAATTACTTCATGTGGAAAACCGCTGATATGCGAGTGTGATAAGGAGGCATTTTTTTTAGCTGGTAGAGTACATTCCCTTTAAATATACTACAGTAGTGGGCCGACTCCCCTGGTCTTGTTTTACTGCTCTACATGTTCTGACTTTTCTTTCTTTACCAATGTTGCGGTGAAAGAACTGTTGGTTAGCCATTGAGTTTCTATCTACATTATGTAGCAGGGGATATGCACATAAATATGGAGTGCAGGAGTAATGCAAAATGCCTGTTTTAAAGAATAATTGCAACATGTACTTGGCATTGATATTCACAGCATTTGAACAATGAAACAGTTTCTTCTAGTTAAACATCCTCTGCATTTTCTACTGCAGGATGAAGAACAACTACATTCCGTTTCGTGAAAGCAAGCTGACCCGCCTCTTCCAGGGGGTGTTCTGTGGTCGTGGGAGGGCCTCCATGATTGTGAATATTAATCAGTGTGCCTCAACTTATGATGAGACTCTCCACGTCATGAAATTCTCTGCTGTTGCCAAAGAGGTACTACTAGAGTGTGTTGGGTACTAGGAAATATTGTCTGCATGATTTAAAGTAAATATGGAAATGTATATAATTTAAAAAAAACATTTCCGTGGCGTGGAGATTTGCAGTTAAAAATAACGTCCCTTTTGCTTGTCAGGTCGTTCAGGTGATCCAGCCTCGCTGTCTCGAGTCTCTGGCGCCACGCCTGCTTGGTCGAGATGGAAAGCCTTTGCTAAACAATGGGGTGCTTGACAGCCAGGCAGTGGATGCCTACCTGTCAGAGGACGAGCTGTTTGATGGTGATGAAGAGGCGGATATGTCAATATTACCCCAGGAGGTAAAATTTTTTCCCTCTTTAGCTGCCGCTATGTATTATGCAGCTGTTGCAATGCAACATGGTGAATGTGATTCCATAAAGTACGTAGCACAGATAGGGCAAAATAAGACTTGTTCATTAATAAGGGCGTGTGTGTGTAGGAGCTGTTGAATTTGGTGGAGACTCTACGGGCGAAGCTGTTGGCCGAGCGTAAGAAGAACCTGCTGCAGGAGATTCAGATTCGCAGAGAGATGGGTGACGCCATGATGCAGCAAATTATGGAGATTGAAGAACTTCACAGGTGTGTCTGTACTTCTGTTTGGTTTGTAAATTATTAAATTGCAGAGTTTTAAAATGTGCAAGAAAGACTTGAATTCTTTCTTTAGGCTTACATAATTTATATTTTAGATTTGGTATACATGAGTCTGAAGTGGGCTAATTAGGTAAAGGCTTTTTTTTTTTTTGTCTCCTGTCCGGTGACATGTAGGAATTACTATCGTCGTCTCTTGGCATGGTTGTCATCCATTGTCATGCTTTTCTCCTCTTCACTACTCATTGCTTTTACCGCTTTATCCTGTATATAGGGTCAAAGGGGTCCTGTAGCCTATCCCAGGAGACTTGGGGCATGAGGTCTTGTACACCCTGGACAGGGTGCCAATCCATCGTAGGATGGGCACACACGCACTTTTACACATACTACGGGCAATTTAGGAATGCCAATTAGCCTAATCTGCATGTCTTTAGAGTGTGGGAAGAAAACCGCGTATCTGGAGGAAACCCAACAAGCACGGGGAGAACATGCAAACTCCATGCACGCAGACGGGGAATCAAACCTTCACAGAACATTTTATTTGGATGGGTGTGCACTAGTTGTCATTTTCTAGTAAATTAGATTTTTCCGAAAGTCACAATTTTATTCCATTATGGTGCGGGTACCACATTCTTGGAAGACTTGCACATATAATTTTTTAAAGATTCTAACGCATGAATTGTCCTTTTGGTTGTGGAAAATGTATTCTGGCTTGCTTTGAGTTGTTTAAATTCTGTTTTATTCACAAGATCTTCAATTTGATTTTTCAAATGGCCAATCTCATTTTGTAGAATTGTAGATGTACAAAGACTGAGTTGGAGTGGGATGTCATTTTGCTGTTGAGATGCACGTGGTTGTTTTGAGCACTGAAATTAATTTAACCAGGCAAAATAGGTTTTTGAATTGGGGGGGCTAGGTTAAATGTGTATTTTGTCTTAAGGGTTTAGTTTCTTGTGAAATAACGTTAGGTCTTCTACTGCAATATATGTAAAAGCCACTGATTCATTGTACAATTATTTACTCACATTACCATACATGAAATGTATTCGACTGGAGTCTAGTATAAAATTCTTAACTTTAACTAGAAGTACTACAAATCAGAGTGAGCAGGAAAGAAGTTCAGTTCATATGGTTTGAATAAAAGATAAGCAGATGGCTATTTGTGACTTTGGTACTTTTGCTAAATGAGACTTGACTAATATAGTCATGCACAAGTGAAATGTGTTGGAAGAAAAACGCAGTTGTTTTTATTTATTTATTTATTTAAAAAAATTTTTTTGGACAACTCGCTATAATTCTGCCCAGAAGCTACACATAATGGTAAAAAAGAATTTTTTAAATGAGCGAGTTGACAATTGTCTTCTGATTTATAGTCGCCAGATGGCAGATATGAAGGAGAGTTACGAGGAGAAAATGGACAGCACGTTTGAGATGTACAAAGAGGCACTGAAGGAGCACGCCTACCAGTGTGCTCTGGAACGTCTTGAAGAAGAATACGTCCCAATAGACGAGTTCACGGCTGAGCAGGACCGAGCTAAGGTGTCTAAGTGAGGGGGGGGGCGAGAAACAATTGCTGAATTTCGTCTATCCATTCTGGCTCACTCAGTGCTGGTTGTCTGTTCGATTAGGAGCTTGAGAGGCGTGTGCATGAGTTAGAACGGAAGCAACATGGTTCTGCATCGGTTCTTCTTCAGCAGGAAAGCTCAACACAGACTGACCTGGCGCAACCAAGCACAGAGGAGACTGGTTGGTTGATTTTGTTCATGTAACTGTTTCTTTGGCCTTTTTTAAAGCCTGAACATCAGCTTTGCTTTCCTTTTAAGATTCAGAGCGGTTCAAGCTTCTCTACAAAGATAAATGTGCCGTGGAACAGGTGTGCGCAGAAAAACAAGAGGTAAAGTACGTTACTGATGCCTGATGCATGTATGTTCTGATGCCCAAGTCATGTTCTTAATAGCACACATTACTTTGCGTAAACGAGTCTGCTTAATCAGCTTTTATCTGAGCAGTGGGTGCATGATGCATCCCATACAATCTAACTATAAGGACATGTGACTGATTTAAAGAAGAGGGATGGGGGGCACCATCACCACCCAGTCCTAGATTCTGCAACTGGGAAGCGCTGTTTAACATGTCTTGCCTGAAATCTTAGATGGGTGTTCAATGAGTTTGAATTTTGTTAATGGTGAAAATATAGAATACAATATTTTTCATTTTCATGCTGATCATGCTGCCCTCATGAAACATGGATGGGGTGGGGTTATCCTGAAAGATGCCCTTATAATCAGTATAGAAATGCTTCATCATAAGATGATCAGTCTGGAATAACTTCATTGATTTGATTTGTAGTTCCTCTTGCCTCTAAGGCATTGATTCCCAAAGACTGGGTCACAACCTACAGATGGGCCACAGGAGATTTTATTTGGGTTAACGCTTATGCAATTTTATGCCTGCCGTACACCCTTCAGTCACATGGGGGTGTGGATTCCATCAACAGGTAAAATCAGATGTAGTCTTGGTACTGTCTAGTTCCATTGTTGACTTTTAAAATTGAAAATAGATTTTTATTATTATTATTTTTTTTTAAATAACTTGCATATGTTATTAAAACTAAGTTGTGGTTTATCATACAGTATGTGGCCGATCTTAGAATTGGCTGGTTTACCATTCAAGGTAACAGTGATGTGTCAGTGGAAATAAAAATGATGTAACTGCAAAATGTCAACACAATGCTGCTAATGTTTGTTTTTTCATTAGTCACCCATGGCAAAAAAATATCAAATTATTAACCGAATATTATAAATTATACAGAATGATTACTTTTCTTAATGTTTTTTTTTTGTCAAGTTGATTGTATCTCTTGAGAAACGAATCAACGAGTTGAATGAGACTCTGCAGGAAGCCGGAGAGAGCTACATGGAGAAACTTGCAGAAGTTCAAAATTTACAGAATAAGCTCAATTACCAGGTATGTTAACGCTGTGATTCTCGAACGCAAACCCATTCAGAACTGCGCTCACCTGTTCACACCTTCCTTGTCACCAGGAGCAAGAAACCGAGCATTTACAGCGGGAGCTCAGTGACAGAGCTCTGGAGCTGCACAGTGTCAAGGAGGACCTGGCCAAGCTAACGCGTGACTCTGTGGGACAATCTCGCCCAAAACGGGGACTGCTGGTGAACATCAAGGAGACCATGTCATCTCCGGCATCAGGAACACTCTGCCGCACAATCAGGAAATCAGTCCGCACTACCACGTCCTTGAGGAAGAAGCCCTGATTGAATGTTTTCTATGCATAATCAAGTAAATATCTGATTTTTATTGTGATTTGTCATTTTTATTAATTTAATAAATTCTTTTTATGTAAATCAATTTCCTGTCATCTGAGTAAAATTCTGAACAGTAAAAAGTTTCATGTAAAACATCCTACAACTGTAATGCTATAACACTAATGTAAGGTTTTTGGATTACTAATGTACTATAATCTTTAACATTAGAGATTGCTTTAATTGGTCTCCACTTGTGGGCAAAGGTAAAACATATTTACAAAGGGTTTTGCTTTCAGAAATTAGCAGTAGCAATCTTTCTTTTTTTTTTTAAGGCTACACTCACTGGTTTTTAGTCTGTACATTTGGGTGGAAACCCTATCAAAGAACATTTTAAATACAGGAAAAAGTGAGTCTGTGCTCAACATAGCCTCATATTCCTACTCGAGGCTGACTGGGAACCAAAATGTCGTCTGTGACCAGCCCATCTGGCACCACCAATCAAGCCATAGTCAAAGCCCATGAACGTGTATTTCCCGAATTTTGTGTTTAATGCAAACTTTAGCTGAAACTCTGTACCTATATCTGCATGAATTGGTGCATTGTGCTGGTCCCATATGATTTAGCTGACTGGATAATAGGTTGTTCCTATTAAAGTGGACAGTGAGTGCAGTTTAGTTTGTGTACACAGGACTGAACTGTGAGCTCTCTTTGTTTGAATGTTTTCATCTCTTTCCTTTTGGTGGACTGAAATTCTTTCACATGAAATGAAAGGTCGATCACTAACATGAATACATAATTTAATAATTAGAATTACTATGAAGGGGCAGGACAGGTTCCACCTTCTGAGTCGGAGTTCCTTATTTCTTTGTCCCTCTCAAGGTTTCCCCTTTCTTTGTGCGATTCCAGGGAGTGTGTCCTTGACAAAGTCGCCCTCAACCTGCTCATTGGATGTTGCTGGAGCTCTCATGTCTATATCATGTTCATGACTGTTTTGGATCTGGCATGGTATCATGGCTGGCTCTGGTACTGGCCCTCGGTGGATGTGTAATAATCCTCCATCACACTCTGCATGTAATCGAACGTGGGTCGCTCCTCTGGTTTGGCCTTCCAGCATGAAGTCATGATGTCGTACAGTTCAGATGGGCAGTTTTCAGGACACTGCATGCGATAGCCACGCTGCACTCGTGCCATCACTTCGCCGTTGCTTAAACCTGGGGTAGAAAGGGAAAATGCCTTATAGATTTTGTGGTTCTTTGCATAATTCAATAATATATGTGTATATTTTTTAAAAACTTTTTTTATATAACAGCATTTTACATACAGTATATGGTTGGTACAGAATGTGTATAGCAATTAAAAATAATTGTTATTGCCACAAGAGAGCAGCAAACACCACTCTGTATTAAATACTGTATCTCTTTTACTAGAGCACGGATTCCCATCCCTGGTCCTGGCCCTGTCTGTTACATTTAAATATTTCTGCACCTAAAACATCTGATTCAATAATCAAGTTACAAATGGGTAGGTAGAACAGGAAAAATATAAAAATAGTTAGGGCAGAAGGCACTTCAAAACTAAACTACTGGAATAAACTATGCTGTATTTAAAAGCCTTTACATCCTAGTTTAGGTAAAACTAAATTAAAACTGGTATCACAGGTTGATTTTAACATGTACATAATGAAAGTTAAGGTTCAGGAAGTGGTTAGGTAATGTAGTCATGCTAACCTGAATAGGGGATTCTACCGAAGGTGACGATCTCATAGAGAAGAATGCCGAACGACCACATATCTGATTTGATGGTGAATGAACCATAGTTTATAGCTTCTGGTGCAGTCCATTTAATAGGGAATTTAGCACCTAAAAAACAGAGAAAACAGTCAGTATTAAGTGAACATTTGAGATAAAGTGCTTTGCAATTTGTCGTACAAATGATCAAACTTTAATGAAGCTGGCTGCTATTCATTCATTATCCATCCATCCAATCATTCATGCAAGCTAGTATACTAGAGACCTGAGGAAAAGCCCATAAAGACACAGGAAGTACATGAAAGGTTCAACACAGATATTGGGGCTGTGAGACAGAAATGCAACCCACTGTCCCTTAGTCACTGTAGTGGGATAGAAACTGGGTTTATGTGCTTATACCTTCCCTGGCTGAATATTCATTGTCTTCGATGACCCTAGCCAGGCCGAAGTCAGCAATCTTGCACAGCAGACTTTCACTGACGAGTACATTTGCGGCTCTCAGGTCTCTGTGAATGTAGTTCTTCTTTTCGATGTACGCCATGCCTTCTGCAATCTGATGCACAAAAACACCAAAGCACTTTCCATTATGTACCACTCCTAGTGATGCTGAACACTCAAGTTCTGCTTTTGCCTGATTACACACACCATGCTTCACAGAAAGTCTCAGTTCTCCTAAAATATTTATGTAATTCTGAGAACACCAAGCACCTGTTATAAAAAAAAAAAGGTATTATATGGCTATTTAATGGAATTTAACTTGCATGTAATAATACGTACTTGAGCTCCAAAGTCAATCAGTTTAGGCAGCTGTATTTTTCTGCCTGGTGGACTTTTCAGAAAGTCCAACAAGCTCCCTAAGAGCAAGGAACAGAGAATGCAAACAGCATTAAGCACAGCAGAAAATTTCAAAACAGTCCAGCAAGTTAATTTTATCGGGCCTCAAGATGCAGATGCACGTGTGCTATTGTCGTGTGTTTATTTATGTGCAAAAATGAATATTATGGTTGTTACAAAGCATGAATAAATTATTCAGATTGAACAGATAATGCATTCTAAGGAAATATTAATACAGCAGATGATTCAAGGGAACAAATGCCCTGCGGTGTGTAATTCTAATTTACAGTAAATATCTAAAAATCCTGGAACTTTTGCTCTACAACAAGCTTTCTCCAACACTATTAAAAGAAAGTTTGTTGGAATATTATATGGCCATTATAATAATTTGCTGACTTTTATGGACTTTAACACCAAAACCTGATTAAATCTGATTGAATATAAATAGGCGGCCATTTTTGTAAAGTGTAATAATAATAATCATCATAATAATAGTTTACTGATCTGCAAAGGATCTCACTGCTTTGAAACACTTTCCACGGTTAGATCAAAAAAAGAAAAAAAGCTTGCCAGAAAATTTCACAAGGTGTCTAGTTCAGGAGTTGAATAAGGTTCTGCAAATCACTATTTGTTAAAGTTGAGAATTAAAATGTCTTCTTTTCTCCATCAGCCCTGTCTTTTTAATGTTATAGTGGTAGAGGTTAACATATAATTTAAAAAAAGCTTCCGGTATCGTACACACCTATTCCCAATTGAATAAGAAAATTTTAAACACTAAACAAATACAAATTTGCACATTATCCCAAGTGTGTACCATTAGCCATGAATTCAGTGATGATGTAGAGGGGCTGTGATTTGGTGACCACGGCGTAAAGGCGGACGAGGCGGTCATGCCGCAGAGTTTTCATCAAGTTAGCCTCCTCCAGAAATGCCTCAACTGACATGCTGCCTGGCTTCAGGGTCTTCACTGCCACTTTAGTAACGTTGTTATACGTTGCTGGAGAAAGAGATGGTGAGAGAACAGGTGGAGCATTCTGAATAATAAAATAATTCATTGATATTCAAAAAACTTTGTTAAAATAAAAGTGAAAAATATATTATTTAGTCTATCATTTGATGTAATTAGTAAAACTACCAAATAGAAATGTTTCCTTAAGAGTAAAGCAGAAGTAAATAGCATAGAAGAACACAGCAGGTTGGATAGGAAACAGGACGCTTTGCTTTTTTGTATTTTTATTTATATATTTTTTCACACTCACCTAACCAGACCTCACCAAACTGACCAGCTCCGAGCCTCTTTGTCAAATGAAGAGATTCTTTGGAAATTTCCCAAGCATCTTCATCCCACTGGATTTCTTTTTTAGGTTTCACACATGGTTCGCCTAATTTCTGACATAAACCATATGCCTGCTCTACAAACACAGGGGTGTAAACACCAGAACAGTCATAAAGAACCCAATTTTTGAAAACAATTGTAATGTTTATCAGATATCATAATTATATTGGAGGTTAAGGGAGGCTGATTGATTTACTGAAATGTATGCATCACTTTTGTAAGTCGTTTACTATAGAATAAAATCACTGTCAAAAATAATTGTGCGTAAAAGAAAGATTTGTGTGTAATTCTGTGTTTTGCCCGAGTTGGATTCCAAATAGTTTTATTTTAAATCAACAAAGTGAAAAATGAAAAACAAAACACTCCATTGGCACATTGTTTGATGTTTATGAGAGAACAATAAATAAAGTATCAAATCGAGTTTTGTGTCTGTAAACGGTCAGAGCCGTATATTTCAGAGTTGTACAAACACAAAATCTTGTATCTGTAAACTGTTGTGGCCGTAGATTTTGGAATCGGACAAAACACAGAATTACCCACAATTTTTTTTTTACTCACATATATTTTTAGACAGTGATTTTATTTCATATGATTTTATTCCATAATTTACACTCTTTTTGGGATTTTCACATTAGCACATTTAGTACTTAATGTAAGTAATATGACCTTGGCTATTGATAACTAATTTTCTATTCTCTATTAGTTAAAACTACTAATATAACGGAAGAATCTCAAGTAGGATTTTAATAACAATATAAATGTGTTTATACGCACATTTATTTTAAGTTTTACATACAATACATACTTTGTGTTTTGTGTGTGTTTACATACTCTGATAGGCTGCAATCAGGTCATCTAACTTTTTGAAAGTCATTCTTGGAGTGATGTAAAATCCTCCGTCTTCCAACAGGCGTATCTTATAATGCTTTACCACGCCTGAACCATTAGGACCCACATCTCTAATTGACATAGAGTAACTTCCTGTATACAACAAGAAATATGTTTACATGCCATGCACAAATCAAATGAAATAATCTGCATACAAATCGTCCTTTATGAGGAAATCTGAATATGAATTAGGTGCACTCAAATTAGATAAAATTGTTTAAGGTCGATTGAGGATATGTTCTTTTGGTAGTAAAAATGGGTGTTTCCCTTTATTGCGTGTGTGTGGGTGAGTTTATGTGTACAGCAGACCTGCGGTTGTCTCACTCTGGCGTATAAGGAAGGCACCTGGCTTATTGGCAGGAGACAGGAGGTTTCTCTCAGCTGATATTCTGCTGATGTTTTTAAAGTACCATCTGTGAAAAACACAAAGTTGAAAGTTTGTGAGGAAAAGTGAGAGTCAGTGGAAAGAGTCTATGTTTGTCTCCCTTTTCCAGAGTATATAAGTAATGTGAAATATAATGAATTCGACGAGAACTTGAACTACTTATTGAAATACAGTATAAATTATATATTTATAATTATACATATTATATATGTAACTATGAGTTATTGAAGTGAATGCACATTACGGTATGACTTATTAAATATAAATATCAGTTTTTTTATGCAATATAAATATTGCTAAATAGATTGTCCAAATTGCATGCGTATTGATCATATTAATTATTTGATTAATTAAAGTTTTTTAAATCAGGAAAACATGTCAGAACTGTAGGAAATGTGATCAAGACTGAAATTTATAACAGTGCTAATGTTCAGGACTTGAACTTGACTGACATCATGAATTGAATTTACTTTAAAGCAAGCCACAAATGGTTAGAGGACTGTATGTACTTGGCTTTTATCCCATTCAACATAAACTTTGCAGAGATTCTGGATTTTATTGTTATTCAATATCATACTCACTTTCACTCACTCCCTCACTCACTCACTCATCATCGGGGTGCCAATCCATCACAGAACACCCACACACATACACACAAACACATGCCTATTTACACACTACGGGCAATTTGGGAACGCCAATTAGCCTAATATGCATGTCTTTGCACTGTGGGAAGAAACCAGAGTACCTGGAGGAAACCCACCAAGCATGGGGAGAACATGCAAACTCCATGCACACAGACCCCGCATAATTGTACAATACTTTTAGTTTCTTTTACAATATAATCAGTGTTCTAATATTTTCAGATCTAATGTTTTTCATACAAAGAAGGAAAAAGCTCTGAAAAATGCCTTACTCTTTGGTGTCCATGGTGTCCTCCAGCTTTATGTAATTGGAAGGTATTAATCCTACTTTGCCAGAAGAAAGTGACTTTCCTTTCCACCACTCGCCATTCCTAACATTCAGACAAAACACACATAGCAGTGACCGCATTGATAACGGTAGATTTAAAAAAAATGACATTCAGTTCTTAGAGTGAAAGTGGAAGTCACATATATTGGTCTACAATATACTCACTCATCCAACACTACGAATTTCTCTCCTTTTTTAAAAGTTAGCTCGTTCTTATTCTCGGATTTGTATGAGAATAAGGCAATAACGATTTTGTTGTCTGTGGATGCAGCTGTGGATACATGAATATGATTTTTAGCCAATATACACAAGCAGTTGCTAGAAAGCCCATTTGCTATGCAAAGTTTAAAGGGACCATATTCCATAATCACTGTTCAGGGGTTGTAGTCTTACCACAGTACTGACACGGACAGGAAGTTGTTATGATGAAGGAGCGAAGGTTAAACAGTTAAACACAAAATATGCATGGAAAGGATTAACTACAATCTCTAGCTAATACATTCATGCCAGTGCAGCACACATTATCAAATCAACGCCACTGCTCTGCTCATATGAGGGTGAGACAAATAAAGAACTTACTTAAAAATGTCTTGTTTATGTTTTGCAAATAGATTTCACAAGTATAACCTCATCTTTTTTCATACTGTACTATGCTGCTTTTTTTTTTTTTTTTTTTTTTTTTCAGTGTAAGTGTTTTATGCCTGATGAGCATCTGGCTTACTCTAAATAAAATTCTTGTGTTTGCGTGAGCAGCCAGTAAAATTAAAGTTTTAAATTGACACATACATACATACTGTACATTGCGCAATGATTATGCAATACTCCTCTTTCGTCAGCTGTAAAATGGCTTGCTTTTCTCTCCCATAGACAGCTCTCTAGTCATTTTGGTTTATCTTTTTTAACCAGTGGTTCAAACAAAGATTGGACATTCAAAGCTGTTAATTGTTTTAAATTATTTAGTTTAACAGGACACAGCTGGGCAAAAAGAAACACCTTGAAGTCACGTGTTCCAATATTTTTGATCACTGTAATATGGGCATATTTTGAAAAAAGGTGAAATGTCTTAAGTTATTCAATGCATCTATATGTTTTTTTTTTTTTTTTTTAAATGTAAATATTGGGAAATAAAAACATAAATTTGTCTTAAAAATGGCCTTGCATTTCCAATATTGTCAGAGAGAATTGTGTGTGTGTGTGTGTGTGTCTATGTTTTGCATGTTACCCTCTCCATTCTGGAGAACTTGCCCAGGCAACAGTGCTGATGATTTCTAGAGTCAGAAAAACGAGAGTGAATGTACAGTGGAAACTCTTATATGCAAATATGATTATATACTTTTTTCAGCAATTATTCAATTTTGCATATAATTTAAATGCCTGTTCATATCAGGTTCATGAGGGCATGAAGCCAGTTTTTAAAAAGGCCTTTAGCATTATATATGTATGTATTGTTTTTTGTTTTTTTTTCCCTGTTTTTTTCCCTACTTGCTCAACAATGACTAAATAACTTTTTTAAAAAACATAAGAAATTTTTATGTGAAGATAAATATATTGTATAAGTTGAAGATATTTTACTTGCTCCACATACATAGATATTTTGAAAAGATGATTAAAGTATATACTGGTAAAACCTTATGTATGAATGCATGTACGTATATAGGTAGGTAGGTACGAACGTAGGTAGGGAGGAAAGAAAGAAAAAAGAAAGAACAATGAAAAGTTTTTGCATTGATTTTACCTGAGCTGGATTACTGGAGTATTTATTAACTTCTAGTCCAGGTCTGGGATTCTGGCTCTGATCCACACCACCTCCTGCATGCCTAGTACTCACACATCCCATACTACCACTGGAGATTGATTGGTTGTTTGATTGGTTGAAAGATATATATATATATATATAGATAGATAGACAGACCGATTATTAGGTAGATACTGTAGATAGTTGGATAGATAGATACAGTAGATCACTGCATTAAAATAAAATGAAACAAAAAAGTCTAGACAACAATAACAAGTTTGGTCCGCAGTCTAACTTCTCTTTTTACCAGTAATCATGAATATACAGGACGGCCTAAAAGTCTGGATCCATAGGCATTTTCCTAATATAAATGTTACATTTTCCAACCCAAAAAGGTTTCAGAACTAACAACCAGAAGATAGAACAGACCAAGACCCAACACCCCTTAACAGGTCATCTGAACCCTGTAGTCTTTCGGAATTGCCCGAGAACCGTTGCTGCACTAAAGAAGGAAATCATCTCCTGATCAGTTCTGATGCATTAAGAAATGTTCGACATTCTTGTATTCAGTGTATACACAAGCGGCACAAAGTCAAAGGACACCAGTATAAGCAAATGCTTTAATCTATAATCTTTAAATAAATGTTTGACTATGAATGCAGATTTTGAGCAACCCTGTATAAGCAGTTTTAATGAAATTGGCACTCAAATGGGAGTGTAAATTGGAAATTTGACATGGACAAAAGAATTACATTTACATCAGATATACAAACAAGAGCATTTTATTGTAACTTGAGGTAATCTTAAAATAATTTTTTGTTGTATGATTTTCTCCTTTAGGGGTTTCCTTAAACAGATAAAAGAGGAACCTCTCAATGTATAAATAGAATATAAAAAATGGTTGTTTGTGTTCATTATCGAAGCATGAAGCTTCATATTTAAAAATGTAATTTTTAGTACTCTTGAACATTACTGTTTTTAAACATTACCGTTTTATTAACTATTACCATTACTATGACCATTAACTATTTTGTTAAATGCTATTTGGTTTTGCTATTTCGGTGGAAATCAGTAACCCATCAATTATTAAGTTATTGTATTTATGATTAAAATTAAGGTAAACCCCAATTACTCAAAAACAAGCTGTGTATTAATAATGATGTAGGT
Source organism: Clarias pachynema (assembly GCA_030014365.1). Classification (NCBI taxonomy): domain Eukaryota; kingdom Metazoa; phylum Chordata; class Actinopteri; order Siluriformes; family Clariidae; genus Clarias; species Clarias pachynema. The sequence continues at coordinate 23,792,408 of JAQMYL010000001.1, forward strand.
TGTGTTCAGTGAGTGGAAAGTCCCGTCAAATGCCATCAAACCCAAATTATGTTAAGCATCGCTTCAGCTTACTCACCTAATTCTTTAGTTCTGTCAACCTTCAGAATTCACTTTTATTCCAAAATGATGATATATCACATGTTTGAGCTTCTTTGTCCAGGTTCTCTTAACTCCAGCTTTATCGACTTGTTGTGACTTTTGGCATTCAAACCTCACATCAACTGCTACCATTATTTGCATAAAGAACCATAAAAAGCACCGGTGATGTTCCAGAGTGTGTTGGCTGAATAACATTCAACATGATGAAGTATACAGTAAAATGCACATCTCACAAATGCCAGATTTTCATTAGTTAAAGAAAGGGTTAGAATTTGAAAACCATGCACTGTCAATGACATTAATGTTGTCAAGGCATGCTTTTTTAATGTGGTGTTAACAATAAATGATCAGGTGGGTTTCAACTAGTGAATGAGCAATTATGTTTAACAGTAAACCTAAAAACGTTACATTATTTAGTAAAAATATAGTATACATGTAGACATTCAATGTCAAGTCAGACAGGTATTGATATGTGATGGTAAGATGTTTGGGTGTGTTTTTATTGTGGTTAAGCATGAGTTCATGTCTGTATAACAGATGCTTCCTTTTACCATGTATGTGTGTTACCATAGCATGCTTATGTGTGCATGTATATACGTAAGAAATTGTCCACTATATATAATCAGTGTGTATAAATTCCTGTCTATGTAGTTTTTGTACTTTATACACCAAACCCTCAGGTATCTATATATTTTTTTGCTTTTTTGCGAAAAGTGCTGCTAATATCTCATCTCAGCACATATCCCAGTTTCCGTCATTGACACAGTAATGCATAGCCCTCAGCACTTCTGCTTGTGGTTAGATGAAAAAAAAAAGAGCTTTTCTTCTGTTACATAGTCAAGGAAACTGAATAGGAAATTCCGTGTCTTCCACGTCACTACAAACATCAACCGTTTATACCGTATCATTTACACCTCTTTAAGTAATATGCTAATTGTTCTTAATACTTTTGCCATTTTTATTTTTCAGTAGAAATTTTAACTCAGTAAACAGTTTCAGCTGGGCTATGAAATTTTATTAGTGTGTTTTGCTTGCTTATGCATCCTCTTAAATAAATAATTTTGAAAATAACGTTTAAAAACACATTTAAATAAGTATTTGAACCAACAAAAACCGAAACAGTAGCACAGTGGCTTATCAGTTCGCATGATCACTTTGCCTTCAGAGTTGGAGTTTGAATATCACCTCCCATTTGTGAGTGTGGAGTTTGCATGTTCTATATATACAGTCAGATCCATAAATTTTGAAACAAAGATGCGTTTTTTTCCCCATTTGCCTCTGTACACCACCTTATTACATTTGAAATGAAACACTCTTTCATTTTCAAAATTCAAGTGCTTTGATAAAAGTGTGGCATTAACCATTCAAGAATTACAACCATTTTAACCTCCATTTTGAAGGGCTCATAAATAATGGAACAAATGGCTGACAACAGTTGCATGGCCAGGAATTCCCTCATTACTCCATGACTAGGAGCCTAGGACTAGGAGCCTGTTCCCTCATTACTCCATAACTAATCATGTCAAAACATCAATTTAGAACATTCTTAAAAAGAAGGCAAAATTCAGCAAGAACAAAAGACCTGAAAGACCATAACAACAAAAGTGGATGACCACAGCATTATGCCTATGGTGAAAAAGAACCCTTTCACATCTTTAGCAATGTAAAGAACACTGTTAAGGAGGTAGGCATGACAATGTCAAAGTCTACAGGCAAAAGACAAATTTTTGACGTTAAAAATGGGATATTCCTCACTGGCCAAGTTAGTCACCTGCTGTCAACCCAATAGACTATGCTTTTCACTTACTGAAGACAGGACTGAACACAGAAAAACCCACAAACATGCACCAGCTGATGAAAGCTGCAGTTAAGGCCTGGCAAAGCATCTCAAGGGAAGAAACTAAGCATGGTCAAGTCCATGGATTCCAGACTTCAGATAGTCAAAAGATTTTTCTCCAAGTATTACAGGCACTGCTTATGTTTGTAATTATGGTAGATTGCGCCATTATTTAAGAGTCCCTCCAAATGGGTGTGTGTGTAGGAAAATCGCCGTAATTCCTAAATGGTTAATGCTACACTTTTGTCAAACCCCATTGAATTAAGGCTTAAAGTCTTCACTCACATCTTGAGTGTTTCTTTTTTAATTCAGTGTGGTTGCGTACAGAGGCCAAATGCCAAAAATGGATCTTTATTCCAAAATGTATGGATCTGACTGTACAGTATATATGACTGTGGGTTACCAGAGGTTGCAGTTGCAGTCTTCAGCAGCGTGATTTTCCCTACAACAGCACAATAGTCATAGTCCACCCAAGTCCTCTGGGTTCCTCTCACTAGGCAAAAATATTTGACTAAGTAGGTTGGCTATGGTAAATTACTAATGAGTGAATGAATGTAAGATTATGTTTGTATCATCAATGGCCTGTGTAAATATAATTAGCTGTTATTGTTAATTATTTCAAAGACCTTCCTGCTGAGTGATGAGCAAGTGATGGTAAAATGAACAGAATGAACAATAGAAATAACAACAGAAATAAATATAGCATTTTTTCTTATATACGACCATTTCCTTAATCTCAGAATTGCTTTCCATAATCCATTAAATAAAATAAATATAACAAACATGAATCAGATTTAATAGAGGTGAAAGTATAAGGACAAGTATACATAATAAATCTATACAAACCTTGACAGCATGGGGGACAGTGCTATAGACGTCATAGAAATGTGATTGGAATCGTTTGGAATCGTTACAAGGTGGACTGTACTTGAAAACAATTTTTTTTGCACAGTTATTCTGGGAATAAACTTAATTCTTAAGTAATGTTGAGATGAATAATTTCAAAGACCTTCCTGCTGAGTGATGAGCAAGTGATGGTGAAATGAACAGAAAACTCATAGGTATGTTGGTACAAAAAACACTGAGTAAATTTTATTTTTGAAAGAAGTCAAAGAATGATTCACAGAGCCTAAGACATTATTTACAGCAAAATGTGCTACAGTATCTAGCTTTGTGTGTGACTGGCAAAAAAAAAAATTCTAGAACGTTTCATGCTGCCATCTAGTGGTTCACATTTAATATGACAGAGAATAAACATTGACCAATAAATTAAACATCAAGTATGTAAACTATAGTTGAGAGGGAAAAAAAATTCAATTCAATACTTTGAATTCAAACAAACAAAAAAAAAAATCAAGAACTGTTTTTAGTGTCTTTTTTTCCAACTTAATGTACAGGTTTATATTTCAGGATATATCTTAGCAAATTTGTACATAGAGACATTTAATAATAACATATACAGTACGGCATTATGAAAACAAATTGACCATGTCTCCAACAGTGTCTAACCAAATGCTAGTAAATGCAGAAATGCAGTATATAATGTACACATATTAATTAAGTAAATATTATGCCAGTACAGTACTCACAAGTGACATCAATGGCCTGTGTAAATATAATTAGCTGTTATTGTTAATGTTATTACATTCCATCATTCACTTCTGGATGACATTTTGGGAGCTAAATCTAATATCTCAATTTCAATGTCAATTTTTAGTTTGTATAACATTTTCACCCTTTACATTTACAGCATTTGGCAGACGCCCTTATCCAGAGCGACTTAAGTGCTTTGAAGTTATCATCAATAAATATATCATTTAACAATGGTTACATGGCAACAGTTGTACAAAGCAGCTTTACAGGATTAAAACAAATGAAAACAGATTTTAAAAAATTAAGGAAATATGTATAAATTATTGTTCTCAGTTTGTCCCTGATGAGCAAGATTACAATAGGAAGAAATTTATGCGATATCAAAGTAGTCTGTGACACTTTTAAGTGTTTGGCCAAAATGAGATCACCTCATGCAGGGCAAGTCACTAAACAAGCTTTTCTTTACCCAGCCTCAGAGGTAATGCATGCATGCTTTAAACAAGCATGCTCGGGCTACATCTCTTTAACATCACCAACAAGTCACTGGGCCAATTCCATAAGAGAAGCTTAGAATATAGACTGGCATTTTTTCCATGAATTGAATTAATTACAATTCCTATTTTTTCATTAAAAGGTATGAACACAAGCACTGAACAATTGACAGTTCGGTGTTATAAAAGAGAGATTAGGCACTAAATTATTCATGTTCTGTCACCTTAAGTGCTAATCAGTAACTAGCAGATGTGCTTCATAAATCAAGGTGGCGCACATGATCATTTTCAGCACCTCCAGGAACTGTTGCCTTTCAAAAAGCCAGTATGCTAACAAGGAACATAAGGCAGCAGAGGTCATCATGAGTATTGGAGTTTGTTACATATATTCAAGTATTACTCCTGAAGCAATGTGAATTAATAAACATGTAGTTTACAGTAAGGGGCAGTGTTGCCCACAAAATACAAACAGCATCTCTAGGGCATCAGGATCTGCAGATTGCTTTGTGAGCCCTGTTTGTGCACTCTGTCCTTTAACTGGCTGGCTAACCACAGTAGTTGTTGTAGCTTCTGTCAGTGGGTGCACCTTATTGTTTGGTTTCTTTAAGACTGGTGGGTTTGAAGCAAGTGGAATGCTGTTTCGCTCAGTCATGGTTTTATGTATTTGTGTTTCGGGTATCAATCTAACATCCCTTTTTTCTTCTGGTTCCTGCTCGGAGTCACTTGCACTCGGAAGGTTGAAATAAGTAAACTTTGAACTTGGTGACCCAGGCCACTTTTCGAGCTTTGTGGAAGGCAGAGCCCCATCAAGGGAATCTTCCTGCACAGGTTGTTTATCAATCTCACCAGATATGGTTTCGTTGTTTTTCCCTTTTCTATGACCTTCCTCGAGTTCTGGAGAGAATTTGCGAACCTGGTTCTCTGCAACAAACCAGTGACCTTTATCAATAAGATTAGCCTCTTCAGATCGTACATGTTCATTCGGTGTGACACAATCAGTTGGTGCTTTTAAGACATCAGATGCGTTTGTGGCACTGAAGTACGATAGGTCAGTCATTACTCGAGTACGATTTTCATGGTAGGAAGCCAGGCTAGATACATTGGTTCTTCCAGGACCTTCTCTTTGCTTGGCCTTTAAAGCAGAAGGCGATCTGATATTATCTGTACCTATACCACCTGAACTACCTCTTCCGTAGAGTCTCTCAATGGTTCTCCTGACGAAACCTTTGGGGACATCCTCTCCACTGGATGTCTCTTGTGACCAGTTTCCCCCACTGTCTGTAGATCCTGACTGGGAATCAGAAAGATCAGAATTTGGACTATGTTGTTGTCCCTGCCCATTCTGGATTATTGTTTGACTCTTAGCAAGAAACATATCCCTGATGGACTTCACTCTGTTAGCCTGAACGCTTCTTTCCGTTTCTTGTGCCAAAGAGCTGCTTCGAGAATCATAGCTAAATGTTAATGAAGATAAATGTTCTTCTAAGGTTGTGTCTATGAGCTTATCAGTTAAGGATACATCATTTAAATAATTTGGGTCTGATACTTCTGTCTGAGCCACAAATCTGTTGACTGATTTATGAGGTTTACTGCTAGGCCTTTGTGTACATGTTTCCAGGCTACCAATGAGCTTTGCTACTGAACTGTTTTTCTTTTTAGTATGTACAGCTTTTCTGTCACAGTCTACAGCCTCTTTAGGGCTACATTTCTTTTGATTATCAACATTTTCTTGATGAATTTTGTAGCATTTTGCAGGTGCCTCCACAATCATGAGCTGGTCCTCAGAATGAACCTTCTCTGTTTGATGTTCTGTTCCATGTTCCAGACAAACGGCAAGCAAAGTTCTTTTCATTTCATGTTGTCCAATGTTCTTCTTCACACTCTCTGGTTTATTGTTTAACTGCGTGTGTTCTTGACTCACCAGTCCTTGATTTTGACATTTTGTTTGGCGTTCAGTTTTGGAGTACTTGTGTTGTAAACAACTTGTTGGATTTACTTGAAGACTTTCTACTTTATCACTGATCCAATCTTCAGCACAGTTCCTATGCTCTTCATCACAGCTATCTTCTTCTAAGCTGGATTTCTCCTCTTCACAGGTTGTCAAGTCGTCTTTGCTCTCACTTGACTCTGAGAATTTCGGGTTCACTTCAGTAATTCTACCACTGTCCATTTCATTTGCATCCCTCATGTCTTTCACTTCCTCCATTGCTTTATTTCTGTGTTGTGGCTGAGAATTTTTAGGATCAGTCTTCCCAATGTAATTTTTCTCTACATTGTCACCCTTAGATATAATATTTCCATGTGCGACTCCACTCTGTTCACACATTACACTGTCTTTGATCTCTTTCACATTTATTTCCTGCTTTGGATATGTTTCCTGTTTCCCTTTATATCTTGTATCTTTTTCCTCAGTTCTTTGTTGCTTTTCTTCCAAGGTGTTTTCACAGATGTTAGAGTCTAGTATGTTGTGAGTCTGTTGTACTCTCTCCATGGGACAGGAATTTATTTCCTGTTCACGAGTTAACACTTTGATTTCTTTGTCAGTGCCAAGCAGTGAATGTGCCATAAAGACTTCAGAATTTCGATGTACATTAACTGCTTTTTCAATGACCGATTTAACATATGTGTTTATATCTTCAAGCACACATCTAGGGTCACTGAATGTTTTTTCACTTACGTCTGATTCTGTATATCTATTTACCTTTGTGTCTGAGATTGTCTCCAGCAAATCTTCTGACTTCTCAACTTGATTACCCTTGATGCTCTCATTTTCTTGGTTGTGGAGAGCAGCCAACTCTTCTCTAACTCTGTCTGGAACACCTAATTCTTCCATGAGCCCTTGAACTGCCTCCTCTTCAGAGCTTGGCACACTGCTACATCCACCTATGGTGTACACTGGTGTGATACAGGAACTCGTAGCTGTATTGCTTAGTTGTTGGAAATGTTTCCAGTTCTGGAGTAACTGATCTGATGCTGAATTCTGCAGAGCATTTAAGTTGGCTCTCAGTTTCTCTGCATCCTCAATAGCTGCCATCTCTTTAAGGGACTGTAGCATAAGCAAAGCCTCCGAGCAGCTCAGGCTGTTCTCGGCTTGCCGGAGTGCATTCAGGTTCTCCAGACCATCCCGTAAAGTCATGACTGAAAGAAATGCTAGGAGCACCCTTGATGAAGAACCGAATGTAGACGCCAAGTGTGAGGAAAAGTCTGGCATACTATTGGATTTCTCCAAACAGGACCGTTGCTTGTGCTGTGTTGCTTCACGGAGTAAATGAATGGAATGGCAGAGCTCTTCTAGAACATGCCTCATATCAGGGCTTACCTCCATTTTGACTGCGTATGATTTTTCCCCTGGGAAAACTAACAGTTCTTTCTCTGAAAGTGGACATAAAGATGTACTTTTATCATTTTCGCATGTGCCCACCAATCCCTGCGTGATTGTCGAATTAGATCCCTTGATCATATCTGAGTGCCCAGGTTTTGGCTTTGGGTCAAATGTCCTGTTTTTAGAAAGGGCTGTTTTCTCTGCACTTTGATTGCTGAATAGTGATGCCTTGGACAAAGTGTTGTTTCGGGGTATTTGTTCGAAGGAATTTTGGCTGGATAGAATCTTTTCTGAAGAAGGATCACTGGTAGGAGGTGTTTGTTTCCCACTGTTGTTTGCAAATTCAAATGTGTTACCCAAAGGCTCATCTGTGTTTTTATCTCTTTTTACCTTGTGGCGAAGTTGCATTATTTCTTGTTTTATTTCTTGTTCAGCATAATTAGTAATGTCTGGATTATTTAATATGCTTTTTGACAATTGCATATTTTCTTGTGAAACATCATGAGCAATAATTTCTCTCATTGAATTTTTAACTGGTGAGGAATTATCTTCTGAAGATGTTCTTTTCCAGGGATTATTTCTTAGTGAGGGAGTCACTGGTAAAGGTATGTTCCCTGAAGTATTACTTTGAGATGACTTCATTTCTTCATTCAATGTGTTAATCTGAGATAGAGATGAGGTCTCTTGAGCAGAAACTGTGGGCAATGTGATTCTTTTCGGAGAAGAATTGAATATCTGTTTCTTTGACAACCTTGGCATATTAGTAGATGGTGATACAGGAGGTGGTTTATTCTTCTTTGCTGCCAGTCTAGGACATGCAGTCTCACAGATTATGTCTAAGTCCTGTGAAGATGTGGATGGTGGTACGTGTTCCTTGTTGGGTGATTGTTCATTTAAGACTGAGGAAGAGCAATGCAGAACAGGAGGGGAAGTACAGTCTTTAAGCTCTTCCGTCTCTTGCTTCTGTGTCTCTTGCTCTTCTTGCATTGATGTTTGTCGTGTTAGGGTACATTTATTTATTGATACATTAAGTACATTTTTTTTGTGTGAACTCACACTTTCACTTAGTTTCTTCGGATATATCTCTGCTGTGGCAGGATTCTTCTTATTGGTGTAGTGCTCTTTCACATGTAATTTAATGGGAATTTGAATCTGAAACGTTTTGTTCAATGTGGGAGAACCACTTCCACAACTCAAAGGTAGATTAGTTCTTTTACCTTTTAATAATTTCTGGACAGATTTGACTCTGTACTGTTTAGTCATACCTCTCATAACTCTGGCTTGTTTAAAGATAGCAGCTCTTATTTTCTTTATCTCTTTCAGAATGTCAATTTTGGTATCTTTCCTCCTGTATTCATGAGTGGCCATATGGAAAACATGACTCTTTTTCACTATAACTCTTGTTTTCTTTCTTTTCTTGGTAATATCTGCTGTAGAAGTCATTCTAGGAATTGTTGTTTTAGAAGAGTTTGTCAGAGGAGGATACATTTCAGATTTTTTGTTTTTGAGGTCTGCAGGGTTGTTTCTTTCACATGATGTTTGGAACTCCAATGAGGGAAGGAATGTTTCCTGTCTTTGAAGAGACACATAATGAGGGTCGGGTCTAGGCTCAGACTTCAAGGGAACAGTGTCAGGGGGTACAGTATCAGATGTGCCTATTCCCTGAGTATTGCTAAGGAAACACATTTGATAGGTTTGCAATTGTGAGGTGCCCACCTTACGTGGTTTGGGTAATGGGTATTTATTGCACTGTTTTACATTGCTTGCCTCTTCACTACAGATGTCCAAATTATGGACGGTATCTTGGCTCTCAGGTTTAACAGATATTTGTTTCTCCTCAGGCTCTTGTATTCTGATGTTTTCCTCTACCCACCCATCTGCCATCTCTTTATTCTGTGCACAAAGACATTCGTTATCGGAGCCAATGCTATATTCTTCATGACATCTTTGGATTGCAGAGGCATCAGTGTCAACATCGGCAAGAATATTGTCAGCTAAAACTGCACCTAGATCAGAATCTGGATTCAAGTTAGATTTAATTTCACTTGTAAAACTTTGCCGACTAAGTGTTGTTGTCCAATGAACCAATGTCTCCTCCTCTTTAATAGTCAAGCGCACCTTCATCTCTACAGTCATGCTACCATCTTGATTGACTCGAAATGATTTCTCAATGTCATCATCACTGGGCATGCAGAGGTATTCATTATTTTCACCATCCATGCAGGTGACTGTATCCGTTTCTGCGGCAGATCCCAGTAGCTGACCCATCTCCATTTCAATAGAACCAGTGCAATCATATGTACTTTCTGCAAAACTGTTCCGTAACTGATTTACTATGTAATGCTCTGAAGATGGTGAGAAAGGTCGAGATTTGATGCTGCTAGTTACAGATTTCTTTTTTCCTTTACAAAACAAAGCAGCAGAGGAATAAAACAGGATAGAATTTTACCAGAAATCACAGGTGTGGAGGAAGTAGATGTGTCAGGAGGATATCAGGCCAAACCACAATGAAAGCATTAGTAGGGGGGAAAAAAGAAGAAATCAGGGTTAGAACCAGCAATGATGTGAATGAGTTATGAAGCATGTTGAAAGATCTAGGTTAAGCTGGTTATTACTGCAGATAGATAATGTCTCAGCGTTCCTCAGATAATCTCAACCACAGACAGTTCAATTCCAATACATTTACAGTCAATTACAATAGAATTACAGTTGCAGTCAATTTTCATATTTTTTCCTTTGCTTACTTGCTTGATTGTATTAAAATTATATGTTGCGTTTATAAGATCCCGTAGGAACGTTGTTTCGTTTCATTGTCTACCGACTGCATATAGCTAAAATGACAACAAAAGCCTATGGCCAAAACACAGTATTGGTGCTGAATTAGTTTTTTTTATGTTATACATATAATACAAAAAAATTTATGTGCGAAAAAGCTGTTTCTGAAGTTTATGCAACATGGAAGTGATCAATTTTGCTTCCGCAAAAAATCAAGTTGCTATCTTTAGCTGTTTGAGAGATGATTTTATACAGTATGTGCCCCCAAAATGGCCATTTTTCTCCGTTATACTGTCTCGCTTCAAAAAATTATAATTTAAAATAAATATTATTCATATTTCTTTATGAGTATTGATACTAAAATTGGTGTAAGCTTATAGAAGCATATGACCTGTAAAAATTGTTGCTTAACTTAAAGCATTCGGTTTTTGATAAAAGCAAAAATTTAAGTTCTAACAGCTTTTTTTTTTTTTTTTTTTTTAACATTTGAAAAAATTATTTAGCCACTCAAATGTTAAATTGCTGGTGTGCTTGGGATCAAAGGCCCTGTTGCATGACCCAATTTCATCCCAGCTTAAGCTGCTGGACAGATGGTCTCACGTATTCTGGCAAAAAGTGGAGTTCCTTGTTGCCTCAGTGACTGCAAGTTCTACAAGTGTTGTGGCTGCAAAATAAGCCCAAATCATCACTGTGGTGTACATGATGATTAAAATCTCCACTGTGGGCTCAGTCCAAAGGATATTGTTCCAGAAATTTTTTAATTTGTTCAGATGCAAGTTTGTGAATCTAATTTGTGTTGCATTTTCATTTTGGAGAGAAGGGTCTCCACTTCTGCTTATTCCATCCAGCCTTTCAATCTTTTTTTGATTGTGCTGTCATGAGCATAAACTTTTTTTTTTGCTTAATTGACATTTCGGCTTTTTGTTATATCTCTGAGCATTAAATGGTCTAATCTTTGACTGCATTTGTTAGGACATCCACTCCTGTGGGAAATATTAATATGACAGCAGTGTTTTTTATGTGTACACGATTCTTATAACTCTAGAATTTGCAGCCTTATAGAAGAATTGCCTCTCTGAAGTCATAGTTGATGTCTTTTTTTCACACACCTGAGTAGTCCAGAACACCAAACTGCAAATGGATTTTCTTTTATAGACCTAGATGATTACCTAATCATGTGCATTTCATGAGTAACACCTGCTGCTAATTTCTCTCTTAATAATAATAGATGTATTAATTTCTCCTTCCTAGTGTCTGTATGTTGGTTTAGTTGTTTGTTTATAGATGTTGTGCAGGACTACACAATATTATTTAAGCCCTTAAAAAAAATAATTTAATGGATGAGGTACTTTCTTTTTTCCCCATAAATCAATTAAAAATTTATTTTGGCACAAATCCTGAAGGCCTCGATTACATGGTTGAAGATCAATTTAGATTGTGATAAATAAAGCATTAAAATAAAGATGTGTTGTACTTTCCCAATTACCGTATCCATACTTCCCTCTATCTTGACTAGATCCCCAGTACAGGCTGAAGAAAAGCAGCCCATAGCATGATGCTGCACTACCATGTTTCTCCATAAATATGTGTGTAAGTCTTTCCTTGTGTATATCTTCTTATGGAATAACATCCAAAAAATTACCTTTAATTTATCAACACATTTTGCCACATGTCCAAAATTAAAATGAGCTTTTTTCTCACATGACAAAGACTTTTATATAGCCACAATTCATCATAGCCTATACAGTATGTTATGAGATGAGAGCTTGTTGTTACATGCAAGAAGTGACCATAACTTGCCAGAACTTTCAGGTGGCAGCTCTTTTAATACCTTTTGGCAATGTCATCGCTAAGTTTTAGTTTTGTCTTTGGAACATCATTTTGGAAGAATGTCCCGTTCTTATGAATTTCAGCTAATTTTCTCTATTTATTAATGGTGGCCTATAAAGTGATCCACAATGCATCTAATATTTTAGAAATTCTTTTGTACCCCTTTCATGATCAATACCTTTTGACAATGAAACAATGAGCATGCTCTGTATGCTTTCTGTTGATCATAACCTCAGCAGTTGAAGGAAACCAATATGTCAAGCAAGTCCTAATAAACAGCTGATCTTTATTTGGGGTAAATCAGAATCACTTCATTATTTTCCAGTGGATGGAATTCTTTTGAATGTGAGTTTTAATTTTGCAGATAGTCAAATGCCCCATTATAAAACTGTGTGGAAGGTCAGTGGTTAAGATGTTGGGCTACTGATCAAAAAGTTGAGGTCTAATCCTAGCACTGCCAAGCTGCCACAGCTGGGCCCTTGACCAAGGCCCTTAATGCTCAACTGCTCATAAACATAAGTCACTCTGGATCAGGGCATCCGCCAAATGCCATAAAAGTAATGTAAAAGGCATTACAAGTTTTTTTCCCCCTAGAGTCTGTTTAACTTGAGTTTTCTTGGAAGCTGTATCACATTATACTGACTGAGTAATCTGATTGGAACAGAATCTTTCCACGAGTTGTGATATAGAGCTTAACAGGACTGGGATGTTTATGTATCACTCCACACAACAGGTGTTCTAACAATCATTAATTACACTGTCGGTCACCAGCATGGGTGAAAGTAGGTCATTATGTTCTGCATTACTGGAAAGAACGGAGAGCAGCTCATAATCTGTCGGGAAAAAAATGTTGTTTGTAAGAGTGTTGTATTAAATCAATATCACAATATTAGCATGGATGTGATATCTTCTTCACTCTGGCTGCATCACTACTGTGCTGATATTCAGTACAACAGCACTCCCCCTCGTGTGATACTGCTTAATTAAAGGTGAAAATAGATTTGATTAGATCAAGCGTGGCTTCATTTTTAAATCTGTGGATACTGGTAAAAGGTCGTGAAATATTCTGTATTCACTATTTAGATTGGATAAAGAATAGTACACTTACTAGTAACAGGAGGCAGTCGTCCTACACTTTTTGCTGGCAGCCAAGTTGGAGCAAAGGGCTTTTGAATGTCATATTTTCTTTTTCTGAAAGGCTCTCTGCCAGCAGCTACTAATATACCTGAACACAAGATCAGAGCAGGAAGTCCATCCACCTGTAATACAGAAAAACTATCTTTTCAAAAGAAGAGCAATGCCAAGAAAAATTATTATTGCTAATGTCACTGTTCTATTATTATATCAACAATGCTACTCAGAAGTAAAGTAAAATGATTAATTCAACATATTGTATCTATAAACAGTGTCCTATGAAACGTTTAGACTTAATCCTAAATGCTAATGTGATTGAATTGAATGCAATAAACTATAAAATTTGCAGTATTACTCAGCGGTAAGTTGTCTTGACTACAGAGTATTTAAGACATTCCCACTTTGTCTAGGGCTTTGTCCCTGGATGCAAGCCAGCATAATAGGATGAAATGGAAAAGCAGCTTAATGCTGCAAGGTCATAGGCCATCTTTAACCATGTTATTTATGCTCATATCAACTGTAGACAAACTCAGAATGAGAGGGGAATATTCATTATACACCAGTATGGTTACATGGTCAAACTTTTCGAAATAATCTATAAGCATGTTTAGTTACCCTAAATCACATGAAAATCGAATTCTCCAAATTACTGCCCTTTTTTCACAGTGGATTTTTTTTAATCAAAAGCATTCAAGCAGTTTAACTTACATTGCTTATGAATGTTATATTTAATATATTATATTAAATTAAATTACAGTAATTTACTGGGTAGAAATGTAAATAGATACATTTAAAAATATTATAGCAATTAACCTGGTTAGTTTATTTTGTGGTATTTAATATTTGAAATGAGTTTAATTCCCTGAAGAAAAATGTATATAAATGTATAAAAAAACAAAAAACAACAACAACAACAACAACAACAACAAAAAAATATATATATAACATGTCCAACTATGTAGACATAGTATTTTTAAAGCGTCATTACTGTAATGTTTATTTTATGATTCCCAAAAGAATGTTTAAGACATCACTTACTTTTAAGATTTTTGTATACAGTATTTAAATGATCCATAAAAACATTAAAATGGCTAGATTTCTGATAAAGAATTTCATTATTAGTTAATAATAACTGCTATCAATTTAAATGTTATGGGTGGACTTTGTTAATTGTTTAATCACCTTAAAAATAAATGGTCACTCTATGAAATGACCATCATATATTATTTTAGATATTGTTTTTTTAATTTTTTTTTAATGAATCATAGAAACATGAATGCAAACTTTCACAGCACAGTTGGCTTCATTCACAGATTAGAAAACACCTTGTTTCATCAGTAAATCCTGGCAAGTTGCGCTAGCTGAACTGTGGGTGACAAAAAAGGTGAAAAAAAAAAAAACTACACTAAAAACTTTAAAAGGAAAACATGAAACATTGATCAAATTCTCACCCTCCTTCCATCTGGTGTGTATAATTTGTGCACTGGGAAGCACATGACTTCAGATATATGATCAAGAAGTGCCTCAAAAGAATGTGTGTTCCTCTTCTGCAGAAGAAGAGTATGCTTGACTTCTGGATCTCCATTGTGGAAAACTACCAGCCGCTTTGGGGTGTGCAGAAGTGAAGTGTGCTTATTCCGCCTTGTATTCTGTTGGCCAGGACTTTGTCTATCTTTTAGGTGCCTGCTGCTGACAGGCCTGGCATGGTACCATGGTGGTGGTTTGCGGCGTGCTTGCTCCAAGTCAATGGGCTTGACAGTGCGTTTATCTGAGCAGATGTATGAATGGCCGTGATGAAGCTGGTCAAGAGAATGGACTGCGGTAAGGCCCCTTGGTGTTGTAATAGTGCGGACTCCAAATGGCAGTGGAACACTCTTGGACAAGCTGTCTAACAATGCCTCAAAGGTCTTGAATTTGCGGCTGTTGATGACCACAGGCAAACCACTAAACTGGGCATCTCCGCTTTTATAGAAGCACACACGCCTTGAGGCAAAGGTTTCACTCATGTATGGCTGCCGTGATGGTACCAAAATATTGCCAGTGCCAGGTAACTGTTCCTGTAGTGCAGCTTTCTGCAATGATGTAGTATCATTCATAATCTCTCTGTAAACAGAGTCTATAAAGACAGACAGAAAGAGAGAGAGACAGAGAGAGAGAGAAAGAAATGAGTGCACATAATAAATAAGACAGGCTATATTCCTGTTGATACTAAGGTGATAAAACCTGATCTCACATGTGCCAGCTGGAAAGTCCTAGGATTATTCAAGACCAAACTTGCTACAATAGATCTTTTACATAAGAGCATAGATCTTTCACATAAGAAAAATATCCCCTTGAAAACCATTGAATGACTCCCATAGTCATGGATGAATAGTAGAGAATTGCTTAGCGCTCGAAGCAGTATATAATGATGCCCTGGCACTAGACAATATTAGGAACAAGTTGCACAGTAAATTGTCAGTGAACAAGTGTTAAGATTTTTCTAGGTGTTATAATAACTGCTAATTATGCTGTCAGTCACAGCATAAGTGAAAGTAGGTCTGTACGGTCAGCAGTACTCGCTAACAGGTGGTCACCAGCTCTACCAGTTGCAGTTACTCAATTCCATTAGTTGCGGAAGGATGTGTGTTGGCGGATGACAGTAACAAATCATAATCTGTTGATAATAAATGTGTTTGAGGAAATGCTGTATAACAGCCATATCAAACTTGAGGCAGTGCTGTATTGAAGGATATAGCAACTGTTATATGATATATGGATATGACTCAGGCTGCGTCAGACTGTGCGGCTACAACTGCATCACGGCCATGCTATATCCAGCAATACACTACTCCCTCTCATGTGATATTGCTTAATTATCAAATGCTGTTAAATATGTAATCATTTCTTTATTCTTAATGTGTTTACATTAGTCAGGTCTGAGTGACAACAATCAAAGTAATTCAACCAAATTATTCTATATAAAGTATTACTTTCATAATCGCGAGTTCGATTACCGGGTGATGCTGTAACCTCTCCCAGCCGGAGGTCTAGAGAGAGCTGATTGGCCGAGCGTAATTAGTGCTCCCACATTAATTGCAGCTCTACAGCCAATCAGAGGCGTCTGTGAGCTCATGCAAGCGGAAGGAGCGGATAACGCTGTCCTCCAAGTGTGTTACGCCGCCCCCAACAGTGCGTGAACGAGTAGTTAGGAAAAGATGCAGTTGGCTGACGTTGGGAGTGGTTGGGAGGAAACACATGATAGTCTTGGCCCTCCTGACTGAGTGGTAGTAGTAGCCTTAATGTGAGAGCCCCCTAGTGACGGGGAGAAATTGGAAACGACTAAATTAGGGATAAAATCGTTGAAAATCCAAAAAAAAAAAAAAAGTATTATTTTGTTTTAAAAAATTCTTATTTTTTATTAGATTGCACTGGTCTATTCAGGAGCAGAAATAGATCAGTGCAATCTAATAAAAAATTATAATTTTTGAAAACAAAATAATACTTTTTTTTTTTTTTGGGATTTTCAACGATTTTATCCCTAATTTAGTCGTGAATCTGGTCCCATTCTGTAACAAATGAAAACGTTTCCGCACCAGGATTTTGGAAATGGAAATGCTTACATATAACAAGACTTATCATACAATCTCTAAATGTTATGACTGAAATCAGAATGCGTCAGAGTACCGAATATCCCTTTATCTCATTAACTGTAATCAACACACAGGAAGCAAACACAAGAACATGGACAGCATCTTAATTGTATCTGATTTACTATCTAAACAATTTATTGCTAGTTTCCCATGATATCTTATAGGTAAAACACTTACTGTATCAAATCATCTATTCTTCAGTTGTAGTAAAACCTTTAATATGAACCTTACAACATATACTGTATATGTGGTGAAATCATTCTATCTAACAGGGCCACACACCTAAACTATTCATAATGTACAAATTCATCTGACTGAAGTAATTGTATGAGTAATGAGAAATACTACCTACCAATGACTAATCAGCACAAGAAAACAAGATTAAAAAGAACCACAATGCTGCTAAAGCAGCAATAAAATTATTCAAAACAAAGGAAACAAAATGGCATACCTTGATGCATGTGTTGTGTTATTTGTGTTAAAAAAAAACATTAAAAAATCATATATTAAAATAACAGATTACTTCATTTCTTTGTTTTGTTACTTAAGTGCTAACAACTGTGATAGGTATTTAGGTAACCACAAAAAAAAAAAAAAACTAAAATAAATAAATAAATAAATATTGAAAAAGCACATTACCAGTTATGGATAAATGTCTGTATTCATTCTAGAGGTTATAATAATATTAATGTTTTAACAGAGACTACAAATTTTCAGTTAAGGTTACAATATATGCTTATATTTTAGCCACCTATTTTTAAAGTTCACACTCACAAAAAACAGTATAGCATTAGATACACACAGAAACCATAAACTCTGTAAACAAATTTGTTTAGAAAAGCCAATAGACTTACAGTATATGATTTAATATTCTAGTAAAATTAAAATCACATTGAAAAAAGGATTTCCACACTTACCAAATTTGCCATATTGAACCAAAAGGTGTTAAACTCTCTCATGCTGGTCGGTGAAGAGCAGTTGGTCTGTGAAGACTGAGGGTTATTTTGAACAACGGCTTCACTCTTAATTTGCTTAATCTTTGCTCACCTCTAATCCCGGTTACATGGTGGCGTAAACATGTTACAGAATGGAGCATGTATATGTGTTTGTAGGTGTTTATATGTGACGGTATCATTTCTGGTTTCTGAATAATTTAAAGAAGTTAGAAGAATAATATTAACTGATGGAAATAGCTAGGCGAATTACCCCGGTAGCTCAAATGATAGTTCAATTCAAGTCAATTCAATTTTATGTTTATAGTGCTTTTAACAAGTCATTGTGGCAAAGCAGCTTTACATCAATCAAAAGAAATAGTGCATGTGGACCATACATTTATGTATAAATAATCACAATATCGTCACAAGTTCTGTGCTTAAACTCATTTATGCTTTAAAAGGATAACACTAGCACTGTGTGTGTGTGTGTGTGTGTGTGTGTGTGTGTGTGTGTGTAGGTTAAATTTATGAACAGCAAGCTAAAGGTGAAGCTATTGTTCTGTTATTATCTACTCTGCTAGCTATTTCCTAATAACATAAAATGGGTGTATCAGATGTTTTATATTGCATTTCATACAATAATATTTACAATATAATGTACAGTGCAGTGATAGTCAATTAAGGTCTAACTGAAGCCTAAGTATTATCAAATATGTTAATAGGATGACATATGTTACAGTTCTTTAACCTTTAAGTGCATCCCATTGTTCTGTGTGTGTTAACAGCGGTTAAATGTGGAAAGACCTGTGTGTAACCTGTGTAGATTGTCAAAGTGGCATAGTGGGAGGTTGTAGATCAGAACAGGGAATTCCAGTGGAAGATCGGTCAGGACCTGGAGCAGCAGGGAGCAGGAGCAGCACAATCCTCTGCTTCCTCTCAAATGCACTCTGGAAAAAAAAAAAAAATCTGTGTTAATCCAAGGTTCAGCAGTTTCCACTAGTGCTTTTGTAGGGGGTCGTCCACTTAAAGGGTCATCTGGAGTGCAGGTGAAAAAGACAGACACAATGAGTTTGGCATTGGCAGGTAGGGTGGGATAATGGCATTTGTCACACACACACACACACACACACACACACACACACACACACACACACA
>JAQMYL010000001.1:23811310-23828699 GCA_030014365.1 Clarias pachynema
ACACACACACACACACACACACACACACACACACACACACACACACACACACACACACACACATATGCACACACACACACCCACACATACACACTAAAGGTTTCACATATCAAACATATCCCTTATTTCATCCTAAATGTTTCACAAATAGTTTCCCACTGAAAGAGGGCACAGGGATCTGGAGCCGGCGCCGAGGCTGCAGCGATGTGTTAAATATAGATACACACACACATTCCATCCACACATCTAAATACTGCAGCGCTTAGATCTAAACTTTGCCTTTTGTGTGTGTGTGTGTGTGTGTGTAAGAATAGTGTAGTACAGCAGGATTTCATGCTGATTAAGCAATGAATAGGCACAATTCTGATATTTCTGTCACGAGACACTATTCTACAACAGACTCTCTTATCAGTAGCAGGAAAAGGTTGTCTTTTTGGTGGATGTTTAACATTCCTACTTTTAGTTTTGTTTTGGGAATAGGACACACTCAACAGGAGACCACACCGGCATTCCACACTTCGTATGTTCCTTCACATTTAAATTCTTCCAAGTGTATGCATACACTGTGGAACAAGTGGTTGTGGAGAATGATAAATGATCTTCTCTTGAACTTATTTCAGCTTCATACTGTATGTTCAATAATCTGTGTGCATGTCTGCATGTGTGTCTCCATGGGTTGTACAGAACATTTAGAGTATACCAATTTTTTTTTTTTTTTAATAGACTTTGAATTCTCAATTGACTTGTGATGTCAGAATGAGACCCTGCTTCTTAAATTCATTTATGAATTTTGTTAATTTTGAGTGGCACTGGCACATCTGTATCGTATGTTTTGGAAGAATGCATTTCAAATCAGAGGAAATATTTTTATTCTTCTTCCATAATTTGTTAATTTAATTATTCAGCCTTATTTTTTCTTTCTGATGATAGTTTCTGTAATAATGGACAGATTATATAATGCATACAATGTATACAATATCAAAGCTTTTGTGGTGGAATGGTTATCTACTGTAGCTGATTTGCTGCCTCTCTTTCTCTTCTAAACACATTCTTGTGTGTTGGCTCTCGTATAAAACTGTACATTTGATTTTTGAAATTTCAAAAATATTTCAAAATATAAGGTTAAATACATGCATGCTTCTTTTCTAATTAGATACCTTTACATTGTGTGCTGAGAAATCCAGCTTTGTCTGATCATTAACAAGCTGCCCAGGCTCAACTGGTTAAACTTATTTCCCAGATTCATTGCTTGGCTAAATTTATCAATAAACATTTGTGATATTCAAACTGCATTAGAGTTGTTATTTTCTTATTTTCTTTAAAAAAAAAAAAAAAACTTCTCCATCATGAAGCATTATTAGTAATTCTGAAGTTCTAGTTCAGACTGTAATCTGACAGCTGAGTCAAGATTTCAACATGCCTGAGTTTGAAGAGGACTTGATATGAGAAATTATATGAGTCATTTTGTTTCTGTAAGAATAAGTAAGTCATTTTCATCTAAAATGCTTAATGATTTTCATAAATTACTATATATACAGGCAGTAATTAAAGGTGATGTACAGTATGTCAGGCGTTTTCAGTCATCTATCATCGCGTCACTCCTGACTTATGCAGCGCGCGCGCCCTCTGGCGGTAAAAACCCAATGCTCACGTGCTGCTTCACGGAAACTGACTAATCAAATGCAGTTTTCAGCTCTTCGTGAGACTTTTAAGACTTCAGAAAATAAGTAAAAAGGTCCAGTGAAAAGTCAAATCAACAATCAACAACGTTCACCACAGTCAGCTACAAATCAGGAGCCTGACTGTGCCTGACAGGAGCCTGACTGACCGTAGAGACCTAAAGTTAGCTATTGGGCTTATGTTGTACCTCAAAGAATATAAATAACCGTGTAATCACTTTAACTGCTGATTGTTTAAACGGTAGCTAAAACATATCTTGAAACTCTTTGTATAATATGTTAACAATCATAACTACAGGTTTTAAATTATGATTTTTTTTTCATGAGCGTTTTCAAAAGGCCTATTTAGTCACGTGACTGTGGGTTGTTAAAATATTTGAAAAAGAAACATGGGTGAGTTGAAAAGAAGAAGAAGAAAAAAAGCAAAGGAGTAAGATATTCATAAACTGGTTAATTAATATTCACTGATATTTCTGGGTTTGTGTAATTACCCAGGCCATGCACATTTCCAAACAAAATAGAAATTGTATATGTCTGTGACTTATTTATTACACTTTACAGTCCCGAAAACAATTTAAGTATCTTGATTCATGTATAAGCAAAAATCGTAGGTGGTCAAAAACGTTATGAACTTTACCTGACTTGGCATTTCCCAGAACTCTGACTTTAATCTTTAAATTTTGACTTTAGTCTAACAATTCCATTTTTACAGAATTTTTACTTTTTCCTCAGTTTTCTGATGTAAATCTTCCAATTTTGACTATAATCATGGAATTCTGAAATTAATCTTAGAATTCTGACTTTTTGCCCCAGAAGTTTGACTTTTTTTTTTTTTTTTTTTTTTAAATAATTCTGACTTTTTACACAGAATTCTAAAGAAAAGAAAATCTGAATTCTAACATTAAAGTTAGAATTCCAAAATTAAAGTCAAAATTATGAGACAAAGCTTGGAATGGTGAGATAAAACTTCTAAGATTAAGTCTCAATTCGGGGGGAAAAAAGCCAAATTCTGGAGGAAAAAAGTAAGAATTCTAAGATTAATCTCAGAATTCTATGATTATAGTCAAAATGGTAAGATTAACATCAGAACAATGATAAAAGTCAAAAAGTATATGGATTCCGAGAAGTCAGGTTTCTGAGAAACAAAGTCAGAACTCAAATAATGTTCATAGAGGCCATACTCCTCTACTTTAGAATACTGCTTTAAGAATTTTTTTGTTTATTGATGGTATACCTGCCCAACTCTGCATTTGGACATATCCTATCATTGAACAAACAAAAACTTTATCTTATTGTATTTCATTCTTATTTTTAATGTGGATAGTCCTATTGAAATGAAACAGTGGTTTAGTGGTTAGTATTGTGGCCTCACGCCTCCAGGGTTGGAGGTTCTCGTCTGTAGTCGGTGTGGAGTTTAAACGGTATAAGGGATGTATGAAACCCCATTCAGTTTATCCACTCCACATAGACACAATCTCTGTACTCCACAAAACATCAAATTCACAGCAATTCATTTGCCAGGCTGCAGAAATATTTGCCTTAAAAGGATTCCTATTAAACTGCTAACAGGATAATAGTACCAGCATGAAAAAAATTTTTTTTTTAAATATATGATTATTTTATGTAGTATTATTGCACTATTAGTTGTTATTAAATAGTTATAGCTTACACATTGAAGTCTGTGTCTAACTCAAGACCAACTTACATTAACATTTACATTTAGGCATTTGGCTCTCTGTCTTTTTTTGTTAACAGGAGTAAGAATAGTTTCAATAAACAGCCCAAATGTTATTGTGCACATTTAGGTAGTAAGGTTAATATTTATTTATTATGTAAAACATATATTTTATTTAATGCTGCAGTGTATTTTGGGATCTCATGAGCACACTGTATACAGTCTACTTTGCTTTCTGCTTTTCAAACTGTCTACAAACTGTCTAGACTACTGTATGTAGTAAATGAAGAGGAAGTTTAGACATAAAGACCCTAAGTAAGTTCTGTACAAATGCAGCCAGTGAATGCTGGAAGGCCCCTGAAAGCATAAACTGAGGTTAAAATGCAGTTTGTATATACTACACACAAAATACCCATCTAATTTGACTTATCTAGCAATGAATAGTTATCAAACTAGAGAAACTAAGTAGCTGCGATGATTTCTCTGCTTTTCTGCTTTAAAATAAATCAAACAATGCTTCACTTACAGAAAGTCAGAAAAAAACAGCATGCATTATCTGCAATTTTACTGGTTTTGTCTGTTCCTGTTCTGCTCAGGTGTAAATGTGGAACTTCAGTGATAAACAGGAACATTGCTACAACCAGACTGTAGGACATGCGTGTGAAAGACACACACACACACACACCGACACACACACACACACACACACACACACACACACACACACACACACACACACGCAGACGTCTGATCCTGACAAAGGTGTCTGACCTGTGTTTTGTTTTGACCCCTTCTTCTTTATTTAGTTTTATTTTGATGTATTTTTATTTAGGAGGAAATCCTTCTCGTGGAAGTTCTGTCGGTTTTAGGGAACTTTGCTTCCTGTGCAGCTGAGGATGTTCCCAGCTCATCTTTCACGTGTTAAGTAGCCAAGACAATATCTGAGTCGAGGAAGTGCAGACGGTCGCTCTTGAAAAACTTCCACAAATGCTCCAGTATTAAACACAATGAAGCACATTCATCTTTCTGTTCACAAATTCATCATTGACAGTTTCCCAAAAAAATTTCTACAATTAAAACAGTAGCTTAAAACAAGAAGAACAAGGAGGACATGTGGAACAAGGAAGCAAATAGTGTAAATAGCTGGAAATTATTGATTGACACTTTATAGCAGGAAACATCCATGACATAGTTTATACTGTGAACACATAAGGCTCGGCTGCACAGGAAATCCCTAAAATTGTTCTGTTACGACCCCTGAAAGATTTGCTTCAGACAAAGTGAAATAAAACAGGGTTACTATAATTAAACTGTGATCATTCTAAATAAAGAAACTAATATATTTGTAAATAAGAGAAGTTAAAAGAAGTCTTACAAATAGTCATTGGAGCTGGCATTGGAGCCCTTTCTTCCTTTGGGGTCCTTTCTTCCTTTTGATGCTCATGTAACAAGACAACAGCACTACATTTATGCGTTTCGCCAGGCTGGCGAAGACTTTAGAAATGCTCATTTAGCACATATTGAATTACATCACTCACTATCCTGAACAATGGAATTTTTTTAAAGCAAGTTTATTTTTAAGGTTTCTAATAAAGTAACCCTTCAGAACTAAACTCCTGCCTCACTGGAACATTTTTAAAACTCTGTGTATATAAAAGTGTGATTATGTATATATTCCTAAGAGTCAAATCAGTGAAAATAGCTTATTGTGTCAGAGCTGGGAGCACTGATCAAGTGTGAGTTTATATTTAGAAGTGCATAAGTGAACCGGGTTTGGTTTGGGAAAGCCATGCCTATGAAAGTGATAAGGCCAGGGAGGAGACTCATATTCCGAGGATTATAAAACCGAGTCACTCAGACTCATGCACGCATGTGACACACACACATACATTGAAGTACACATGCACTCACACACACATACATTCCTTTTCAGACAAGAGATGCCTCGCCTCGTCTATTGCAGCTGCCTCCTCTAATGGACATTGTGCCCTTCTGTGCTTACAAAGCATGTGTGTATAAAAACCATACACACTCACAACTCCTTTAATTTCCAAATTATGGCTTATGTGAAGAGTGCTTGACAGGACCAACTGTCTGTGGTGGACAATGCACCTACATGTGTGCACATTGTGTATATACAGTATGCTTTTTTTCTTTCCAATAGAGTGTTGTCACGAAGGTGTGTACAAGGCTATGGTGACTTTCTGTGTCTGCGATCAATTAGCATTACTTACCTGTTAATTTGGGTATTAATTAGGTGCTAGCCATCTAACCCCAGCCCCCACTCACTCTCTCTACCACGCACAAACACATCGATACAGGTGTTTCAGGGTGGTGACAGGGCCTATTATTTGTCCCTAGGCTCACAAAATGAAACACACACACCCAGACACTTGTCCCATAGACCACACTGTCTGTGTGGGAATCTGGAGGTCTTCGTGCAAAAACCTGTTGCTCCTGCGCATTTCCGTCAGTAGGCTAAAAAAAGGGATACAGGGTCAGTGTCAGTGACCTCCTCCGAAAAAGCCCCTTCCTTTTTCAAACAGAAAATGAACGCACTCATACCGCACACTCTGAACAACACGCTGATTGACGCAGACTAATTGTTTCTATTATAAGACAAAGCGCAATACATGGTCTTCCATTGGCCTGACTTTTATTCTCAGGTTCTCGCAAGCCTTTGTTTGCATTTAGGAAGGTGTGAGCGTGTGTATTTAGAAGTGGGGTGTGGGGGCGTTTGAGCCCAGGTCCTTATTGATGTTAATGATGGACTTTGTTTGGTGAAGGTGAAGAGATTACGATCATATTTAATCATCAAAGCCAACAGGGCTGCAATAAACAGGAAAAAGTGTGTTAATCGCAGTTCCTGCAGCACGAACACACACATAAACACATAAATGGAAGAAGGAGAAAAAAAACACGGACAAAAGTACACAATACAAATATTAGGAGGGGTAGAGAAGCTAGTAGGAATAATAATTTTAAAAAAAATAAAAGAGAAGAGCTGCAACCTTAATAAAAGTTATGACCAAAATGTTTATCACTGAGATGTTTATTTCCCGAAAAGTGCAAAAAAAAGTATGAAATTACATTTTAATACATTAACATTTCATTTTATAAAATGACTTATGTACAATCTTTTTCAACATTACTGTCTCCTTAAAAAACACACACACACACACACATATATTTTAACATGTTTAATTAAGCATGTTTCAGTGAATTTATACAATTTATACATTTCTAAAAAATTATAAAATCATAACTCCCTTCATTTTATTTTACACTAATATGTACAAATATATGTGTACGTTTCTGAAAGATGTGGCGCTGATAGTGTTAAGTCATTAGGTCAATATCTGTATCTTTGAAGTTTTCACTATAAAACAGGAGCTTCAGGTGCTGTTATAGTTTGAGTAGTACACAGTAGTGCTAGCATCAGACAGTACAGTAGAGATGAGGTCAGACCCCTGCATGGGTGCATGAGTTAACCCATATGACAGGTACTGCTCAAATTCCCCACAAGCCATTTCACTTAACATCTCAGGAGCATGCCGGCACGTCTCTGTATGTGTGTGTTGGTCAGTAGGAGTGTGCGAATGTGTGTGCCCTTCTTGTGGAGGTGACTGCTGCTCCACTGGGCGTTTCACCTGAGAGGCAGGGTTGTAAAAAGCACCTAAGGTAGTTGGGCAGCCCAGGTACGCAGGAGGCGGGGCCTGGTTGGAGCCAGGTGACAGACTCCTATTAAAAAGCGCCTGAGATATTGAATGCGCATGGTGAGGATTGATATTGTGGCTGATACTGTGGCTCACGTTACCGAGTTCCTGAGGGTGTGAGCTGCTCATCAGATTGGTGTGTGTGTTGCTGTGGCTAGGCACTAAATGTAAGTTGGAGGTGGTGTGTGTGTGGACCTGTGAGTGTGTCGTGGCATGTGAGTGTGCGTCATTTCGTACTCTGCCTTGAGCCTGTGTATTAACGAGGGGGTGCTGGTGCTCTACATGAGCGTACTCTTGTTGGTGATGGTAGCTGTAGGCCATGTGAGAATTGTCCTCCTGGGAATGGCCAGTGAAAAAGACACTCTCTGTCCCCATTGCATCCATCGGGGAGGAGTCAGGAGTGGGAAGGCTATAGTGCTCAAACAAGCCCTGGGCATCGCAGTACTGAGACAGACCGGTCTGAGGCAAACCCCCAGGAGGGAAGGAGTAGCCCACTTCAATGTTCTCCATATTAAGAGCACCCTGAGGCTCACTTGCCCCAGGCATCAGGAATCCAGAGTCCAGGCGCTTGATTCTCTTGACTTGTTTGCGGCGACGAGGCCGGTACTTGTAGTTTGGATGATCCTGCATGTGCTGCACACGCAGTCGTTCCGCCTCCTCCACAAATGGACGCTTATCCAACATGGACAAGGCTTTCCAAGACTTACCTAACAAAATACAGAGATATAGGAAATTTAGCTCAAATTAAATGAATTATAAGACATGACCTCAAACACTAGGTGTAACTGGATAAGCTTTCATTCTTGGTATAACTTAGCCAGGAGAAAAGTGAGCAAATCAATCAAGCAAAGTTTCTGCAACATTTTATACTGACCTCACAATTCCATGATATTAAAGGACAGCTCTATGTTGCCAAACACCTTATTGCTGGTGTGACAATACTAATAAACTTATACACATTCAAACTGCACAGATTAAAGCCAGGCAAAAATATTGCAATTGTCTTTTAACAGATTTTGATTTTGAACAATGTTCCAGCATTGCACTAGATGGTGTCAAAAGTAAATAATGACAAATAATAATTGTAATAATAAACAGAATAAAATAATTTGGACATAAAGATAGTACTGTATAATGAATACAGCTTTGAATAAATTCAAATAGGCTTATTTTGTGTAACAATCTTTTTACTTCTACAATTTTGTTGACATTTTGTTAGGCATTAAGGTATCCATTGAAGATCTCACATGAGCAGGATAAGTGACTCAAGGGCATAATGGCTGTAGCAGGCTGTTATCAGTTACAATCAAACCAATGACCTTTTGATTCCCAGCAAAGTTTCATCTGCTTGCTGGACTATTTGAGGAAATATTCACTCTAATGCTGCCCTAATCCCTTAAGAAACCTATTTATGAAGTTACTTACATTAATACATATTCATACTGGGTATAATTCTTTTTCCTCCTATTGTCACTTGGATTATAAATAAACCCATTTACATTAAATATTTGAATAAATTGGAATAAATGTTTAAACGATAACCTCATAGGGCAGTGAGTGCATGTTTAAGGGTGATACTAATATAAAGATTCAATAAATCTAAACAAATAGAGTAAACATGCTAGATGCAATGCATATGTATTAAAACCATTTTTGTTGTTTTATGAGAACAAAGAGTTTCTCTTTGGGAAGAAATTTGGAAAGGATTTCTAACTACACAAAAGAGATAAACTCATTGATTCATGTCTTTTAAAATTTTTTGATTATTAAATCAGTATACTGAACATATGCTTAGGCTTACAATTAAAGGGCAAACAGTGCAGTATTGTACCTATACTTTCCTTGCATTGTATGATTGTGTGATGAAAAGTTTGCAGTTCTAAATGTTCTGTTAAAAAATACGGTTTTGGTAAATAAAGTGTTAAAAACAATTGCGAATACAGTTTGTTCTATTTAAAATAAGGACCTCTCAATAAATTAAAACTTTACGAGATTAATCTGCTGAAAGGATTTTTCTAAAATAATTAAAGTTATATAACACTTTACTGGACTGTGCAGATGAGGATTTTGTTTCTTGAATAATGTGGTACGTTTGTAAAGTAGATAAAGTAGAATTTGTCTAAATTTAAGTCAATAAAAGCAAAATCGAGTGAACAGAAATGGAAGTGTAAAATGTTTTAAAAGTTCGTTAAGAGCTGTGTGAGGTCATGCTGCTAAACCTGCACAGATTAAACAGTGATGTTGCGCATTAAGCTGCCGCCACTCACCGAGCATTTTGCTGAGCTCGGCGTTGTGCAGGTCGGGGTTCTGCTGTGCCAGTCTCTTGCGCTCGTCTTTGGCCCACACCATAAATGCGTTCATAGGCCGGCGGATGCGCGCTTCGCCTTTCCCGCGCGCGGTCACGCACACGTCGCTCTTGGCTTTGGCGTGCGCTCGCGGGCTGAGCGGCTCCGGCCACGCGCACTGCGCCGCTCCGGCCATCATGGCTGAGCTGGTCCCGCGGGCCTGGCTCGGATCGTCGCTGGCGTAGCCCGCATCGGGACTGCTCATCTCGCGATAACCCGCACCCTCCGATAACCGCAGGGCCGAGAATATGACTTCTTTAAACTTGGATAAACTTGATGCAAAGTTGAACAAAAAAAAAAGGTGCAGACTTGCGCTTCAATGTTAGTTTCCCCCTCCGCTAGAGTAAAATAAGATACGCGTGACCCGCTCAGGGACACCGAGTTAAGTCGGAATAACGAAGAGGGATGCCGCGAGCTTTAAAAGCGCAGCTGCAACCAATAGCGCGCGCGGTGGGAGGGCTCGCGCAGCGCCGCCAAAGAAGATGGGACTTAAGAGTTCATCAGGCAAGTACGACTCACTCATAACCGCTTTACCCCCCATGGGGACCAACTGGAGACACCGGATGGAATAACCCCAAAGCTTTGTTTTAAATCGTTGCATTAAAATTGTACATCTTTTTGTTTAAAACATTGCATTAAAATAATTAATTAATATTTGCTGTGTCATTAATTCATTTTAGAATGTTATGTAGTAATGAATTCTAAAATGTATGCACACTTCCCATCATCACTGTGAGTCCTGAAGAGAGCTGATTATAAAACTTTCTCCCCTAACATTTCACTTTTTAGACTCTTTTTTACTAATTGTTAGACTCATTTCGGGTGTCATATTTTGTTGTATATAATAATGCTGTGTGGAGTCATGTCTGTTCACGGAAAATGATGTAAGAATCCATAACCTCTCTCTCTCTCTCTCTCTCTCTCTCTCATTGGCATGACACATTTGTATTGGTATAAGAAAAAAAAACTATAGAAATAAATAGATAGAAACAAACACGCATGCATTCATCACTGCAATATAAATTAAAATCCCGAATCTCTCTCTCTCTCTCTCTTTTCCATTGTGTGTGTGTGTGTGTGTGTGTGTTTGTTTGTTTGTTTGTGTGTGTCTTACATTTGCAAACAGTGGTGAAAGAGAGACGAGAGAAAGCGGAGATATTGACTTGGAAAACAAACTTTTAAAGATTAAACCGATTAAACTCACATTTTAAGCACTTATTCTAATTATAATTTAAATTGAAATCCACGTGGTACGTGATCACTTATAATTGCTACAATATTGTTTAAATAAAAAATAAAAAAAGGCGCACGCGCGCCTGGCCAGGTTCACCCGTGCTCAGGTCTGTTCCGGGAGGGGAAGTGGTGTCGGTGGGATTGTAGTGCAGGTGTGATTACCAGGAGCTTCTGCTCGATTTTTTTTGCAACGGGTTCAAAAAAAGGGATGTGCGATTTAAATTATTCCCACAATTTTATAGGTAAAATTCAAGAGTCGAGTGGAAAACATTTTTCCGCATCTCACTCGGACGCTGTTTATATCCAAGATCAACAATTCTTCCATAAACGCAGGCTTAATTAGTTTGATATGTACAGTGATTTAAAAGGATTCATACATATTATGTCTATATTATTAAAATATTTTTGTAATAAGTTTGTAATGTACCTAATTCTATTTCATTAGGTTAACCTAAACATACCAGACAATTTATTATTTGTTCAACTTATTACATATTCTACTTGAGTGGAAATTTAAATATATTGATACATCAATAATTTTTTCAATATGGACAGAAATAATGAATCTTTCCCATTCAGTTACTTGCTGAAAGTAATTTCTGTATGTTCAATGCAGAGGAATCACTTAAATTAATTTCATTCTTCATTAATAAAAAAAAAATCATTTGAATATATTAGGTGGGGCGTTTAAGTCAAACCAGGTACAGAATAAGAGAATACAGCTATAAGAGTAAAAACTTTATTTCTCTATATAATACCCTGCTAGTGCACTTATATCAACATTTCACCAGTGCTTAAAAAGTTTTCTCAGTATATGCCAGGGCCATGATCGGACTGTCTGAAATGCTGGCCTCATAGGAACTTCTTTAATGGCCCAAACGTGTGAAAATGGCTTAAAGTGAGGTCAGGACTATTTGGGGATGTAACTTCCAGCTGAGTTCCTGTAATGTGCAAGTGGTGTTGGTGAATGATTGTATGTACAGTTCCCACAAGCAGATGCCTCTCTTCCACATGGTTGGTGAAAAGTTATCCATCGATTTTCAAGGATCAGGCAAGTGGACATCACTGGATGTTTACAGGAGTGACTGCAGTGGGCTCTGAGCCACCTTGACCGAATCGTCATTCACAGATGGCCTTCTGTTTGCACCATTCAAATGTTTTACTTCAACAAAGAGTCTCATCCCTGTGCCATCCTTGAAGTCTCCTGAAATCTGTTTTACGACATGCACAAGAAATTTCATCATAAGTCCTGGTTTGACTTGAACATCTAATTAGCTGAACAATTTTACCTTACTACATTCTCTGCAATTATACTGTATAATTTAACAGAAAAAGGCAGTGACTTGATGTTGGTAAAAAAAAATCTATAATGTGTTAATTAGATCTGAATCAGCGATAATGTTAATTTCATATTTTACAGAACCATTTTATCTAGTGGAGTATTTTAGCAAAGGGTGTATTATGAGAAGTTAGTACACCTTATGCATCTGCTGTTCCGAGAACAACTGGGAACCTCATCTAAACCACATCCTATTTTTCCAACAACCTTATTCTGTGTTCATGCATATGTGTGTGCGTGAGAGTGTGAAAGAGAGATAGAGAGAGAGAGAGATCAACTTGTCTGCATACCTCTCTACCCCTAATTATAACTATATAAATTTGATGGTTATTTAATGAAAAGTCTGAAAAAAATTCCAGCCTCAGTCTTTACACTCACACTGCACAAAGCAACACAGCAACACCTCATCAACTCTCCCACCATCACACACACTCACCCACACCCACACCCACGCAGTATATTTGGACCATCACACATCTCTATTGTCCCCCTGAGTAAGCACACAGAGGGAGTGCTGGTTCGGTATTACTGTCATCATCTATTTTACTACCAGAGACGGAATAGGTTGTATGTGTGTGTGTGGTGCTAACACATATACAGCTTCCGCTTGACTCATGTAAAAAGGAGCACTCAGGAGCCAATGCTATTGTGTAATTCCCCAGAAAGGCTCGCCTGGCGACAGTCTGTGTGTGTGTGTATGTGGGAGTGTGTGCGAGTGTAAGCGAGCGGGTGGGTGTGTGTGTGTATGTCTGAAGGCGGACAGTGTGTGCTCCTGCGCCAAGGACAGGAAGCAGTTTGTGGGGGACAGGAAATGCACGCTAAAGCAGTGGCTCAGATAAGAATAAGAGACTGCTCCCTCATACACACACACCTCACTCCACCCCAGACTCCCCTAGGCCACGCTGGTGCCATACAGACCTGCTAACCCACCCTGCAACTTTTAGAAAGGCTAAAAGTGTTAAAATGACCTAACAGACCTGAGAGGGACCATCAGTGAAAGTGTCAGTGATTAAATACCACAACAGATTTGTTTATTTGTTAAAATAGAATCTCAGATAAGTCATGAAACACATAGAGCTCTACCCTTATGTTGACCCAAATTATATATCGGTCAAGCCATCTGAAAATTACTGTTTGCTGTTTGCCACAGCTATTCTTGTGGCATTAAAAACAATAAAGAATTCTTAGAACAAGCTGCAGTTTCTGAGCCTGACCATGAGTTAAGTGGCCTGCATCATGTTAGTATGAAAGTCTACAGAAATTGCATTTTATCTTTAATGTTAAAGATTAACTTGATTACGTTTTGGTTAAGAGGTTAAAGGTTAAGTTTTTCACATTTTATGTAGGTCCTCAGATCTGTCATGATGCCATGGTCACGATTGTGGTATGAGGTGAGAGCAAACCCTAGATGGCATGCCTGGATACACATTTTCACAATTCCTCATAAACTACAGGCAATTCATAGTTAGTAAATTTACTGGAAAACTTTGGGGAAAGAGTGACAAAAAGAACTCAGAAGAAACTTATCCAGACACAGGAGAGAATATTCAATTATTTACATATCTCGGGTCAGTGCAGTGGCAAGATACAGAGACCCTGGAGCAAACTGGGTTAAGGACCTTGCTCAAAAGTGACACTTTGACAGTGCTAGGGCTTGAACCCCCAACCTCCCGATCAGTAACCCAGAGCCTTAACCGTTTGAGCCACAACTAACCACTGTAAAATGTTGCTAGCCATTTCCTTGCTATGACCCAGCTTTGGCCCCAGATTACTGCTGCAACAACACATCGTACTAACTGCAGTTTAGCTGCCAGCAGCCAGGAAGAGCATAAGCTCACGACTAAACTGCCCGTATTTTAAATACGTACTGATCTGAAGTACTGATCTGCCCATATTTTAAATACAAGGGGCATTCAGTTTAAACCAGGCCTTTTGATTTTGCATAATAACAGAATACATGCAAATTACAAGGGTTGGGACTTGTGATGAAATTTCTTGTGAATTAATGTGTAAAACTGATTTAATACTGACTTTCACAGAAGGCTTCAAATTCAAATTTTATTTGTCACATACACAGTCATATACAGTACGATATGCAGTGAAATGCAGTGAAAGCACAGTACAGTGATAAGACTTCTACCTAGGGTAAAACATTTAAATGGTGCAAACATTTTAAATAAGGCCCTATGTAAGGAGCCCATTGCAATAATTCCTGTGAACATTCAGCAAGTGGAATGCGTGATCTTTGAAAATTGGCAGATAACTTGTCGCCAACTTGCAGAAGAGACACACAATCATTCACGAACACCACTTGCACATTACAGGAGCTTGTGTAGGAGTTATTGCTACATCTTTCATTCAGCCCTGACCTCACTCAAAGACATTTCCACATTAAAATATTAAAAGGAGTTCCTTGGGGGCCAGCGTTTTAGAGGTAATGCAGGCAGTCTGATCATGGCTCCGGTATGTTGAGAAAACTTTCTAGCTTTATGATATCCAAGCACTAATAAATTAGATAAGTGCATTAGTGTCGCAGCGAATTATATAGAGAAATAAAGGTAGGTTATACTCTCATAACTGTGACCTGTTATTCTGCACAATCAAAAGTCCTGGTTTGACTTGAATTCCCCTCATCAAGTTAAATATTGTTATTATTAATACTTTTAGTGTTTATTATTGCACGAAGGAAAATGCCACTGCAAATATTTTGAATGATCAATTTCTAATTAGAATTAGAATTCCAGGAACACACATTTATATACAGCAAATTTCAACTGAAACTAGCTGCAGTATAACAATAAATGTTTAGAGCTTTACTGTTTACTTGAAAGGCGGCATGGTGGTGTAGTGGTTAGCACTGTCGCCTTGCAACTCCAGGATCTGGGTTCGATTCCTGCCCAGACTCGATTCCCGTCATGGAGTTCATGTTCCTGTTTCCTCTGGGTACTCCGGTTTCCTCCCACAGTCCAAAGACCTGCAGATTAAGCTAATAGGTGTTCCCAAATTGCCCGTAGTGTGTGAGTGCCCTGTGATTGATTGGCACCCTGTCCAGGGTGTACCCTGCCTCGTGCTCTAAGCCTCCTGGGATAGGCTCCAGGCCCCCGGTGACCCTGAATACAGGATAAAGCGGTATAGACGATGCCGATACATAGTACCTTGTCTCCCTTGTACCTTGAGGTTGAGTCATGCTTGAGAATTGTGCAGTGCAAGTTATGTGCCTTAGCATAGTTGGTCTGATTTTGGCTTTGTAGACAAGCGTCAGTTTTTAAATTTGATGCAGACAGCTACAGGAAGCCAGTAGAGGGAATGCAGCAGTTCTGTGATATGGGAGAATGTGGGGAAGTTGAAAACAATTCTTGCAGCTGCATTCTAGATTAGGTGCAAGGGTTGAATGGCGGGCTGAGACAAACGTGCCGGGAGTGGGTTGCAGTAGTCCAAACATTAGATGGCGAGCATTGACTGACCTCTGTGGTTAAAAATGGTTGGGAAGCAGAAACCTGCACGACCAAGTTGGGGTAGTTTATACAGTTTATTGTATCATTTGATTAAATGTACCTTTTAACAATTAACAGAACAGACCCATATTAACAGACCAAAAAAAGTATTAACAATCAAAAACTGAAATGACTAATTTAGGTAAGGATTCATACCCTTTATTTGGTACTTTGTAGAAGCACATTAAGCAATTACAGCTTTAAGTCATCATGGTTAAGTCTTTACAAGTTTTGCATATCAGGATTTGTTCTTTCCTGTTTCTTCCTGCGCATTCTTCCTGGCAGATCCTCTCAAGTTCAATCAGAATTTATGGGGCGTGCCTGTGAAGTGTCATATTATGTATGGTTCATGTCTGGACATCGGCTGGGCCTGCTAAGGACGCAGCAGGATTTTGCTGCTATTATCCTTCACAGGAGTGGTGGTACTAGCCAGTTGATAAGAGGTGCTTGGTTTTCTCCGGATGTACCACTTAGAAACACCAGATTTGGAGTTTAATGTTTGTGTCAGCAAACCACAATCCTCTTTTCTCAAACTTTACCATAAAGACCTGATAAATGGAGTATTTATGACGTTTTGTTATTGTCAGGCTCTCACATCTTGACCAAGGGAGTTCTGAAGCTCTGTTAAAATATCCATTGGGTTCTTGTTCCATAGACATAATTTATGGGAGGATGTGGGTTGTAAGCCCCCCAATATTCAAAACCCGCCAGTGCAACCCTTCTTCCCAAATATAATATCATAATTATAAATTAAAATTAATAACGTTTATTAACAACATTTCAAACAAGTGTTTCAGTTTCTCCATTCAATGTAATTGGCAAACAAAGAATAACATTCCACCCACCTCTGTGTAAGAGTTGGTTGCGAATCTTTACAAGCATGCAGCACTAACTGCAGGCGCATGAAATAGCAAGCACATATACAACCAAAAGAGGAAGAGTAAAAGACCAAGCAACAATTTTTAGTTGTTAGTTGGTCAGCAGCAAAAAAAAAGAAAAATCTCTTTTTAACAGGAGGTATGTTATGTTCCTACCACTTATCACAGAATAATAGGGATTAAGTACACGTAAACTGTAGTATAACTATCAAATGACTTGGATAAATATCCATTTTACTAATCTCGGAACAACAAATTAATACATAAAAAATTTGGTGTTTTTACATAAAGTGAACAATTTTATGCAATAACCCAACTGCTCTATTTGGTATATGTAGAGCATGTTGTTGTGGTATGTCTCTTCATCGCTTATGTCTCCTCTGTCTCCCTATTCCCACCAGTGTTTATCTCAATTTTATACCCTTGTCTTAGTCACATCCCCAACCAAGGCCTTTCTAGACTCAAGCCCAGATGTCCTTGTGGTTCCACTTTTTTTTACTTTCAGAAAGATGGGTGCGGTAACAAAGCTAAAAATAAATAAATAAATAAATAAATAAATATTTATACCCTCACACGCTTGTGCCCTTGCAGATCTGTATCTCAGCATAGGTATGTGGAGAGTCCCTTTGATTTCATGGTTCGGATTTTGGTATGACATGCACCGTGAATCGTGGGGCCGCAGTAAGACCCCAGTGAAGTTCAAGAAACATCAAGATAATGAAAGCGAACTGGATTCCTGTTTCTGAATACTTACGAAAGTGAGAGTACTTAAATAAAACTATATGAGATTTAAAACTATTAAAACCTATATGAATTATGACTACATTTATAGAAAAAATATAAATAAAAATATTTATATATACAGTAAAGGCCAAAGTTTGGACACACCTTCACTCATTCAATGTGTTTTCTTTATTTTCATAACCATTTACATTGGTAGATTCTCACTGAATGCATCAAAACTATGAATGAACACATGTGGAGTTATGTACTTAACAAAAAAAGGTGAAATAACTGAAAACATGTTTTA
>JAQMYL010000001.1:23828799-23880912 GCA_030014365.1 Clarias pachynema
GCCTTCACTCTGCGGTCCAGCTCACCCCAAACCATCTCGATTGGGTTCAGGTCCGGTGACTGTGGAGACCTTTTTTTTGTTAAGTACATAACTCCACGTGTTCATTCATAGTTTTGATACCTTCAGTGAGAATCTACCAATGTAAATGGTCATGAAAATAAAGAAAACACATTGACAGACAGATGAGAAGGTGTGTCCAAACTTTTGGCCTGTACTGTATATATCAAAAAATAAACCACCAAATATTTGTTGTATACCAGCATGTTACTATTTGGGATAAATATGTGTAGATAATTGGTTAAAAAGGTACATTTAATTAATTCTAAACTACATTTACAAAAACAATACAGTTTGCAGAAAAAAGTGATTTTAGAAAACTGAATCCTTTTCTAAACTACTAATCTGAATCCTTTTAAACTACTGTACTGCTAGACCCTGACTGATCACCTAAGCAGTAAAGTACTGTATAACATTTCATTCAGGTTAAAGAGACTTACTTTTTTTTAATATATATATCTTTGCAAAATCAGGCCACACAAGTATCACTTTCATTTGGAAGATTAACACAAATTCTTCCCTTTGAAAAATCACACAGGTTTACAACTTACAAATGCTCTTAATCAAGGAATTTGCTCAAATACTCTATAAAATTCTTCTTTGCTTTACTCAGAATTCAGAACTCAGAAAACTTTATTGATCCCGCAGGAAATTGCTTATGAAATTTACATTAACAGTTACTGACATCGCCAACAACTGTATATATATATATATATATATATATACACTCCTTACACTACTTAGAGTTCTAGTATATGTTTCAAGGACACAGGTTCGCAGTTCTTTCCTCAGACTTTTACTGTCTGCTGTTTATCTTTTTACTGTCTAGAGTTTATCTTTAAATGTTTGTAGAATGGTGTAATATTAAATCGTTCCTAGTTCTAAGGGAAATGGTTTAAGTGGAATGAACTGACTTAATTACTTGCTGCCAATATTAGAATTTACATTATTAATTACATTAATATCATTTAAAATAGTAATTATACATTTCCCTGTTGGATTTAACTAAGCTGGATGGTTTCAGAAATATTTCCCAAAGATTCGTTAAAGATTAGGATCTCAGTCCACTTTCACCCTTTAACCTTCCTGGCCTAGACAAAAAAAACCACACACAGACACTTGCACGCACACACACACACACACACACACTAGTTGACTGATTGACACTAATTATTCCAACTGTTTATCATTTTTACGAGCATTTGTGCAAAGACAGAGGGGGAATAGGCAACATCCTGTGACAAGGATGTGAATTTTCTTTTTGTTTGAGAGAGAGAGATGCACATACAGCATACAGTAGGGAAGAATAAAACGAGAGTGATTCAGTCAGTGTATCGTGCTTAGACTTGCCCATTGTTTTTCTGCATGAAGATAGGATAGCCTATGAACATTAACCTGAGTTTGATCTCTTATAGAAAAACACTATAGGCCAAAGAACAAGTACACACACACACACACACAAGCACTAGAGACTTTATATTGATTCAGACTGTATTGAGTTCCTTTGATTCAGAGTTATACAAGTTTAAATAGAAGTTAATCATCATCTGTGTGTGTGTGCACGAGTGCAGGTGTGAATCGATCTCTCACACACCTCCTCCAGTGTCAGGTGTGCTGTTTCACCCGTTGTGTGGTAAAAGGTTGAGAAGGGCGGAGATGAAAGTTGCATGCACACGCACGCACACACACACACGCACACACACACACACACACACACAAACGTCATCATGTGCCAAAAAGTAGTTTTAAATTCTTGCTGGTACTATGTAACTGAAAGGGATGGCGAATAAACCATGGAGGTTTTGAAACCCAGTTTCTATTTTAGTATCTACGTATTCCGCATTTGAATATCCTCAGCTGGCTAACTGTTTTGGGTTCGAATCCCAAATAGTGTAAAACGGAAAACTAGTGTGCTATATAGGGTGAACATAGTTGTTCCACGCTATTAACTTATTAATAATTAGTGCTCTGGATCAGGGGTTTCGAGAAGGATTTACAACATTGTTCTAAGTTCAGAGCAACTTAGTAGCAATTCCTAAGGAGACAAAGTCCTGTTTAAAATGACGTAACGTGATCAGATGCATTTCCTTGCTGGTAGTGCTTCCGTGATTGGTTTTGAATGTTGCCTTTGGCAGGCAGCTGCTCTCCCCTCTTTCCGGTACGTTGCACTGCCACTGAATCTTTTTAGCTCGTCTGACTTCACCGAGCCGATGACAGAAAGATTGATAACACGGATCAGATCGTGAAAATGCACCCAAGAAACTACCAGATTTGTTTCTCATTACCATTTATTCTAGTCATCCTAAAATTAGCTGGCTGTCCCATTACTTTAGCGTCATAGCTGCATAAAGCCTCTCAGATAGCAGAGAGTTTGAGAACTTTCACAGAACTACAGGCTGTGTTATCCGAGCTAGGTAACAATAGCCAGGTAACTCACAAGTTTTTATTTTACAGATCAAGTAGAATTACAGAATTGGCGAATAAAGTACCCTAGAGACGGAAGACTTTAACTTTTGAAATTAGTTCGCCAGGTAAAACACAAGCTCTGGTACAGTGTGTTTAATATATTTTGTACAATATTGTGGCTACAAGCAATCTGAGCTGCTCTGCTCTACATAGGTCTGAGGAACGTTAGAGAGATAAAAGTTCAGTGTGAAGCATTTAGTAATGAGTTAATGAGATAATCACACATTTTTGGTCTGTGGTTAGTCGTCTGGCATGTCAGTGAAATGGTCTCTTTCTGCAGAAGTAGTGTTTCTTGGCTTTTATGATTGACAAAATGCACCAGACTCTCTACAGACGCAACCCAGATGGTAGAAGACTTCTATCCGGATCTGCTGGTGGATATTATGTGGCTCTGCTGGGGGGCAAAGCCGAGTCAGATCCGGATCCGGATCCGAGTCGTTTGCTATCTGGGAAGAGTTCTGGTTTACAGGACTGCTCTTACACTTATAACAATAACACCATTTACCAATGTCATTACTTTTCACTTTATTTTTACTCCTGTGTAAAGACAAGTAGCTGAAAGTGTACATGCCATGAGCTGAGTAGGGTTCTCTCTGTGCTAAAAATGAATTGGAGAATGATCCTCACACTCTCTCTCATATACACGTTTACAGTCACAGATTTGACTCACGTCTGTCACTTCATCACTCACTTACTTATTCTGGCTGTTTATAACTTCTGCCACAATGACACATACGAACACATAAGGTGACGAGAGAGAAGTGCGTTGGTTCTCACAGCTGAAGTGCTTTATAGAGGAAATGCATAGCATGAATGTGTGCAGGACTGCTTCCTCCCTTCAGCATATACAGTATGCACTTAGACACACACACACACACACACACACACACACCGTTATTGATTTGAAAAGAACTCCATATGGCATAGGGCTGATAAGTGTTACAGTGAGTTTATACGGGTGTTACTTCAAACCTGATATTCACTAATTAACAATCTGTAATATTGCACAGCGCGTCAACAGGCAGCTCAATTTTAAACAGCACATAAGACTGTTGTGAATTAGTACAATTGATAAGAAAAAAAAATGATATAGAATATGAAATTTGCAGTGCACTTGTTTAAGGTTTAATAGAGGATTGGGTTTAGGAAAGGATGCATCAGCTGTAGTTAAAATGTGAAATGTAACTGAATACAATAGCTGCTCATGACCATGCTATTTCAATTAAAGGGAAAGAAAAAAAAATCTAAGAATGTTTTATTTATTTAATTGCACCAAATAATAACCCTGTTCTACATTGATGTTCAGGCAAATCGATTGATCACTTTCAGCTAGTAACTGACATTTCATTTAAATATACCATAACGATAGCTGGGTTCCTTAGTTTTGTCTACTTCCTGTCATTAAAAAGATTTACAGTATACACACACACACACACACACACACACACACACACACACACACACACACACACACACACACACACACACACACACAGTTGAGCAGAAAAGACGTCATTTCATGCTTTAGCCTCTTACACTAACTTCCCTGACTGAGTTAGATGAGCAGCTTCCCTTTGCTGATCTCTGAACAGATAACCATTTCTCTCTCTCTCTCTCTCTCTCTCTCTCTGTCTGACTCTCTCTCTCTCTCTTATCGTAATATGTCAATTTTTATGGGATAATGTTTGTGTATGGGTAACTCCCATGAGCTTTGTGAGGGTTCTGGCTCAGCACCATCCTAAACAGGCCTTATCACCACAGTAAGTGCTTATCAGATGGCCTTGTGGCCTTACAATAACACAGGCGCTATCAGTAGAGCACAGGCTCAATCTGGCAACCTGACCCTACAACAACAATAAATGCATCACAACAGCTATTCTCCCAAACCCTGCCATTCAAGAGACAACATACAACCTCCTCGCCCACCAGCACCACCATCACCATGACCACCACCAACACAACCCTCCCACAACATACACACACGTGACTTCACATT
The DNA here is from genome assembly GCA_030014365.1 of Clarias pachynema. NCBI lineage: Eukaryota > Metazoa > Chordata > Actinopteri > Siluriformes > Clariidae > Clarias > Clarias pachynema. Next base: position 23,833,319 of record JAQMYL010000001.1, read on the forward strand.
CGCTAGAAACTATCCACAGTACATGAGCACCGAATTACTTACTGCACAAGTAAAACACTACAGAAATACTCTACCTCAATAAAAGCTGAAATATTTTAGTTCATTTATTATTTGAGATTTGGTGACGATAACTCACTAAATAAAAATAAAAAGCATAAAATTCCTCAGTAAGATATATGTGTGTATGTGTGTATCCATGTATGTATATGCAGGTCTAAGGAAGTACCTAGCCAGTTCTGGTCAGTGCCAGGATGTTTACACACTCATTTTTTTTTTTCTTATCATGCTATTCCCTTAAAATAAATTTGAAATGTTGCTGAGATTGTTTAATCTGGGTATGTGTTAATCTCCACCAGAGGTAAAATAACACCATTCAACCTATCCAAACTCTCTCTCTCTCTCTCTCTCTCTCTCTCTCTCTCTCTCTCACACACACACACACACACACACACACACACACACACACACACACACACACACACACACACCTGGCAAATAATTCTCATGGGAAGCCTTTCTCCAAAATTAATTTGCAGAGTCACAGCTTTGTACGCTCTACTGTTCATAATCATGTAGGTCAAACACCACTGGATACTGATTCTGTTTGTATTATTTAATGTAAATGAATGCTGTTGAATTCTTAATTGTCACCAGCCCATAGGTGTTTATTATTGATTGCTGATTAACATGTTGTTTGTAATTTTATATAACCTCGCACCTCTGAGAGAAGTGTCCAATGCAAAAAGAAGAAGAGGCTTATAGTATTAAAGATGTAGAAACCAGTCATTTCTCATTTACAGTTTCTGTTATTCACCTCACATAATCTAAAACTAATAAATGTGTTTATTTAATTTATTTTACCATGTAACTCTGATTTAACCTGACCCTCAATATAAAGCTATTTTACAGCTCAGAGTGCAACCATGTATCAACATCTGGACATCTATCGAGAATGTTTGTATAATGTGTCTCAAACATGCACTCAAACATATAGAAATGCACACAATGACACACAGCTATCTATCAGAGGTAATGTTCAGGCAAATTGAAATATTCTAAAATATTTAGATGGAAATGCACCACACAGTAATTTAGCTATTCTTGCCTGCAAAAACTATATACATATTTTATTTTAAACTTTAATTCTTTAATGCGTGAGTTTACACATATCAGTGCTTATACTGAATCTAAGGTCTTCTTCAATAGTATAAACCTATCAAAACATTTCAACGAAAATGTAAAGATTAATTTTTTTGCTTTGAAATTCTGTCACAAATAAGAGAATATGTTCACAACTACTTATTATTCAATAATTTATTCATAAAATATCAGACAGACAAACAAACTAGAAATAACGGCTTCACCATCTAATAATTTTGGTATGAAAAATAAATGAGGTGGGTCAGAGAGATAGAGCATGAGGTCACTAGTGAATAAGTAATTAGGGGTTTAAACAAGTCTCATATTCCTGGAGTAATCAGAAAGTTTTAAAAAATCCAATTTACCAGAATTCTTCCAAAAATCGAAATTCCCCAATAAAGTAAATCCTCCTTTTTTGTGCTATTTTTATTTAATCAACAACATCTAAAAGAACTAAAACAAAATATTTCATACTTGGACCGAGAGAACATGTATACAATAACAGCTCGCCATCATGATAATGGAGAAATCGAAGAGAAAATATACTGTAAATTACCTCAACACATTTCTTTGAACTTTGTAAAAAAAAAAAATCATGAAATAAAAAATCTATTTCTGCTCAGCTAAAACGAATTGCACATTCTAAATGAAAAAGATTCCTTATGCTCACAGAACCGCACTTTTACTGTTCAAGTCCTAGAATAGACCTGTGCCAACAGAACATCAGACAAACCCACATCAACTTTTAAAAACAGTAATAAACAATATTTAGACTGCATTGCTGACATCACATTTATCACATTCTTGTTCATATACAAAAAGTACAATGTGTTTTTTTGTACTGTCCTTGGTCTATTTAACCTCGTTATACATGTGACCCTTGCTCTACTATATACAGTATTTATGTAGCCAATAAAAAAGTCCACCAGCAATTCCTATAAAAGTAATAATCTTTACACTGTTAAGTCTGAGTAAATGGCTTGTATCAAATGTCTTGATAGAGTATATACTTACAACCAGTTTCATTATGTGAATTTACACAAGATACCACAGATTGTGCAACCATTCCCTGTAGTTACTGTATATTGTAGTTAGCTCTATAGGTTTTATGTATCTACACAGGTATTTGAGTTACTTAATATACAGTGGAACCCAAATGTGTCAGAGTTTCAGCTGCATGGTTGCAAACCAATGTGTAATATGTGTAATATAAGTCTAATATTTTGTTATTTCTATAACAAGTTAATGCAGGTCTCTGAGCTTCACAGAAGTGTGCTGTTAGTATTCCAACTGAAATACCCCTCAGATAATTTCATACCTCAATCTCCCCATTTCCCCTCCTCCTCCAAATGCATAATTTCAATGTCTATGTAAATGACCTACTGCTGAATCAGGTCCCACCGGAGAACAGCAGAGCTGAGCAGCAAGGCTTGGGAGGGTACTTTCTTACATAAGGTCACAATTAAGGTACAATTGGCTTTAAGCCAATAGAAAAATGTAAAAGGATCAAACAAAGAATTTATTTTCTCACATTTTTGGTTGTACACAAGACCCATCTGGATATTTAAAAATAACTAAAAAATGAATTTTGCATAATATGTCCCCTTTATTTTGGGTAAAATGGGAAAGATGTTATAGAAATAAAATCTTTTAAAATTCTCTCTCTCTCTCTCTCTCTCTCTTTTATTTTTTTTATAGATAAATGTCCTATGGAGTTATATTCCCCAGCCTGATACTTGATATAACGTAGTAAGCATACAATATGTGTGTACAATATAGTTGTAGCAAGTAGCCTAGAAAGCTAATTTGCCATGTTTCATAGGAATAGTAATTTGGAATAGAACTGCACTTTTGCACCATTGCTGTTTTCTCTTTTTCTCTTTTGACATAGTCTTATCTGGGGCTTGATAGCACCCTCAAATGGTGACTCATGGAACACCGGGGAATCAAGCTAGGGCAGTACTCACAAACACACACACACACACACACACACACACACAGATCGGGCATAACATGACAAACAAGACATATTAACAACTTAACATTCATTATCAGTTATGTGCCAGGTGACAGGATCATTGCCAAGTGAAGTCAATAGCATTGATTAACTCATTACAATGGCACCTGAGACAGTGAAAGTTGGGAGATATATTATGCAAGTAGCAAGTTGTTAGTTCTTGAAAGGAAAATTGGGCATGATGTCAGGACACTGTGCATCATGGCTTGCTTAATGTTACTAAATCTTTAACATGTGCTTGTTAAAAGAGCTTTTGTCTTAAAGCAGTTCATATTTTGGAGCCTTTATATTCAGTGTAACATCGCATACACATACCTAGACACATATTTAAACGCAATGACACATGTAACAAAGCTTGATTTCACACTTCACATTCTTACTTATCTTTTTCTAACATGCAAACAAAGAAGGGGCTAACTAAGAGAGGATGCAATTAGCTACCAAAGAAAGGGGAGATGTTTATTTGTGACAAGGTACAAGGTCTCTATCACTACCATTGTATGGAAATGTAAAGGTTTTTCGCTCTGTCCTTCTATCACTTTTCTTCTTTCACACAATCACTTACATAGACATACAGGACCTTGGCTTCACAGTCATGTTTTTGGTGTCTTTGGGTATAAAAATACCAGAGGGGAACATCAAAGACTTGACACAAGCTCATACACACAGAGGAAGAAGATCGATGTTGAGAGACTCAGTAAACATGGGCTGATCACACTCCCGCAGCTACTGAAGATCACTTATTAACTCAGACTGATAAAACCATACCAATATACACACCAATATTACTTGATCAAATTATTTTAAAAAAATTTCACAATTTTTTTATTTAAGAAAACAAAAATGTATAACTATACCTTTTCATTTTTAATAAAGGAGTTTGATATCATATGGGCAAATAATCAATTGCATGTAAATCACTAAGTAATGCTTCACTGAGAATTTCCTGACAATAAAGCATAAACAGAACATTATACTTTTGACTCATGACTTCCTCACTTCTTTTAGATTTTATTTGTATTTTAATGTTTTTAAATGAAGCTCAGTGTGTGACTGAAAACCACTCACATGCTGTCTGTCGGTTTAAGATTACTAAACCACCTTATTTTTATACTCTAATGTGGTCTTAGATGATTTTAGATTATGTGGTGTTTGTTATACTTCAGGTCAGTAAAAATATATTTTCAAACATTCCTCTTTGAAGCTAACTTAAATGTTGTATAACAATATTAATAACCTAAAGTATTACAAACACCTTGCATGTTCTTCCCGTGCTTGGTGGGTTTCCTCCAGGTACTCAGGTTTCCTCCCACAGTACAAACACTGTTTCAAAATTTTCAAAAATTCAAGATTGTACCCCTCCTTGTGCCCTAAGTCTCCTGGGATAGGCTCCATGAGTGATTACAAACACCAAATAATTTAAAATGTTCTAAGTCCACTTTAGTGTATAACTTGTGCAACTGACCACTAAACTCAACCCTGGCCATAAATTATTACCTGCAAAAACAAAAGCAAATATGACCATTAAAGTCTGAAAACTGTGACAGATCCTCCAAGATGCTTATAAACACTTACCAGATATGCACTTGTAAATCCTGATCAATCCATTAGATTTTTATATACATATTCAATGTTTTGTTTTTTTGGGTGGGGGATTATTTTACTGAGACAGGCTGCAAAGCAAAGTGCATAAATATGTAACAACCTCAGCAGCAACCTCATTTCCCCTCTTGTGCATTCGGCCACATTTTATCAGCAAAAGAGAACTGACATCAGCAGCATTAAAAGTAGCCTTATTTGTTAGAAACTCTGTTTTTTACAAAAAAAAAAGTATTAACTTCCCTTAATGGTGACTATTACACCTAAAGCAGGCTGACTTAAAGCTCAGAAGGGTTGGGGGTCAACCTCCAGCACTACATACCTTCCATTGTCCTGTGTGCAGCCCTCAAACGTCTCTCCTCCAGGGGCACCGTATCAAGGCTAACCCTGATCTGTGACTAAACCAAGTTGGGATATTGTAACAAAATAAATGACTGTGTTGTAAAGTATATGTGACAAATAAAGGCTTTATTTATTTATTTATTTATTTTTACAAGTGAAGCACAATGAGGCACTGGCTCAGGTCAAGAAGGCTATAGAATTGGTTCAGACACCAGGACACACAGACCAGCATGTGCATGCTAAGAAACATGGTAATTATTTTATTGCACAAAGGTAAGAGGCAGTTTGACATCATCAACAAAATGAGATGGCACTGGTAGCTATAGAAAAAAAAAGTAGTACTAGGAATTGAACGGTACACTAATATGAATATGAAAAATATGATTCTGACATATAGATTATGGACTCACTTCTTATTACTTCTACTACTATTACTAATTTAGTACTGTGCAAAATTTGAGCCACCTAAACTGTTCTATCTTTATCTTATAGAGGAAGATAAAAAAAAAAAAAATGGCAACAAATATTTTCCTTTGACTGGATGCAAAGTGCCTAAAGACAATTTTAAATTGGTTGTTTATCTTACAACCTCAGCTGCAACCTCATTTCCCCTCTTGTCTGTTCCAACTACTCAGCATTCAGCATCACCAGGACACTAATCATCGAGCTGATCATCTCTCATCATCTGTACCTGTTTCTTACTAGTTCATGCCTTAAGTTAAGGGATTTTTTTTTAAATACTTGAATGATTATTAGGTCACTGTGTGGCTTAACAAACAAAAAACATTCATTTTTTGTTGCTCAGGTACAGGGACTGGACTGAACAATCAGAGGAAAAAGACTATAAGACTACATTAAAAATAAAAGAAATTATGGCCCTTTGGAAATAAAATATGACGAAATGACGAGTGGATCAGAACTTTTGCACAGTACTATACACTGGGCATCTTTTGCGGATTAACTACAATAAATATATAAATATATTCACTTTCTGATTTTAGAAAGTTCTTATTATTCTGTTTCATTCATTGCTGGTTCACACTGTTGCCTCACTTCCTCCGCCGGTTGCTAAAATTTCAACTAATATTTTCCACCAACTATTACAAGCCATTGCTGGAACATTTGCCACAGGAGAGTTCAGGCATGAACGGTTATTTTACACCACTACACATGTAGCTTAAAGCCCACTCAGCTTGTCCAACAGGAAACATTCTGTACTCCTGTTCTAATGAGGGTTATTTCCTTTTAGCACATAACTCTGCACAGTGTGTAATATTGAGCAAAGGTGAACCATGAATTAATGTTTAATTATTTCTAAAACAGCTTGTAAAAATCAATTTCACATTCCAAGCATTGTTGTGATATAAAATTGGTTTGACAGTTGTTGTTTTTTTTCCCATCCTGAATAGCACATAATATTTAACAAATTCTAATTGCCATAAAGTTCCAAAATAGCTGAAATAATTCAAATACTTAAAACTCCCTAGCAAGAAATTGTGTAATCGCTTCACAAAGCAGTGAGATACACAGAACTGGGCTATCATTCAGAGATAATTTGTGCATCTTAGTTTATTTTGGTTAGAGGTTAGTCAGTATAACAATTTCAGTCTTACTGTGCTTAGGGTTCTGTCCCTGGAAAATTGCAAAAACTGTTTAAATGCAAGGCCTCTTGAAGTCCCCTGAGCAACCTTGAGTTGATTGGATTTTATTTCAGCTTTGTCTTTTTTTTTCTTTCGCATACTAATTTACTTAATTATGCTTTTAAAAAAATATGAATGAAGATTCTGTTATGTCCTAGGTTTATGTAGTTTAAGTGGTGTCAGGTGCTGAGTAACATGGCAAGCATTTTATTGTACAAAAGCAAGAGGCAGTTTGACACTATCAAGAAAATGAGATGGCATTGATAACTATAGAACAGTAACATTGGGAATTGAACGGTACATTAATATGACTATGAAAAATATGATTCTGACATATAGATTATGGACTCACATTCAGAACTTCTTATTACTATTACTTAGTACTGTGCAATATGTTTGAGCCTCCCCAACTGTTCTATCTTTATTTTGTACAGGAAAATACATTTAAAAAATGGAAACAAATGTTTTCCCATACTAATTTACTTAAAGATGCATTTTAGAAAAATCTGGATGAAAATTCTGTTGTGTCCTGGGTTTATGTAGTTTAAGTGGTGTCAGTGTTATTCTTTGGCATCCCTTTGACATCAAGAATTGTGGCTCCACCCAGATTGCAAATATTTGAGTGGGATGTGTTAGTTAGGAGTACTCCAAATGGTTTACAGTCAAGTTGTATACAAATATACCTTTAAGCCCAATCTTATATAACCATACCTTTAGTGTCATTATAAATAAGAAAGAAAGAAAAAGAAAGAAAGAGATGAAGACAAAGAAGAAAAAGATGGTGAGGAAGATAAGCACTGGAGACATCCTCAAGAACCAATCATCGTCATGCTCTTGACATGATCAACCACTCAGACAAATAGGTCTAAATGAAGAACAATGAAAGAATAGCAGGAGCTCTGTATCCTGACCCTACATGAACCTTGTGGACATTTCTGGAACATGAGGAAATAAACTGCAAGCCTTCTAACATCATTCAAGATTTTTCAAAGATGAAAAATACACAATTATATTTAAACTTTTTATTTATAGAATCTGTAAATGGACTTTCCCACAAATCAACAAGCAATAAATATACATCTCAAAAGTACAATGAAGTACGCTGAATTTATAAATATCTGAGACAAAAAATCAGCAGCAAAACCCATCTTAGAATACTTAAGATTGTCCGAAGTTCACACTGACAGTGGGATTTAATAGTAAGAAATGCTATTCTGCATTCAGATACCACTAAACATCATAAATAAATACAAATATTTATATACTCATCCTATCATAAAAATCACATTTTAGGAGCAACCGTAACAGAAAAGATATTGCACAAAACAGGGCACTTAATAGTTTGACCTACAACAGAGTCTCTTGATGTGTTGTCACTTCGTGGTGTTCATTGAAAGTGTTGGCTTTTAGGCTGGACGGGATTGAGATACTGGTCAAACTCACTGCGGTCCAGTTGGTCAAGCATGTCCACTTGTACCTGTTCTAGGTAAAATTCTAGTGAGGGACCACCTGAGCACAGGACACAAGCACAAACTTCTGTCCCCCGCCAATCCCACTGCTCTCCTCTCTGCTGCACTGCATGATGGGAACTGTAGTAGAACTGGCGTTCTGATGAGTACACAGGTTGAGGTGGGCTTGCTAAAGATGAGTTCAAGAGCACTCCTCCATCTGGAAATGCTACGCCTCCATTTGTGAATGTTGGCCCATTTTGTAATGAGGCAGGATGGTGCTGGAAATCAGGTACATGAGGGTGGGTGTATGAGGTGGAGAGTGCGTGTGAGTGTGTGTATGGATATTGAAGAGCTTGGTTCTGGAGCATATAGCTGAGGTGGAAGTTGGGTGAGATGTTGGTTTCATTCGAGGTCATCTTGGCAACACGCTTGTTGGTCTTGCGTCGACGGGGACGGTACTTGTAGTTGGGGTGGTCTATAGTGTGTTGGACCCTGAGACGCTCTGCCTCCTGCATGTATGGACGTTTCTCTGCCAGAGACATAGCTTTCCAGGTCTTACCTAAAGTACATGTCAAGGAAAAAGAGCAAAGATTAGAAATATGACCGAAAAGCATATATGGATATTAAAAAGCAGTCAAAATTGAATGATGAATATTGGTATTCCTGATTTAATCAATCAGCTGATTAACAGGGCTTTCTGTATTTAATTGGGAAAACAGTGATCTCTGTATGGATTTTCTGACATTTTGAGATAGCCTAATGGATGACTTAGATATAGACATATTGCATACTGTATTTAGGTGTTTCAGCAATGCGTACGTGTATTGCAAATATCCTGATGACCTTAAGTATTAAAGACAAAAGTGCATTTCTGTGGTTTCACTTACCGAGTATTTTGCTCAGGTCGGTGTTTTCCAGATCTGGATTGAGCTGCGCAAGACGTCTGCGTTCCTCTTTGGTCCAAATGATGAAGGCGTTCAGAGGTCTCCTCACTCGGGTTTCCGGTGTCGGTTTGGTTTCCGGGCTGGAGCAGCTGAGCTCAGATTCAGCAGAGGCCGGGCTGGAAGGCCCTGAGACAGAAACCTCGGGCTGTTCAGACGCTGCATAACAGCGCGGCTCGCTTTCCAGCATCTCTTGCATCGTGCCCATGTCCAGAGAAGGAAACATTCTGTCAAAGTACATGACTGGCTTTAATGCTTCTTCAGTCTGTGCATGTCAATCCTAGAGTTCCAGTCGGACTTTAAGCAGAGAGCTGACCAATGGGCGCACAGAGGAGTGGATTAAAGGTGTGAGCCTCCACAGGTTTCCCACCTTAGTGAGATCTCTCAGACTCAGAGTTAAACAAATAAATAATAAAAAGAAATCTTCAAGCATAAAAATAAAACTATATGGTGTATTGTTGTAAATAGCATACTTCCTCCTCTTAATCCAAAAACAGGTAATAAAACAGCAATATTAGTTAATAATCTCAAATGTTTTGCATTTTATATTATTTATTAACCCCTTATTTAATTAATTAATTTATTTATTTTTGTCGTTGAAAACCTCATATATATTTTAACACCACAATTGGCAATGTGTGACTAAATGACTCCAGCTCAGATTTCCAAAACATTATCCCCAAATCTTTGGTGCATAGGTGTGTTGCTTGACGACAAAGGGCAGGAGAATGATTTTTTCTTCCTCCAATAAAATTAGCAAATTAAGTGATATATTTTTTTATTATTAATGTGAGCATGTTCAAGGGAAAATGTACTGTGTATTTTAACTCTCTTCAATTCATTCTTGTATATTTTGTAATTTACAGCTCATAATATGTTTCTTCCCTAGACTTCACAGACAATCGTGTTAGTCAAGCTCAAGTACTGTGCTGCTAGACTTGAACATGTTTAACGTGTTTAAATATTTGCCAGGTCTGCAGTAAAGAGTTCACGTTCAGGGCAGTCTCACAGTTGCACTACCGAGATTTCTATGCTCCGGGATGTTCCATACAGTATGCTTACACAGTCCTCATATATATTCTGCATATAGTATAATAATGTACATTGGGAGTGTCTGTACATAGTCATAGGATCCAGATGATGACATGTATATGTGCTATTATAAAAGCGTGTATCGACAGACGTGCGTGAGACGTTGGTTGAGTGGAGACTTGAAAGAGCATGTGTGAAGGTTATTTTGCTAAGCCTCATGTTTTTAGGAACGATAAGATTCGCTCGCGGAAACCTGGAACCGTAGGAAGGAAACGTGGCCTTGGAGTGGTGCAGGAGCGCAACAAGCCGCGCGCGCTTTATTTTCCCTGCGGAAAATTCCCGGCCATCATAACTCCCTGACAGAGCTCCCTGTGGGATCAACCAAGGGCGGCTTTGTTACCCGAAATGTCAATATCTTTTATGGAAAACAAAGTGCTGTATTTATTTTAGTAAAGTCTTGCAGGCTCTTTAATGTGTCCAACGTTTGTCCATCGTGCTTTCCATCACAAAAAAAGACGAATGCATAGAAGAAAATTGACAATATTCTAAATATCATTATTAACCTGGGAGTAAAGTTAAGTTACTCCATCACTGTGGTAGAACCGGTGGAAGTGTACTTTCATAAAGAACACATTTACACTATTTATTCACCCAGAGTGCACTTTTCATCTTAGAGTCTAAGTTTAATTGCCTGCTTTATGCAGGTTCAGCGATGCATGTGCATATATTGAAAGCACGATCACGAATGCATTAAGTAGCAATATAATCACATCCAATGCACGTCAAGTCTTTTCTTGGTGCTGGCACACAGATGAATGAACTTCCTCGCAATCACAAAAAAAAAAACCTCACTGTAGTCTGTAAGACCGCTTTCTTTCATTACTTTACTTTGGACCCTTAGATATCTGCAATGCAAGAAAATGTTGGTGCACACTTTTGATCATGTGTCTGTGAGTGAGTATCAGCTTCTTGCAAATCTTTGTAGGATGGAGACACAAAGCAATTCTATACAAGCAAGTTTGCTGAATGCTGCAATGCAGAATGATGAAAAGTGAAAATCTGATTATTTAATACTTTATACCCTGTCGTAGTTTTAGAGAGGGATGGAAACTATCTAACAGAAGTGATTTTAACTTCTGTAGGATGCATGGAATTATGGCAAATTATGCCAGACTATGCCAAATGCATAATTTATGTGAAAGGAAAGTGTCATACAGTTAAGGAAAAAGCCATCTTATTTAAAGTTATCTGCCTTTTCCCTCCTGTGCTAATTTCTCCTGTACATGTTTTCATGCTCCTGCGTTTTGTCATCTGTATGCTTCAATGTCCACTAATTGAAAGATTTGCAATTGTGTATCCTTTTATTTGATGGTGTAGGTATTTTATTTCAATAAGCAAATTAATTATTCCCATTTTAAATGATGCATCACTGATGTATTGGTGCATAGAGCGTTCTTTACATTTTAGCTCTAATACACACAGAGGACATATAGAGAGGTGAGTTCTGAGGGTTTGACTAATGCACCTGCTGCTAATGCGTGTGTGCGTATGTGTGTGTCAGAGAGAGAGAGAGAAACAGAGAGAGAGAGACTTCAAATCCCTGTTGTGCATCAGCAGCCATAATATAATCATGGACAGAATCGCGTTGACACCTTGATCAAACACACAGTCATCCATTCAGAACTGGCCTCTCAGTTAATTCAATGAGGCCAGTGATCAAGGTTGAGATTATTATCTGTGTGGTCTGGCTCATGTCTGCCGGGGCAGTGAAACCTGTTTCCCCTCCTCACAAAGCAGAGACGAGCGTCCATTAATCGATACAATTTAGGAATAATGATACATGTTAGACAGTCTAATGATACTGCAGGGTAATCGAATTGAAGTGGAGCGCCTCGTGCGTTTTTTTTCTTTCTTTCTTTTTCTTATCACGATGAGTTGATGATTGAGTATTTGTTAATTAGAGACTAATTTGATCTTGCGAAAGTGATGATGAAATGAGAAATTACTGAGAAGGCTGTGTAACTGCATTAGAACGCCGAAGAGATTTGGGATGATCAAAGCCTCAGGTTGCTTTTTTTTTTGGTCAATTTCACTAGCCAAAAACAAAACAAAACTATAATCTAAAATCTAAGTATATAGTTATAAATATGAATTTAATCCCTCTTTGGTTAGATGATGAGTCGCTATTGTATACTTCAGTATACAGGATGAGCATAAAGACTTCCCTTGATTTTAAACAAACATTACAAAAGAATAAAATATTCATTGGTCTGTGTCATGCATGTTTTTATCTAACATAGTTTTAAGATATTTATGGAATGACTTCACCCCGTATTGCTACAAAATATAATAATAATAATAATAATAATAATAATAATAGTAAAAAAAAATAACAATTGCGTTCTTAATATCGTCTTTAATTTGTGACACCAACAAATAAATACATTTGTTGAATAAATAATAACATTTGTTGAATAAATGTTGAAGATAGTCTATGTGGAGTGTCGTATCGAGAAAGCAATCAACAAGACATATTACCATCCTAACCTTGTGCACTTCCCAGATGGGAATACACTTCTTATTACGTAGGAATTTGCATACAAAAGGGATGAAATGACAGCACACCAATACACATTTCACTAGTGCCCTAATGTGTGTTTACTCTAATAAGCGATTCCTTTTCTGTATGTAAAGCTGCGCTGTATGGAGCACAAGCGCAGAATCCACATACGCGCGTGAGCTCGCGCGCAGGCCGCTAATGGGTTTAGTTAATGACAGCGCGCGACTCAGCGTGAATACAATAATGTTAACAGTTTCGGTTGACAATTTTTCCACCATTGCAGGAAATACCGTCGAACCTTCCAGCGACCTTTGGTAGTTTAAACGTAAATGCATCTAAAAATTAATTGTAAAAAATGTCAACATGTATCAATATAGTCTATTTAAAACAAGAGCAGAATTAACACTAAGCTCAGCATAAATGAATAATGGTAAAATATTTAAAAATTGTATGTCAATATGAAGTGCATTTATTAGAATATAATAGATTTACAAACATATTTACAAACATATTTATTTCAGTAAATTGACATACTATCATATGTAAAAGCTAAAGAAGTCCAAAATCATGTTTCTAAATGTGCACTGGCCAAAATACAAGGTTTCTGCTAAAAGAAAGGCTACTGAACTATACCATTGCTTGTCACTGAGACACTTTCTACCTTTAGTGGGAATCTTTTCCCTGGAAAGATGTAGTGAAGTACTCTTAAAGCTAAGTTAAGTTACACGAGTAACTAAATGTCAAGAGATGCACCCTTATGATGGACCCAATATTCATCTTCACTTATAAAGAGTGAGAGTTTAAAGCCCTTTCAAGATTTTGTACAACCATAAGTTATGCTAGATAGAAACATTAATGTTGTGGCATTAATATATTTAATTTTATATACCAATAAATCATATGTTTGTACCTAGCCTAGGTGTTGTTTAATATATGTTTGAAATCAGGGTAAGATGTTATATGCTCACCTTGTATTACTCTAACTGAGAGTACAGTCTTTGATGGTCTCTCCCCACAGATAAGCATTTTGTACTTTAAGACAACATTTTATTAGTTTTTCAATGATTGGATGGATATAATGGCAAGGAAGCTGTGTTAAACTGCATTAAAAATCTTTTTGTCCAGAAGGTATTATGGAACAATATTCATTCATTCATTCATTCATTCATGTTCTTTCTGGTCAGGGTTTGTGGTGGATTCTGATCCTATCCAGTGAAAACTGGGCATGAAATAAATCCTGGAACATGGATGTGGGAAGCGGGAGTGCTAGAGTTGATTTTCAGGATTCCATTGACTGCAACTGCAAAAGAAGAAGAAGAAGATGAAAAAGAAGAAGAAGAAGAAGAACAACAACAACAACCTTAACAACAACACCAATATAAAAATAATAAAGATAATAGTTATAATAATACATGGGAACGACAATAATTGCGACATTGTTGTGTTAAATATTTTTTTAGGTTTCTTATATGGGCATGAAAGGTTATATAACTGGTTCTTTCACACTTTCATTGTGAAATCAATCTTAATAAGACAACAGCATTTTAACAACCATTTTACTCTTTTTTAAATCAAGGGTACCAAGACTTGTGAAGCTGATTGTTAGGGCATTGCAGGTAAATTGTACTTTATGCAAACTATTACTTTAAAAAATCAAACAGTAATGTTATTATTATTGTTATCATCATCATCATCATCATCATTATTATTAAGCACACACATATTATTGCTGCTTAAAAAAAGCATTTTCATGCCTGCCTTGTCAGTGAAAGTGTTATAGTCAAAATTGCTTTACAGGGAAAATTGATAATCAACATTGTGATATAAATAACAATCAAGAAAACCTTTATAGTGACAAAATATCACAAATGGCGCAAAAATGAATTAATCAAATTACTCATATTACTCATAATATAGTCATATACTCATAACTCCAAATACTCATAATATCATAGTGTTAAAAACATTACATCACACCTTGAAGTACCTGTATATATGGTACTTGTGTGTGGGAGTGTATATATTTGTTTGTTTGTGTGTGTGTGTGTGTGTGTGTGTGTGTGTGTGTGTGTGTGTGTGTGTGTATGTGTTGAATGTTGGCCCAGATCATCTGGAATGTGGTAATCCACAGCTAGATTGTGTGCAATTGAATGGGCTCTGTGCTTTGTGAATGGGGATTGTCTTGAACACAATGTTCCATTGTATTGGACAGCAGACATATATGAGACTGAGCAGAACACTGTCAGAACGGAGCAGAGCCAGAAAGTGTGAGGAACTCTGGAGAATCTGCACCTCTTTCCCCATGTTCAGGTCACATTAACTGGGATGTACCTCTTGGAAATAATGGGTCTTATAGAACTGGTTGGATTTACCTGCTGGATATGCCGGTGCGAAAAACTGAGTTGCTTTGGACTGGATAATTGGACTGAGTGGCGTTTATGTGTGTGAGGTTACCGAGTGTTTCTCCTGACTAGTAGAAATCGGATGATGCTTTTTAAAAAGGATTTCACACCAGAAGCTATGAGATTTTGAGTTTATTTGCAGTGTATATCAAATTCCTGTGTGTACTACATTTTCTATATTTGGTATGTAGTGTGTTATTTAATGGCCAACATTCATGAAGGAAGGTTATTTGTCTGAAGTTTTTTGGGATAGATAGACAATACCAGGAGAAAAAAAAACACAGCCATGTTTAGCACATTTCCATATAATTCATTATCACATAGAGTCTTAATGTGTGGGCACTTGAATGTGTGTGTGTGTGTGTGTGTGTGTGTGAGAGAGAGAGAGAGACAGAGAGAGATAGAAATTAGCGCTTCTCCATACAGAGCTGCATTAAATGGGCATTGTGTATGTATCACACTGCATTGTGTTAGCAGCCATTGGAATCAGATAGGTGCATAGACCTCATCCTCTCTCCCTCTGTTTCTGTACCAGATAAGCAGGTGAGTATGAGCACAGTCTGAGTGTATTGCCCCACGCCCCCTCCTCAAACAGGGGTCGGGGGCCTGTAAGACAACACACAAACACACACCCACAGAGGATTACAAGACCCCTGGGGCACCGTGCTTACAGAGGCCTCATTAGTGCAACACAATGACACCCCACCTCTTAAAGTAGATAATACACAAATACACGCACCCGTCACACACACACACACACACACACACACACACACACACACACACACACACACACACACACACACAAACACACACACACACACACACACACAAACACAGAAAGAAATTTCATTATTTCATTTTTATTAAATGCACTCCTGCATTATATATGCAGAAAGGTTGAGAAATTTCACAATATGACCGAGAATCAAATCGATTTAATCACAATGAACTTCTTTAAAGATCTTTTGAGATATTGGCAACACTCACTTTGATTTGAGAAAGTACAGTATATCTGCTGAATATTCATATTCCCCTTCTGTTGTGTATTCAGTTGACGGTTTCCTTACCATTTAGTAAAACTGTTAGTGATTTTATAGTGATATGGAATATGCATATTGGTACTTATGTCATATTAGGCAACGATGTACAAGTTCTATTTTGAAATAGCGCAGTATAAATGTATTGCTCATGTACAACCAAAAGGAAATGGAAAATCCCTCATATTTCAACTTCCAAACTTCTGACTAATTATAAAGCTCTTCCTCGATCAAATTTATGAAGATGCCCTGTTGACCCTTAACTCCAGGCCAGTCTTACAGTCTTGTCAAAGGTGCAGGCCTGGAATGCCTTTGAAGAGTAAGTGTGTGTGTTAAAGGATTTATAGTACACTAGCATTCAGTGCTAATGCTGAATTGTATTCCAGTTGGTGTATGTGATAAGACAGCATTATCAGCCTCTGCCCCCCTGAAACTATTGTTCACCTCTCAAGCAGCTGTGATCAACTACTGTATGTCACAGCAGGCTACTGCACTGTATTCAGCTCTGATCCTAACACACACGCATACAGAGAAGCATTCCAGTTTACACACATACACACGCACGCATTTTACAGGGGGTTTCCAGTACAGCATTTATGCAGAGTTGCTGTTTGTGTCTTTTTGTGCCAATCTGACACTTCTACAACCTGAAAAAGTTTTTGTCTCTGGAAATTGAGTATGCCAGTACGTTATATGCATTTTACCATTCTGATTACATTATTATTGATTTTTTTTCTAAATGTTTTACTGTAGGTGTTTTAATAATAATGTTATAAAAAATGTTGTTTTGACTTTGACCACCACCACAACAACAACAACAACAAAAAATCATCATAAGGTGAAAACAATGAATCCTGTACAATTAGAATTTTGTTATATTGTTCTGGGACATGTTTTCATTTTATTTTAGGGTAAAATTACATTAATGACTAAACCACGGTTATCATGCTTAGATAATTTTATACATTTAATATGTATTTTCAGTTTATAGAGTAAGATCAAAGACCTCATTTTGTATATTATTATTATACTCCTTGAACACTTATACTTCATAACTCAGTCAAAAATTTGAGGTTTAACAAATTTTAGGCTATGACTGTATAAGAAAATAATTTTCATGAAAATAATATTACTAATATATTATTCAAGTTTTTTTTTCTTCAAATCATACAGTACTCTTCTAAATAGTGTGCCAGAATAGTGTTGTCTCTGTGATGGACATTATCAGTACCCGAACGGGCATAGGATTTCAATCTAAACTGTAGTTCAGTAATGCTTATTATGAGACATTGGCTATGTCTTAAAAATGAAAAAGAGAAAAACTGATGAAAGAGACCACAAGACATTTTTAATTGACAGTGTTAAGTAAGTAAATATGTTTTAGGTGTAATGATTAATGCCAAGGGAGTAGTTTTCTTTTTAATGTGAGATTTTTGAGACAAAAACATAAAAAGAATGTTTTTTTTTCTTTCCTTCCTTTGGAATACCATTGAAATACCATAGAAGAGCCCAAAAAGACTAGAGATTGTCCTAGCAAAGATTAGTTGGATTCGATTAAATTATATTTAAAAAAAACCCGTCTTTGATGCTGCATTATCATCATAACTCAAATAAAAATACCAAATTGAGAAATTGTAAGTTTAGACACCAATCACATATATAGCATGACTTGAGTCAAGTAAAAACAGCGTGAGCTTGATTGTTTTCCTTAGCTGCTCTCACTTGAATAAGATTCTGACATGCTTGGGTAAAAAAAAGTCAGATTTACAACAGGGTTCTTCAGTTGTTCCTCCAGACATTTCGGTTGAACCCTACAACAGGGTGTTTCCTGTCCAGAAGGCCTTCAGTTATAACCTTTGTAGCAAGAACCTTTAAACAATATATAACATTTATCTGTAAATTAATGTTTGGGTTAAAAATTCGAGACCAAAGGTAACTGGTTCAGGTAAGCGATACAGACTTGTTCTCTCTGTTGCTCTCTCGCTCATATATACACAAACAGTGGGTTTGGTGTTCAGTGTGAGCTGAACACTGGATTTCTGCTGCTTTGAAGATAAGCGCTGGTGTTCGCTCATAAACACTGATTGTGGCCTCGCTTTCCTGAGATTTTGATTTATTTAGAGAGTTGCGCTGAGAGCAGTCGGACCTCTCTTCCTGCCCTTTTCTGGCCATGTAAATCTCGCTTTATTATTGGCGGCAGGAAAACGCTCCATCACACACATGCGCCACCCTCAGTTCACCTCAAGGCCCAGTGCGGACAGACCGGCCCTAAAGAATGGCCTAATGGGAGTTTGATGGAAAAAGATATTAAAATGCTTCAGCGGTTAAGACGAAGTTCAGTTTATTGTCTTCCTGTCAATTCCATGTGCACATACAGTGGCGAGAAAAAACTGCAACACCAGGAGCAGGGTGATAAATGGGCAACAAAGACAATGCAGGGACTAATGAACAAAGAGCTACACTTCACAGCAACATGAACATATAGTCCAGAACAACATATCTTAATGACATATTTTTATTATTTAAAATAGTAAAATAAAATCATATTGCTGAAATCAAGATATCTGAATCTTGTAAGAAAAAATAGGATTTAAGTAAAGTAGGCAAAATTTCTCTCTCGCTCTCTCACTCTCTCTCGCTCTCTCTCTCTCTCTCACACACACACACACACACACACACACGCAAACACACTAGCATCAACACAAACATGTGCTTCCTTCGATAAAGCCAGCAGAGACTGAGGCCCTTGTGACAAGATCTTGTGTTATAAATAGACTGTAGTAACCTCTGTTTGCAACACTCCGAAAAATCGCAAAGGGTCAAGTGACCTCATACACTTTACTGAAATATATACTAAATTGATTTTAACAGGCTCAACATGTGCTAAAACATTAGATGTAAAAACCACCCATGAAGTAAGAAAGTCAAGGCATCACATACTGTATGTGTATGTTATAAAAAAAAATAAATAAAAAAAAAGACATATAAAAGTCATATAAGTGACCGATGCCTATACATTTAGGACGGTAAACATTTTTTTACAATCTGGACAGAAGAAAACTAAATATTACAGTGCTCATGGATTAAATATGCACCGCTACACCCTGTACTCTTTAACATTTCACCTGTTTTTGCTTCATTGGCCACATTTCTCAGTGAGAATGTCAGGAATGCATCAAGCAGGTGAGAGCTCTTCACCTCCGGACATAGTATAAAGAGATCACCGTGCTTTGGAAAGCATACAGGAAATATGTCGATGTATCACAAAGTGCAGTTATTTTTCCTCCTATATTAGAGCTCGCCCTTCTCTACTGCGGTAACTGATTGTATTTTTTTTTTCCTTCAGCAAGTCGATGGAGAATCAGCGCCTCGGCCCGGATACAGCTGTATGTGAGTAACACTACGTTCACAGCCACTTTGCCTGGTTGCGTCTACATACACACAAAACAGAGGCTGGAGAAATGCAGCTGGTTCCTGTTTTCAGACCGCAAAGCCTCCTATTTTCCCTCCGTTTCCCGCTCACCTGCTCCAGCTGATCCTAATTTCTTCGCTTCAGAACAGCCCCTGGTGCAGAAATGAAGGTATCAAACTGTACTTTTTCCTTTGTTGGTACCAGCAATGGGTAGTGTACAGCGCCATGAAATTCGAAGTGCACAATTGTCCAGAATGTCTTATGGCATCATGATTTCCCTTCACTGCAACTAAGAGGCCCAAACCTGTTCCAGCAGGACAATGATTTTGTGCACAAAGCAAACTTTATGAACACATGGTTTGCCAAATTTGGAGTGAAAGGACTCGAGTTTCCTGCACAGAGCCTTGACCCGAACCCCTCTGAACACCTTTGGGATGAACTGGAACAGTGAATATACACAAGGCCTTCTTGTACATCATTGGCTGATCTTGATAATATCTTCACAGCCACGTTCCAAAATACTTTCTAGAAGGGTGGAGATTATTGCAGCAGCTCACAGTCTTTGTAAACGATATTCAGCAAGCACAGCTGGTTGAAATGGTCAAGATTCATAAACTGCAAAAGATGTAGGTTTGACTGTACCACCTCAGCGACAACAAAAAGTACAGGATCCTTTTTAGTGTGAAAGTTATTTTCCAACTTCAGTATTATTTTGACTAAATTTATTAATAAATTACAGCTGTGGCACTTTTTTAAGTGTTAGTAGAACCGTTTCCTTATACAACTGGCTTGTAGTTTGGACAGACCAAGTTAAGATTTTCCATAATGCTGAATTATTATTTTTTATTCTTGTCTATCAGTGCCAGACTTATAGAAATCTGACTTTAATTAAATGAATTCTTTCTTTTTAACAGTTACAAGGAATTAATTACTAGGAATTAAAATTTGACCACATTAAACCTAAGCTAACCTCATATCCATTTATCAACTATGTTGGTACGTTTTTGGAGAATTTATAAATGGGCTGGTGATATGTTGATATCTGAATGCAATTTTCTTTCAAAAGTAAAGGAAGCAGAAGTTGATTGTACTTGCTGGCTTTAGGTGATATCCTAATTACAGGAAGCTTCCTGGTGTACCCACAAATAGCCCTATTAATCCATAAAATCATTAGTATAAATAAATACCTCATCCATGCATTTCCTCCTCACTTTACCCTTTCCTCAATGTAAGTGAAAGTGTTTTATTTGGCAACAGTCAATGGTTATGCATTTCTATTGGTAAGTACAGATCAGAACAGACTTGTGACTTACAAGTTTGGCTGTATTCTCTATATCGCATTTAAGGGGAAATAAGCTATGTTAATAAACTCGACGTCGTACAATGAAGACGTCGAAAGAATTTGAGGAAACTGGACTAATGAACAGCCATGCAACGGAAACAAGCAATAACACTCCAAAACAAGTCAAGCTCTAGCATGGTGACAGTTTATTACTAATTAACAAAACACAATGATACATATTTACACAAATATCATTTAGAAAACTGGATTTTTGAGTGCCATTAAGCCACTAAGCCACATTATATATTATGAACCGTAGAACTTCAAGACATCCTTGTCAGTAGGTTTAAGGATCTTCCTCTCTGTCAAATTTACTACCCAGCCTGGAGCCAAACCAAAAAAGATCTGTCGCGGGTCTTTCCTCTCTGCTAACATTTTACACATTGTTTCTGTTGACGTATCTGGTAATGTGTAGCCGTATTTCTTTGCCAGAGCAAGCCGGGCGGCTTGGATCTGCTCTGGATCAGCAAGATAACCGCGGTTATTGGCATCTATGTAGTATGAAAGGAGATCTTCACCAGGGAGCATGCGCTTTGGAATGGGCTGGCCGGTCATGAAGAATGGCACTGGTTTGACAAGGATTTCTACAACAAAAGACAACACAAATGAAACATTATTGCAGGGTTGTGCATTCTGGCTAAAAATAGCCTTACTTTTTTTAGCCTGGACAATTGATCCACAATTTTATCATAATCAATTTCATGTTGGATTTAAAACTATTTTGTAGGGATGGGAAACAACCAGTCACCACCCAATTCAATATCATGATACCTAGATTGCAATTTGATTAATTTTGCGATTCTGTAAAGTATTGTGATTTTATAAATATCCCGATTTGATACAAGATTATACATGAACCTTTAAAAAAAATTTGAGTCATAACTCAGAAGTTATATACCTTAGCCTAATTAAATTGCTTCACAACTAAATTGAACAGAAGCAATTAAATGTAGCCCGTTCCTTATATTAGTTTTCTCACTTAACAATTGCAGCATTTAAAACAAATAATTTCAAATACAATATTTTAACTTTAACTTAAAAGTAAGGTACAAAACTCTTTACCGAGCAGCATGTACCTCTGGCATCCACCATAATATTACATAATAACATAATACTTCTAAACAAACGTGAATCAGCACACAAAAAAAGAAATCATGATTCATAACTGTATTGAGTTTTTCCCCCTTCTCTATGATTTATAAATGCAGGTCTAGAAAAAACATAACCTGGAATTCAAAAAAAAACTTTCAAACTAACTTTAATGAAGTTTAGATTGGACTAGCAAGAGCTTAGGGTGCCATGTCCGAGTGTTTTTTTGTTTCAGTTTTTCACCTCAACTGACACAAAGTGCATCATGGTACTTGATAATAATTGATAGATTAATTGTTCATGATCTAAAATGAACCAACTACTAAGCCACCAACATTTATTAGAAATGTCAGTTGACTCCATGCACATGGAGTACATTTACATGCATATGTTCGCTGTGTGACTCACCTAAGCTGCGAGGGTCGTAGTAGCTGGTTGAGATTACACCTCCGTTACGTTCCACTGCAGCAATGGCAGCTTCAGATGCACGCTGAACCTCAAGATTCACCTTTGCACAGAATATGTCTGCTCCCTTGAATAGACAGAAGAACACTTTAGTTGGCTCACTAAATACAAGAACTTTAAAAATGACTGACTGCTGCCCCCCTCTGGACAAATCCAATTCATTTCAACCTGACAAGCGCATACTGAACAATGTGAGGAATTTATACAACTTCAGCTACATCACTGCAGCGTTTGTGCCACAGTGAGCTGCCAGAAGTGTCCCACATGTGCCCACATTGAACAAATCTGCTTGTGAGCATTTTCCTGGTCATTTCTTTACTATTTTGAAACAGAAAATGGTCAAACTGTTTTAATGGAACACAAACAAAAACTTGAGTCAGGTGAATGTAACATGGTGTAACGATTCCATTTTGGTAAATGACTTGGACACATTAAATACTTTTTTCATCCCTCACATCATAACAATCATAATGCTCAAACCTCTTCAACAAGATGGACCCCATAGTCTCGTTTGAGCGGCTGGATCGTGACTCCTCTGCCATTGACGAGCTGTGTGAGGTCTATGGGCCGTGACGTATCCACGCGGCCAAGGTCTATTAAATACTGCAGCCTCCGCAGCGTGAGTGGCGGGTACTGCGGTCGACGGCTGAAGACAAATACACCACTGATTAAGTTTAAATTAATCACAAGGTTGTGGAAAAGGGTCATGATAAGAGTATACCATAAGCATTCTTGATCATTACATGTAAAGTTCAGTAAATTAGCAGTGTAGTGTTTTCCACCTGTGTCCCTCATTATAGCCATATTTAGGAATGAGCAGGTAGAATGGGGTCTGGCCTCCCTCAAAGCCTAGACGAGGACGGTTCCCACGCTGACGTTCCCCTTTGTGACCTCTTCCACTTTTATTCCCGCCATGCATCCCTCTGCCCCGACGTTTCTCCTGTGGAGAGGCATTATTTTAGCTGCTTAAGCCACACTTCTGCATTATAAAACCCACACAATTTCACTCCAATATCCTATTTTTGCATTAGATACATCTATGCATTAAATAATGAATAAATTTGAATTTATGAATAAAAATAAATTTGCAAGCCAACATTAAACACAAAGAAGAAGAGAACGAGCAAGTCAATCTTTTTGCTATGTTTAATAATATTTATATTCTGGAAAAAAGTCAAGAGCAACACACTTGTGTGCATTCCTACTTTAGCAACCGTATCATTCTCCATTTTCCAGGATACTTGGGCATGGTTCCCGAGCAAGGAACACTTGTGTTCTCATTGATCAAAATTAAGCAACCATACTATGGGGTCAAGTGTTTTCTGAAATTATCCAAAAGCCCTAATGTAAAAATGCCTAAAGTAAATCAACTTGAAATTTAGATTTTTGGGAGAATCTTTTCTTTTCATTATAGTGAATCTGTATTGATAAAGAAATTTCAGCATTTGTTACAGAACATGCTTTCAATTTCCACAAGTCAGCTGAGTGCTCATACATTAATATATGAAGGACAATTAACTGTTGTAAGAAAAATTAATCCTGTGCATCACATCTAGGTTTCAGATGCAACTACAAGAAACGTTCAAGTCATGTGATGAAATTTCTTGTGAAGGAAACAAAAATTGATTGACATTTACAGAGGACTCCAAGCACAGTTTGGTGATGAGACTCTTAGCCGCAGTACATTTGAATGGTGGAAACGGTTTAAAGAAGTCTGCACGTCTATTCAATTCAATTTTATTTGTATAGCGCTTTTAACAATTCACTTCTATGAACGATGATCCTGGCCGAGGTGGTTTGTAGCCAACTGCAGCTGTTCCTGTGAACATTCAGCGAATGGTACTACTGATCCTTAAACACTGACAGATAACTTGTAACTCAATTGCCGAAGAGCTCCATCTGTCTGTGGGAACTTTACACACAATCATTCACCAACACCACTTGCACACTACAGGAACTCGGGTGGAAATTGCTACATCCCTCTGTACAGTCTTGACCTCAATCTAAGCCACTTCCACATGATTGGGTCGTAAAAAGGTGTTCTTGGGAGGCCAATGTTTTAAACGTGAAGCAGGCAGTAGAATTGAGAAATTAAGAACACTGGGATAAGTGCATTAGTGTAGCAGGGGATTGTATAGAAAAATAAAAGTAGTTTTTACTCTCATAACTGTGCAATAAATCACTGTGCATAACTGTGCCTGGTTTGACTTGAACGCATCTTGTATATTCCAGAGCCATGGCAGTTCAGCTTAATTACCTGACTACATTTGGTTTGTTACTAATACTAAAAAAGTACAATTTTATACTAGGTTTTACAGTGTTAGAGAACACACTGCCAACAACTAGTGGAAAATGGCAAAATAGCATTAGCTAAAGGAATACATGTTATGCATTACCAATTTTAAAACCAAGGAACAGATCTCAACTTCAATCTAGTTACCCATAGGCTACATAATACTGAACAGACTAGTACTCATTCAAATAACATTCCTCTAAAACAATAACTTTCTTTTTTTGCTAACTCCAGTGACTCAGTGTAACTTTAACTGTCTAGAGACACGTTTTCTAATATTCAGAATTTCGCATCTTTTTTTAAACCAACAAAACAAACGAAACTATCACAGTTTGCTCCAGGTAACAAGCTAACCTGCTAGCTAAATAGAGCACTCCTGTTTCACATAGAAACATGACTCACATTTCTCCTTGCACCAGGATTTGGCCGAAGGTTAGCTAATGTTATCCGGGGTAGATTTTTCAAAATGTCTATACTTTTTCTACCGGTGGTCTTGGACACAGACATTTGTCTTGCTGCACATTTGCTAGTCAACCTAGTCAAGGGCAAGTGTCATGGCGGACAGGCACGTGGTTCAGCGCACCGGAAAAACATCGAACGGGATACGGAAGTGCAGGAGAATGTCAAATCTCTGCGCAAATGAGGATATTTAGATATTGCATTTAAAGTCCATGTTAAAAATTTATATACACCACAATATAAGAAGACACTTTCTAAAAACTTCTGTAGCTAATAATGTTTTAAAATCGCCATTCAGAATATATAATGAAGACATTATGGCTATTAATTAAGAAAAAAACCATCATGCATGCATGATTCCCGTTCATATTAAAATACCGTTTCAAACACAACTATTTGAAAACATTTATTTCTTTTTAATAATGGCGATTAAATTATAAGGAATTTAATTAAAACAAGTATTCCTGTGGAGATGCCGGGGATTGAACCCGGGGCCTCATACATGCAAAGCATGCGCTCTACCACTGAGCTACATCCCCTACGACAAACGCGACAGCTTTACGGCTAATTGAAGCTACTGGCAAATTTTTTTTCCTTAATTTGTAAACACATTTGCGCTAATTCTACTGCATTCTGCGTATTAGTTGTATAGAAAAGGTGTTTGCTTTAACAGTTAATTATTAAAGCTAAGTACAATTTTTTAAATACTTTATTAACATCTAAAACAACTATTATGATTATTTTTCGTTATAGATTATAACTACATGCAAGAAATAAAACACGATATGATGTGCTCTGTGAAAAAAGTGATATGGTGTGGTGATATAAACTCATATACAGTATATACAGTATATACGGGTCGTGGAGGCCAATGGAGACCATTGTATTTAGACCCTGGATGTGCAAGGCGACAGGACGTTATAACCACTAAGGTATGTATAACATACAGTACATATACACACACTGACACATATACAGTACATTGATATGTACTAGGGGTGTAAATGACTAAGAATACAATATTAAAATTTAACAAACAGCAAAATTAATGAATTAAAAAACTTGTTTTATTAAAGAGTGAGTGAGTTAGTAATTGTATCTGACCAAACAAACAATAAAAAAACAAAAAGTTTGTATTTCTCATGCAGAAATGGGCATACAGTACATGGGGATTCTGCACAGAATCTGACAACCCAGTTTATGGAAGATAATACACGTCTCAGTATCAGACATTCCTGTTCATTTATTCTGCACACTGCTCCTCAGATGTGGGATCTCATTGTGCATGGACCCTATGACACAGTGTAGCGGATATCCCGGATGGGGTGTCAGCTGAAATACACTATTTGGAAACACTAATCAGCTTACAACCTATGTCTTTGGATTATAGCAAAAAGTCAAACCTGGAAAAAACCCACAAAGCACAGGGAGAACATGCACACTTAACACACAGACCAGAGGTAAGATTCAAACAACCCAATACTGAAGGTGCAGAAAATTTATGCTAACCACTGAGGTGCCATGCCCCCTAGTATGCATATTAAGCTACAAAACAAAACGAAGCCTATACCACTTCTGTAAAAGAAAATAAACGAGCTGTTGTTATAAATGTCACTCAGAATGCATACTGTGCACTAGTCTGCATATCTCTGCTGGCTGTCCACAAAATTAATCATTCAAATAACTGTAAAATTTTATGCTCCTTTACTTTACTTGTATCCTGTAAGATCATCCTCTCAAAGAAAATGGTTTCATAGTACCGGGATGCAGTGCCGGTCCCAAGCCCAGATAAAATGGGAGGGTTGTGTCAGTCATGTAGGGCATCCGGCGTAACACCTGTGTCAAGCTTGTGTGTGTGGATGGTCTGCTGTGGTGACCCCTTGCTGGGAGCAGCCGAAAGACCAACAACAACAAACAGTACTATAAAGTATGTGGCTTATAGGATCCCATTTATTTGCAGCAGAATTGTAAGTGCAACACAGTGTTATAATAGATTCTCAAACTTTATGATTTGTCAGAATCGCAGCAAAACCAAAAATCTGCAGGAAGTAAATGCAGCCAAGACACTGAGACCAAATGTGTGTCAGCCCAAATATATCTATCTATCTATCTATCTAGCACTAAAATTCTGTTTGTCTGTCTGGACAGACGGTAGGCAATGTTTGTACAAGAAGGCAGTAGCCATCGCCATCATCAACCTTTGTGTCATAGTGTGAACGTGTCACAGACCGGCGGAACGCGTGGCCGATGTAACTGGGGCTGGTGTAGCTGGCGTCCTTAACCGTATATATTACCGCGCCCTCGTACTTGCTAATTAATTGCCACATTCAACACTTCTAATTATTTTCTTATCCAGGAACACCTTCAAAAGTCAACAACAACTAGATTCATTATGCAAAAAAATATCTGTGCAGAATTTCACATTTCATGTCAATTTATTCTATCTTTCCAGGTTTCTTCCCAATCTCCTAAATAACATGTAATTAGGTGGATTGACTACAATAAATTGCCACCAAGTGCACAGTACAATCATCAACCCAATCATATACCCATCTGGGATGAATTGTTCCACTGCGTGCCCAGGGTCACCCACCTTAACTAGAGTGTATCCGGGTAACCTGGGGAGAGTGTGAATCCCACCCATAACTATTCCCATTCTTTCTTGTCTATCAACATATACCAATTCATATATTTCCAGTCATAATTTTAATGTTTGGCCATTTGTCACTTTATAAAATGTTTTAGTCTTGTTGCAATGCATTTAAACTTTAAAACAGCAGATGTCACTGTCAAACTGACCAACAATTTATTGGCACCTGATGAACCAATAGCAGCCGCGGAGTATTCATAACATTAACATTCCACCAATCAGGAAACGTGATGCGAAACGGCATGCGAAAAGGCAGGACTTCCTGTGTCACTTTGAAGTATGGGTATGTGTGGGTGGGTTACCCCCAGAGAGCTGATCCTGGATCAGGTTTTTCCATTTACGTATCATGACCATGTTAGAGTAGAACTGAACGGAGACCGGTTTTCGAGTGTCAATGCAGGCAGCTGTATGAGGATCTGCATGGATCTAAGCTAGTCTGCTGTACACTCTGAAAACTTCGAGGCTTCTTGGTTTATATTGCCGTTCTGCCTTATCTGATTTAGTTTAATTTGTAAACAAGAAACCAAAGTTTTAATTTGCACGCGATACGGCTTGAGCAGAGCAGCAGGTTGCACGCTAACTCTCCTACTGAATGTCACCCTGCTCCCCGGTGTATGTGCGGTAATAACATGTCCGCGCCGCTTCCCGCCATTGTACCGGCCGCGCGCAAAGCTACAGCGGCGGTAAGACACACACCCACACACACGCAGAGAGGAAGAGAGATTTGCACACCTTTGTAGTAGCATGTTAGCATGGAAGAATGACCCTATTTGATAGATACACTATGTGTGAATGGACACCTGACCATCACACCTGCATGTGCTTATTATGGACAGAAATCACCAGTCACCTCCTGATACGATATTATCACGGCAACACGGTCCCGATTCAATTAAAATTGCGAATCTATAAGTATGACGATTTTTATAAATATTCAGATTCTATACTACGTTTTTACAATTACAATTTTAAACCTTTAAAACATTTTAATGATTAATGAAATGTAGCCTGTTCCTTATAACATTAACTTAAAAACCAAGTGCAGCATTTAAATACTTTTAATACACCATTTGGAAACACTAATCAGCTTAAAAGCAAGCATAAACTGGAAGAAATCCGCAAAGCACAGGGAGAACATGCACACTTACCACACACAGAGGAGAGGTGAGATTCAAACACCCAACGCTCTGTGGTATCATGTGATTAAAAAACCCAGCGCTCAATGATACCTGAGGTATCATGACTTTTAACTTAATTAATTAAGTTATTTTTTATTTATATCTGAGGCTGATTGGCCGATCATCAGTTATGGTCGGTCAAATTAAAAACCAGCCAATTCTGGTCACGCGCACAAGAATTCGTACACCAGTCATGATTCTTTTCAAAGGTAAAGTGCAGGTTCATTTGTTTTATTTTTAATTTATATTTTGTATTAATAATTTTTAAATGAATATTTTTGGGTTGTGGAACGAAATTATTTCTTATGGAGGAAATTTGCCCTAATATACAAGTGTGTTGATATACAAGCACGCTTCCAGAACGAATTCTGCTCGCAATCCAAGGTTTTACTGTAATGTCTTAGTATGTAGAAGCAATACAGCATCCCTTTACAGTACCCCATGAAAACATGGTTTGCCAAGATTGAAGTCATAGAACTTAAGTGTCCTGCAGTGACACTTATACAGGGCTCTGTGCAAGGGTCCTGCACAGAGCCCTGACCTTAACCACACTCTACACCTTTGGGATGAACTGGAACACCAACTGCACCTCAGCCCTTCTCACCCAACATCAGTGCCTGATTTCATTATAGGCAAACCACTTCTACAAGCAACACACACACACCAAAATAATATTTTGTGTGCAATTGTCCTATATGTCATTAGAGGTGGAAAGATCGGTTATGTATCTTTGCTTATCCTGAATGCTATAGTAATTTTTCACAGCTATAAACACTCATATATGATAGATATGTATAATAAATTGGCCACTGGCTGCATATTAGATACTGTAGATGTGGTTTTGTTGTATTAATTAAAAAAGTGCATTTAGATTCTGATTAAATTATTTGTTTGTCTAAAACTGGCATTAAATGTGTAACAGTGTGATTAATATAAATGTGCTTTGTGATAATTAGCGGTGACTTGGATGTTTGCTTAAATTTCCAGGTAATCTTCCTTCATGGCTTGGGAGATACAGGGTAAGGTGTGCACACTGCTGACGTAAGCATGAGTCAACAAAATTTAATTGCCACGTTAACATAATTATCACTTGCTGTTGTTTCCATTAGGCATGGCTGGGCTGAAGCTATGGCTGGGATCAAGACCCCTTACATAAAGTACATTTGCCCCCATGCGTACGTACTATACACCATATTATCAAATACACGCAAGTTTATAAAATTTATATCCCAGGTTAAGTTATTTTATTTCCTTTTCTCTTTCTTTCGGTCATGGATTATGGCAGACCAGTCATGCCAGTTACTCTTAACATGAAGATGTCGATGCCGTCCTGGTAAGTATCAGTTATGCTTTAGAATTTTACCTCAACCTCCTAACCACTCGTGTTTCAATTTATTTATTTGATTTGTGTCCTCATTCATAGGTTTGATATAATTGGTTTGGGTCCAGATGCAGAGGAGGATGAGACTGGGATTAAAAAAGCTTCAGAAAGCAGTGCGTACATCTTTGGTGTTTAGCGAAAGGTGTAAATGTACTTCTTAATGTGTTGAATGTTTTATGTCCCCTAATTCCTATTTCCTGTTGCAGTCAAAGCTTTGATTGATCAGGAGGTAAAGAATGGAATTCCATCTCATCGCATCGTATTGGGTGGCTTTTCTCAGGTCAGAAATAATGCAGTGAAATTTAATTGCTTTAAAAAATTTCTTGTGAATTCTGTGGGTATTGTAAATTAATATAAGTAATGAATTAGTTCATAATTCAGGTATCATTAACACATGGAGCAGTAATAGTTAATTATTGATTTAATCTTTTTGTGTGGATTTGTGTGTTTAGGGTGGTGCACTCTCTCTTTATACAGCTCTAAAAACTCATCAGAAACTTGCAGGTGTTGTTGCTCTGAGCTGCTGGCTTCCTCTCAGGAACTCTTTGTCAAAGGTATACAATATATGGACAAAACCATCTAGATGTTTTTCCATATTTACATGTATATGCAGTTTGATTATAAGTCTCTATCTCTCTGTATCTACAGTCAGTGATTGGCACTAATAAGGATATATTAGTGCTACAGTGTCACGGTGAGGCAGACCCTCTGGTTCCATTGATATTTGGGTGTCTTACGGTGGAGAAACTCAAGACCATGCTGAAGCCTAACAGCATCACTTTCAAAACATATTCCGGGATGGCCCACAGTGCCTGCCCAGAGGTCTGTCCCTAAATTAATGAAACAGTGTCAGACTTATGTTTAGTTAATATACCTGATTAAATACTGGGTCACCCGTATGTCTGGATCCACAAAAGAAATTTGTTTAAAAGTATAAATTAATGCTCAAACTGACAGCCTCTGACTTTGTGGCACTTTTGTGTATATATTTATATTACATTATGTAATGTATTAAATCTGTTGTCACATGCAGAGATGATTTCTTCCTTTAATGCAAAAGTTATTCTGGGACAATTTGGATAAAGACTTCACTTGACTTCAGAAAAAAAAACAATCAAATGGTGTTAGGTTGGCTTCTATTCCATATTGGGTTTGAAAAAATAAAAATATAAAATCAGAAAAATCCAGACCTTTGGGCCACCCTGTATAATAACTCCAAGGATCAAGCTTTGTTGGATAAATAATCAAACTTTTTTAATCTTTCTGTTCAACAGGAAATGATGGATATAAAACAGTTCATTGAGAAGCAGTTGCCTCCAATCGACTAATCAATAAAGCCTTAATGATTCTTTACACTGATCAGTGAGCACAAGCTCTCTCCAGCTGCTGTCTCTTCACCCGAACTGACTGAACTCACAACAAAAGAGCTAAATCCAAATCCCGTGCTAATCCTAATACCAAGTTTGGTACTAAGCCTACCTGAAACCAACTTAAGTCGTTCTCAGCTCATGTTTTGATATACCCGTAATCTACAAATTCTGTTGTTCTTCTTGATTTAAAATGTAATCTTATTAATTAGCCAATTAACCGCCCCTTTCTGATTTGATATTTGTTTGTTAAGGGAAGGAAAAGATGAGTAACCTAACATCAGGGTGTGGTTTTATTTATTTATTTTTGCCTCATTGTAAGCTCAGAATCACAAAAACAGCTAGACAAAAATCTTGAATTAGAAAAATGGTTACCTTTGACCTTGTGTTGATGTGTCACAGGACAGATCAACTGTCAGAAAACTAATATATAATTAGTTGTTGAAATCTTGGACTCTAACTTCTTAATGAAATAGGCCATGTGAATATAAGAGAGTTTGGTTGACAACAAAAGGATTCCTGATGATAAAATGATACACAATAAAAGATATAAATGATGTTTTCTTGTACCAGTTTTGACTTTGTATGTGAGATATACACCAATCAGCCATGACACTTGCACCACTGCCAGGTGAATTGAATAACACTGATTATTGGTTATATACCAGTACACTCGGGACAGGATCGTGGGCACACAAGGCTCAACTATACCTGGGGGGAGCAAAGGCTAGCCCATCTGATCCGATCCCATAGAAAGGTGAGTGTAAAACTAATTGCTTAAAAGAATTTAATGCAGTTTATTGTGGAAAGGTGTCAGAACAAGCCTGTTGGGGTTTAACATGCAAAGAGTTCAATGTAGTTGATCCGGCTTCTAATTCCCCAGATCTCAAGTCGAAAACTTTTCTTCCAGAACTACACAAAAGTTGTAAACCACATGCAAACACTCTAGACATGTGTGGATAAATTTTAAAATAACTTAATTTTTCACCATGCTTGGACCAGTGATGAAAATCACAAATGTTGAGAATACACTCTTTACCTATTTCAAGTTTAAAGTTGTAGCTTAAATTTAGCCTTTAGCCTTAAATTTAGTGAAAGACAGACTTTCAAAAAGGACACTGCCATATTGACAAATATTTGTGCTTTATTATTAAGTTATGTCTATACAGTTTATCCCGGTATACACAAGTGAATATATCAAATGCATCCTGTGAACTTCAAAAACATGCATGTCGTAATAAATAGACGAGTGGAAACTGAGCTCTATTGGTCCAAGTAATGTTTTAGATGCTCTAATGTGTGTATGCATTGTTTTTGTATGTGTGAAAGATATTAATATATATTCATATATGTACTCATACCACTCTCTGTTCTACTATATTTGAAAGCACCTAAATTTGTATTGAACTTTATACTATGAACTGTTATACTGTATATCCTAATATACTGTAGATCTTTTGTGGTATGTATAGCAAGGCACAAGTATTCATCTGCCATTTCAGTGCTCTTTGCACAACTAAGGCAGATAAATATTCAAATATATCTTCATTTCAATGGTAGAAACCTAAGACCAAAGCAGAATACTAGCACTTTCCCTTTTTATTTTTATTTTTTTTTACCACTACCTAATAATTTAGCAGAGTCAAAGTCCATAATAAAATATATTAAAAACATAATAAAATCCATAAGAATGTAACAGTAGGCGTACATCAGGGCAGTGTATAAGGTGACATGTAATGAATGTAGCCTGTTCCAGAGGTATATATGAAATCTGTTTAAGACATAGAATAAGGTTGTGTGCTGCTGGATGATTTACATTATTCTTCCAAAATATTAGAGCAGCAAGGTCAATCCTTAGTTTTTGCTCTACACTAAACACATATGGGTTTGAGATCAAACAATGAATGAGCCGATAGATCAGAATTTCAGCATTAATTTGCTGCAAGTTATATCAAATGCGTTAAACAACCAAGAACATGACACTTTTGGTGGAAGACCATCCAAGTCTCCTCTTGAGGAACTGAAATGCATGTTAATTTAGGTTAAAGTCTGTTGACTGACTCGGCTAAAACCCCTTTTTCCCCTTGAGGAAGTGCTTTGTTGTGCTGGAAGTGTGTTACAGGTCATTATCTTGTTCCTTATAATTAGATCAAATGCATTTCTCTGTAAACCGGTAGACAGAAAAGTTTTCTAGACTTCTGAATTCATTCTCCTACAACTATCATGAATTACAGTATTAATAAATATCAGTGTACCTGACCCAGAAGTAACCATGCAAGCCTCCAATGTGATTGACCAGTGAGCTCATATGTTTTGAAGCAGATTTTGAAGTAGATTCTTCTTTCTTCACATTTTGGCATTTCCATCACTTTGATTGAGGCTAACATTAGTTCCAGATCATGTGTGGCTCATCTATGGATTTATTTGCATATTGCAATCTGGCCTTTCTTCTGATTCTTCCTCCTAATGAGTGGCTTGCATCTTATCGTATGCCTTTTATATTTCTGCTCTTGAACTTCATCTTCTTTGAATGGTGAATTGTGATACCTTTACTCCAGCCATGTGATTGTTGAAGGTTATGTTGTAGATCTTTTGGGTGTTTTCCTCACAAATCTCACAATGTGTCTGCCATCATCAAATACTGTTGTTTTCACTGGCCAACCTGTTTGATGTCTGATTGATAGTACATCAGTGGTTTCATTTATTTTTTCAGAATATGCCCAATGCTTGTACATTGGTTCTGACTACTTTTCTCTAATAGACAGCGCTCTGAACTTGGTTGTGAATGTTGGTTTATGCTTTTTAACAGCAATGCAGTCTTTACACCCAAATCTTTTAGAACATTGACATAGCTAGATCTCTGATCATTCATGTCAATGTCTTAAGTGTGTAGCAAAAACAAAATTGTCCTTGTCATTCTAATACTTTTGGAAGTAAATGTATTTGTGTCTTAGATCATCTCATTCTAAGTGAATTGTTCAGAGAAGTGTGTGTGTATGTGTGTGTGTGTGTGTGTAAGATGTATATATGTGAGTCTATGTGCCTGTGTGTTAGGACTCCTCAACTGTTTTAGCTGCTTCCAAACTTGCAATGAGGTCTGCATAAATGCTGGAGCCCATGTAACGAGGATACGAGTCTCGCTGCATGAGAGTGTATATTTGCTGCTGTGCCTCATCAAAAGTTTGTGAGGACGGATCCATCATGTTCTTGCTAATCACCTCCCGTGCACGTGAGTCCAGACTCACCTAGGCAACACAGGCAACAAAACAAAGGAACACCAATGCTGTTTATAATCCTATAGTTACAACAATTAAGAATTCATTTGAGTCTGTGTATACAGTATATACCTCTCTAGGCGACAGCACAGAGACATAGTCCTCATATATTTGTTTAACAGTCTCTTCCACCACAGTTCGGTTGGTCTGTTTCTTCAAGTCCTCACAAGCCAGCCAGAACAGCAGGTTTTCCTCGCTGAACTCGCTCTTAAGGAACTGACGGAAATTGGACCGGCCATTCGGGCTCTTAATCAAGTGCTCGAATGATTTTGCCCATGATTGGACCTCCTCTAGAGTTGGACCAGCTCTGTACAGCCAAAGACAGGATTTATCATCCATTACATTACATTAGGACATTGCAATGATTATTCACTCACTACATAAATACTATAGTGATCTTCAGCATTATCTGCCTCTATCCCCCACTGTAGTAAATTTGTTTGTCAGGGTCAAGAATTTCATCTTTTTTCTGTATACTGAGAAAGTACACAAAACTAAATCTATAAT
This sequence comes from Clarias pachynema, assembly GCA_030014365.1. Classification (NCBI taxonomy): domain Eukaryota; kingdom Metazoa; phylum Chordata; class Actinopteri; order Siluriformes; family Clariidae; genus Clarias; species Clarias pachynema. Next base: position 23,868,901 of record JAQMYL010000001.1, read on the forward strand.
TATTCATAATCTTTTCTGAGATTTTCAGCAAGATGAATTTTGCACACTGCAGTGCATCTAACAAAAGCAGTTAGTTCATATGTGCAAGTAAACATTAAATTACTGTCCAGAGTGGGAAGAAATTAGGTTGATTTCAATTCAATTCAGTTTTATTTATATAGTGGTTTCATTGTCGCAAAGCAGCTTTACAGAATTCCAAAATTATGGAAACGAGTTGAAAATTGTGAGGAAATTTGTATCAATTATAATTATCAGATTGTCCCTGATGAGCAAGCCAAGGGTAACAGTGGCAAAGAAAAACTCCCTGAGATGACAACAGGAAGAAACCTTGAGACGGACCAGACTTAAGAGGGAACGCAACTTTATTTGGCTGATATAATTTGAGTAATATCAGATATCAACTCTATTTGTATGTTGTATTACATTAGAATCAAAATGTAAAATAAATGGAATATTATATATACGTATATGCAATCATACTTACGGTTCCTCGACTGTAGTTTCCTTTTGTATTTCATTTTCGTACATATTCTCCTGAATCTTTTCTTCCTTAGAAGGTCTTACTGTAAGACTAAATACATGCACATAATATTATAACAGATTTGTAATGTACATTGTACAAGACATTAGGATAAGCAGTATCAGTCTGTGTATACAGGTCTGTGCATGTGCGACTCCATTGGGACCATGCTGTAAACATACAGTCCTTCCAATAATCTTAATAAAGTCTCCCAGCACACCTGCACCTAATTCTGACGCACTCCCTAACACTCACACACACACAAATTAAAACATAGTTTACAATAGGGTATACAGTAAATATAAACCAGTGTACATAGACAAAAAAGTCCCCACAGGCCAACTGTTATTACGACTTTAAAAACCAAACTGTGCCAAAAGCTCCCGCATCAAAACAGCAATATTAAATCCGCTAGCTTGGTCCTATGCAGTTAAAAAAAAAAAAAAAGCGCTTGTATGGCTTCATGAACCAATTTGAGTGCAACCGCTTTTAAACAATTATGTTTTTTTTTTAATTATTATTTTTTACATGCACTGTAGTTTGTATAATAATAATTTTAAAAATGCATGTCACACTGACTAGAGTTGCACAGAATGATTCAAGTTCTTACCAGGAGCAGCTACAGCAACAGCACCAGCAGAAGCAGCAAGCATTTGGAGGTGCGTTCAACCAGCCAAGAGTGTACCTGTTCACGTTGTCCTGCATATCTTTGTTGGAAGAAGTGATAGGCATCTGGACGGCATTTCCAGTGTCCTGTTCGGGACATTTCCCCATCTCCACCCGCTCAGACCCCATGAGCTACAACATAACATCATCATACATAGTTTAAAAATATATATATAGATTAAAAAATAAAATAAAAAAAAAAGAAATAAAGATGAATAATGAGCAGGCATGAGGCAACACAAGACATTATCTTACTTATATAAGTTCACCATGTAAGTGTACTTCTGTGGTAGGCTGTAGTCTAACTGTGTAGGCGAATGTACTGCAATTAAAACACTAATGTGATGCAGAAACTCTGCAAGCTGTAACACTCTTAATTCATTTAAGCAGCCTTCCGCTGGGATGTGTCCGGAAAAAAGGCCTGCATGCCAGAATACACAGCAGGCATTTAGTAAATAACAAAAATCCATTGAGATCAATTACAGCACAGCACCTGGGCACCAGCACAACATATGCATGCATACACACAGCTCGTACAACAATTTCAATAAATCATGCCAGTTATTTTTCAAGATACAGTACAAAAGATATTACATTATATTAGAAAAAGTTTTGTAATTGGATTAGCAGAATATCGGAACTGTTATTATTATTACTTTTTTATTATCATTATTATTATTGGTGGCATAGTGCCTTATTGGCTGGAACTGTCGCTTTGCACATCCAGGGTCTGGGTTCGATTCCCGTCCGGGATCTGTGTGCATGGACTTTGCATATTCTCCCCCTTGCTTGGTGGGTTTCTTCCAGGTACTCCGGTTTCCTCCCACAGTCTAATGACATGCAGATTAGGCTAGTTGGCGTTCCCAAATTGGCTGTAGTGTGTGAATGCGTGTTAATGTTGATCGGAGGTCCCACCATGGTCATAAAATGAGAACAAATACAATAATCATCATCATTGGCTTTCCATAGTTGGACTACAGAGGTTTCTAGATGAATGGTTTATTATTATTATTATTATTAGATATTATTCTTTGGTTTAATATCATACAGTAAACCCAACATATTAAACAGACCACAGTTTATAAGGTTATTTGTAAAACTACTTATGCCAAATGATTTGATTTGCTTTCTTTCAGTCAATTTCATTCCTTTAAATAGATTAAAAGACAGGCTAATGTCAAACAAACATTGTTATTATTATTATCATTATTATTCTTATTTTTATTATTATAATACAGGCTGTGATAAGTGTCGTATCCCTTCAGCGCATCCTCACATCCTCACACAGCCTGAGGAATCTGTCAAAGCACAAGCGCCATATACAAGCCGTTTAAAAGCCAGACATACAGTTACAGTGCCATCACTTTACTCTCTGAAATTCTAGAAATAATAAATTCTAAACAGACAGAATCCGAGCACACCTTACCGCATTACCACTGGTGGATACCACTGTGGATAATTTCACGGCACGCTGTTCACACGCCCATCATCATCATCACCATCATCATCGTCTCTGCACTGTGCTCCAGGATGCGCTCGCGCCCCCAGTGCGCATGCGCGCGCAGCTCTCTCCCTGACGCGCTCACTTCTGACGCGCGCGGCAACGGAAAGGGCGCGTGACGAACAAAAATGCGTCCAAAAGCACACGCTCAGCTAGAGTATAAGACATAAGACAAGGAAAACAGCACACTCTTTCAGTTTTCCCCTTTTAACAAGGTGCCCAAGGCTATTTTTGAATCCTATGAAGTATTTTCCTAACAGAAAAAAATATATATTTGTATAGGAATAAATACTGCAATAATCTCTTGTTGAAGAGAGACAGTAATCGTTCCTGTACATATTATCATTTGATGTATGAATTAATAAATATACAGGGTCTAGCATAATTATGTTCATGTTATAAAGAAAAATCTTGACTAAAGAAGTTGGGCAGATCAACACCAGAGGGCAATAGCACTACACTATATGGACAAAAGTATTTGGCCAAATCTGCAATGACATTGTATCCAAATACATACACTCCTATATATGGAGTTGGTCTGCCTTTTGGAGCTATAACAGCTTCCACTCTTTTTGGAAGGCTGTCCACAAGATTTTGGAGTCTTTCTGAGAGAACTCATGCCCATTCATTCAGTAGAGCATTTTTTTAGGTCGGGCACTGATGTAGGACGAGAAGGCCTGGCTTGCAATTTCCATTCCATTTCTTCCCAAAGGTGCTCGATGGGGTAGAGGTCAAGGCTCTGTGTGGGCCAGTCACGTTCTTCCACACTGAACTCAACATAGACATGTCTTTATAGAACTTGCTTTGTTCATTGAGGCACAGTCATGTTAGAATAGAAAAGGGCCTTCCTCAAACTGTTCCCACAAAGTTGGAAGCATAGCATTGTCCAAGATGACTTGATATGCTGAAGCATTAAGATTGCCCTTCACTGGGGATAAGGGACCTGATTGAAACACCTGAATTCAATAATTACCCAGTTTGGCCAACTGATTTTGTCTTTATAATCACGGAAAACATCATGAATCTAAATGAAATAAAATGGCCCACGTTATATAAATTGTGTTGGTCCTGCTTGTACCATGAAAATGCTCTGACCTGTCTAAGCATGTATTCCACAACACCAGCAAAGGTGTACTATGGTACATTAGCAGTAGATAAAGGCTTGCAAGTTGTAAGTTTGGGCCTCCATGGATTGTACTTGTTTGTCCAGCACATCCCAAAGATTCTCGATCAAGCTGAGACCTGGAGAATTTGCACTGCAAGTTAACTCCTCGAGCTCTTTGTCATGATCCTCAAACAATCAGAGTGCATTATTGCGCTGGAAGAATAATGGATAAGGTGATGGATAAGGGTGTCTGTCAAATGCTGTAAATAAAATAAGGAATACATTGGCCATGAATGGGGTGTACTTGGTCTGTGACTCTTTTTTGTTAGGTAATATGGAACAAAGCAACATCCTGAAAGGTGTTTCAGCCAAACATTGTCCTGGAAGGTGTTTCAGCCAAACATTGTCCAGAGCATCATACAGGCTTTCACAAAAAATTGTGTCTTCCTTAAAAATCACATTTACAGTGTTTTAGTATTTAATTGCCATCTTTTGTTTCATAGAACTTCTTAACAAATTCTGAATACTTTCCGCTCATCCACATTATAGCCTCAGCAATCCATTCATTTTGATCCATTACATTTGGAGAGTGGTGGTAGTGGTGGATGGGGCAATATACATTTTTGAGACTAAATTTCTTTTTGGCAAAGAAAAAGCTGTTTTTCATGCTTTGGATCATCATATCTCTGGTATAATCTCTTTGCTGAATTTGGGAAGCTTGCATACACAATGCCTCTTTACACTTCTAAGTTCTTGATGCTATCGATAAATGATGAATGGTTTCCAATGCTTAACTTTCCCTCTGTACCCGTGGTTGGTGATCTTATTTTGAATAGTTTATGCTCTGGTTGCATCTGATAATTCTTACTGTTTTCTGTAGCAACACTTACTGCTGTTTTCGACCTGTATTTCTTTATTTTACTCACAATTGTCCTACCCAATCTGTTTCTCGTCTTTCTTGGTCTGCCTGCACAATGTATGTTTTTATTCCCAAGTCCTTCTTCATCTTTGAGCCACCCTACCTTTTTTTTAATTTATTTATTTTTTTACAATTTTTGCAAATCTGGTAAACAGACTTGTTTATTTTGAGCAAAACGATCATGCAGACCTTTACGATATGGTTATTTTTTAATAATCATATTGCAATTACTTTAAAAAAATATATATATATATTTTAAAGTATTGCTTTGCAAATTTGATTTTAATGTGAATTAAGAAGCAGACGTACCATGTGACTTTGCTTCAGGGCCATTAGGGAACACCAGATGGCACACAACTTGAAAATTGAGGAGGTGCTAATGACTTGCAGCCAGATGACACAGAAGCGTAATGTGCATTTGTGTCCAAATAATTCAGGAGGGAACAATAGAGATTTTGTACCTCTTAGGGAGCACAGCTTGTATTTTCTTTAAAAAGCAAAGCAGATAACTCTCTTGGTTTGTGCTAAGGGTAGTTTTGACAACGACTTTGGAATTGTGCATGAAAGAGTAAAGCAATCAGAGCTTCTAATGATAGCTCGATGCATTTTAGCCCTCTTAACTACCACCTTCAACAGCAATATCAAGCCAATTAAAGCTTATTTCATCTTTGCAATGTAGGTAAATAAGATAATTTTAGCTGAAAGATATTTCTTTGCCCACAATGACCAGGGAATAAATAAGTCACAATATTGTTTTTAAAAAAGCATAAAGGGGTTTGGGTTATACAACTTTAAATTTTGTTTGATTTTGCAAAATGCTACAGTATAACATCTCCCACAGTTTTGGCACAATTTATAAATGACCATGGAGTTGTGTTTGTGGTTATTTAAGTATGCAAATTAGTATTAAAATATGTTGGTTGAGTTTTAATAAAAACATAGCAAATCATGTTTTGACTGTGATTTCCTAGTGATTCAAACAGCAATTATTGGCAGCAAATAAGATCAAGGAAAATGATGCACACAAAACCTTTTTTAATTATGAAGGTTATTGAAGATTATGAGAAACATTATAAATAATAAAAAAATTTCCATTTACAGCATTGTCAGCCTTCACTACCAGTTTTAGTTTCACTTCAGTACAAGTTCAGTTCTTGACAACAGCTCCCTACCATAGTAAAGGTGTTCTCTGTTTAATATTCTTTCATGCATTGCGTGACTACGTGTCTGTCAGTTGTCAGAACCAGAAGTGAATGCAGAAGCTTTGTACATCAACACATGCAACTCATGTTATCTTGCTGTTTAAATTTATTTAGAAAATACCACCAGTGCATGTGAAAGCAGGAGAAAGAAGGAAAAATTAGATTGAAAAGTGGATTGGAAAGTGAATCGGAACGGTGTTCCACTACAATATCATATATAATTTTGTTACACATGTAATATGGTACTGTATTTGCACAACATCCAATATGCATGGCCTATTTCACAGAATATTCAAGCAATGCATACCTTTAGTCCATTAATGCTGGTGTGATAGAGTATTAACATGGTTAACTTGGCTTGTTTTCTTGGCTTCTACATTCTCAGCAAATCTAGTAAATGATTTAACACAGTCACAGCAAGTGAGTTGCAAGGCTCATACAGTAGTTCTGCTATATTGATCACATGACAGAAAGGAGAAATGCAATTGGCTTGGCATGATGGAATGAGGCTGCTTCCAGCTATTGTTTGCTTAAAACATTCACTTTTAAAGTTTTAAAAATAAGATTATATAGCAGTTTTAACATTAAACATTTTCTTGTAGACAATCTTGTGTATCAGAGGACAATAAAAGCCAAAATTAGTCAAAATGAGTAAAAGCTCAAGGTGAGGACAGATGAGAAGATCATCGGGTCCTTCTTCCTTCTGTCACAGACATCTATACCACATGCTGCATTTGACAAGCCACCAGCATTGTGGCTGATCAGACACACCTCTCACACTCACTCTTCACCCTCCTGCCAGCTAGAAAGAAGCTACTGAAGCATTCGGGCCCTCACATCCGGACTGTGTAACAGCTTCTTCCCACAAGCCATCCGTCTTCTCAGCAAATAGGGACTGAACTGATAAACACACGTTCACACACAGACACACTCACTCAGATAAACACAATCAACTCAATACAATGCAACTGGACTAACAAACACACATGTGCAAACATACTGATCTACAACCATCTAGCAATTTCACAGACCAAACTGCAGTTGCTTTTTTTGCAATATTTATTAGCTATTATTTGCACAAGAACTCTTTTCTATCTTGCTGCTACTTTAATAAGAAATGTTTGCTGTTTGCCCATTATACTGTAAGCACTAGCTCAACTCATTACCTGATTACCACGGAGTATTGCATTGTGTCATGTTGTCATGTTGTTGCTCTTGTTTGCACATTTGCACATGCACTTTATTTTGTCTTTTTGTTGTCTTTTTTTTTTTATAGTGCTTTGATAGTTTTATTAGTTTATGATGTTCATTTGCTAGTCAGCTAATTAGTTGTCTTAGTTAGCTAGTTCTCTCTCTCACTCTCATCTTCTATACCGCTTTATCCTGTATTCAGGGTCACGGGGACCTGGAGCCTATCCCAGGAGGCTTAGGGCACGAGGCATGGTACACCCTGGACAGGGTGCCAATCAATCGCAGGACTAGTTTACTGATACGTAATTGATAATTAATGTTAAGTGGGCATTTCAGACTCCATGAATAAGCAGGAGATTTTACATGAACACCTTGCTGCCTCTGCTAATATGGTAAAATTGGATTAAATTGGTAAATTTTATTATTAGCAGTTGCACAAACAATTAATTAAACAATGGTTTAAAACATGCAGCACATCCAAATCAAAAAACGAAAACCCATGGAAGCTTATCAAATGGTCATCCCAGTACTCATCCCTGACCCAAACCCTTTTAGTATTTGAGAGAGAAATTCATTTCTTTGTATTCTTTAGCCCCATTAAGAATTATTTTTAAAAATCATAATGCGTAAAAAATAACTCAGTGTGTACAATTTGAAAAGGGAGGATGCACAACGTATTAAATTGGGGTGTCAATAATTATGGCAAATGATTTAGCTAAAATTTATCTGTTAAATTGTCAATGTGAAATTTAACCTAATTAACCGTAAGATTATTTCATAATACCAGTTATACTCATTTTAACTGAATGTTAATAATTCTGAAGTGGAGCAGAATGTAAGTACAGTAATAAAGTTTTCTCATTCTATGGCTGTCACTTTCATGGTACGTCCCTTTTTCATGGGTCACAGCCTTGAATGGAGCAAAGGGACTATTCACACTTACTATATAATTTCATTTGATGCAGTGAATGACATGCTCAGCTTACATCTATCTTGTGCTCTTTGGGGCGAACCCAGATGTCATCAAATAAAATGCTCTGTTTCAAAGGTTAGTCAGGCTTTTCATGTCTGTGTATAGGCAGAGAAACTAGAAAAGCACAGTCATTAGCATTTAGATAGAACTAGGAACTGCAACACAGAATGACTAAACAGATGTAATCTTCAGGGTGAGATATTTTTTATTGTAGGACTACACAAAGGCATTCTTCATGTTCGATTGTTATACTCAATGCAGTAAACTGTGTTAGAGTTATAGATGTCTGCCTTTAATGGGCCTTCAGTTGGTAAGGGTACTGTAGCAGTTTGCTGAAGCTTCTGAAAGCTCATTAATAGCTACTTTGAATAATCAGTTGTATGGCTGAGAAAGTATGACGAGGTCCCTGGGCTCTGCTGTGCTCTCCCGACAGAAACATGCACAGCGTGAACAAGAACATGGGGAGGAAGACTGGAACTGTACTAATGACCTGTCAGATCCCTTCTCACTGTTTTCTTTCTCTGTCACATTGCTCTTTTTGCCAGTGAAGGAGGGAGATCCAACACATTGTGGTCATAGATTCCAGGCTTTCTGGTTGTAGCCAGCTACTGTGCTGCTCACGAAAGGGAACCGAAGTGACAGCCAAAGTATTCCCGCAGAGATGAGAGTCTCAGGTGGTTTTGGAACTATTGGAGCAAGTCATCCATTCAGCCAGAGTCAGTAATCGTTCACTTGATAGTTGATATATTTTAAATGATAATTATGTTTAGTGCCCTGCGATGGATTGGCACCCTGTCCAGGGTGTACCCTGCCTCGTGCACGAAGCTTCCTGGGATAGGCTCCAGGCCCCCCGCGACCCTGAATACAGGATAAAGCGGTATAGAAGATGAATGAATGAATGAATGAATTATGTTTAGTTTATTTAACAATGCTCTGAATTTACAGTGACTGCATTGTCAATGTCAACAGTTGCTCATAAGATGATTAGAACAGTTTTTCAAAAAAAAGTTAAATAAAGGAGATGTCTATGATACATTTGGTAATTGTTATTTTTATGGTTTACACATTGCCCTAAAACTATATAAGCACAACTGAAAAACAGAGTACAGTACATCCATACATTGGATGCTTTTCTAAAGGGGATGTGTGTGAAAAAGCAAAAAGGTAATTTGGAAACATGGTTTGTGCGTTTTGTGTGTGTGTCCTTAACTAATTAATTTCCTAGTATTTTCCCTCAATCTTTTCTACCTTGTTCTAGAAGCCCATTATTTGTTCAGATGCTGACACTGCCATTTCTGCATGATGGATTAATATAGATACATCTGCAAGTGGCAGTCTGTCCATATGGTCTGTCGGCAATAAGATTATATAATACACAGTTTAGTAGCTTCACAACATATGAGGGGCAAACATATATGAGACAAGCAAGTGGGTGTATGTGTTTATTATTTCCAGGACCCAAGGCTGTGCTATAAGATGGAGCTGTTCAGTATAGAGAGAGATAGAAAAAGGAATTAGAGTTGAAGTGAACATTCAATATTTCTCCACCTCTCTCTTTTTTTAGGTGCTCACCTCACTAGTGCTTGGATACCATCAAGATAGAAAGATATTTCAGCACACCATGATCGAACTTCCTGCATCACATCTGAAATGCTGGCCTACCCAGAACTCATTTAATAGCGAAAACATGTGGAAATGGCCTGTAGTGAGGTCAGGTATGGGGGATGTGGCAATAACTTGCATCCTAGGTCCTGAGGTCCCCACTTTTCCGCAAGTTGGTAACAAGCTATCTGTTGATTATCAAGGATCAGGCGTTCTACTCATTGTATGTTTACGGGAACAACTGCAGTACCACCTCGGCCGGGATCGTCCTTAACAGACCTATGGTCTTCTTTAAAACATTTGCACCATGCGAACATTTTGCAGCCACTGAGTCTCATCACTGTACTGTGCTTGAGGTCTTCTGTAAATGTTCACATAGTAGCATATTTATAAAGATAATAACTTAAGGTGTGCAAATATAGAATGAGCACATAGAGTCTCACACTGAAACTTGGAAATGCATCAAATTAGTCATGGCACATTTCATTCAGTATCAAGTTTAAAAATTGCAATCATAAAAGTTCTTGAAGAATGACACACATCTGTCTGGGATATAAACAGCTGTTTTTATTGTGATTATGTATGGAAATTTGAGTGATAAGTGCCCTTGGGGGAAAAATATTTCATTCATTCATGGCTATTCATTTCCAAACTCGGTTCCCTGCCAAGATAAGAATGATTCTTGATGTGGTAATTATGCCAGTTCCAAAGAAAGTATGGATGAAGTGTGTACAGAAACACCCTCTAGACCATATTAATTATACAAAAGGCCTTACAAAAATTAATTTAACATTCTGAAGATGTCTACAGAGACTTCCTTCTTATTGGGACTTAAGAGTATAGCTTATTAAATGTGCATGATTATTAAATGTAATTTAGCTTATTGTATTGCATTCAGAAGTCTGAAAATAATTTCTAGAAGTTCTCAGCTAATATATAAATTTTACAGTGTTTTTATTCAACCCAGTCAGCCAACAAACTACACATTTTAGCTCCTTTTCAGCTCCAAACATAAATTTACCAAGCAATCAATGACCATCTAATACAACAGTCTTGGAAAACACCTGTTTTAATCCTAATACATTATAAATTGCAATCTATTCACCAACAAGATGTAAAAGAAGCCTTTTTATTTGAGCAGACAACTTCCCCTGGTCTTTCTGCTACAATTTTAATATTCCAGTTCTTAATAGAGATTGTTTTCCCCAATAATATCTTCACCAGATATTTTCATGTTTTCAGTTGCTGTCTGAGTATCCCATCCTTTAGGATTGAGAATATGAATTATGAAGTGATCTTGGAAATATATAATAAGGAACAATATTGCAGCTTGATGGCTTCTGTACTATCATACATGTTATTGATATTAGATGGAAGATAAATACTATATTTCAAATTGTTTAGGAAATTAAATTAATAAAGTGATTAATTTTAAATAGAAAAACAAGTTTAAGATCCTCAACACAGCTTTGACTTAAATAATATACTGTATATTTATACATAAATAGATACACTAAAGATCAAAAGATGAGTACAAACCCCTTTTAGGTTTAAAATTCTTAACATCTTGTACTTGGTCTACTCTTCGCTTTGAGCACACTTTTCAACTGTAAAGACTGCATTTGATTGTGAAAAATGGGTAAACCAATATGAAGACCAGAGAGCTGTCTGTGGGAGAAAAGAAGGAAGAGAATTTAGAACAACTTCTCATGCATTAAGTATAGCCAGTACAACAATGTGGAATGTGATGTTGGCTGCCAGACTAGATTTTACTGAACAGATGATGAGAGACCAGATAATGCATGTCGAGAATCGTCAGTCATTGGATGTTTAAGACTTTTATCAGGCTCCAGCTGTTCTTTTCAACACTTTTGAGCACACTGTCCAGACAGATTTATGATAGGGTGATATTTACAGCCATCTTATCAGGTTGAAACATTGATTAATCGGAATATGAGCAATGTTTACATTTTGTTATTAAACATGCTAGATTTTAATCTACTTTTCTCCCTATCTTGCCGTTCACTTGTCACTCTCCTCTCAGTGTTGTCTGAAGATAGAGAAAACACTGATGTTGATGAATTTTAAATAAATCTGTGACAAGAGAATGTGGGATGGTAGATGTGAATCACATCCTTCCTAACCGTTGATCCTAGGATCCTGTACATGGGTGCAGGGGGGGCTGGAACCTACCCCAGGAGAATTTGGGCACAAGGTGGGTATACCCTGGACAGGGTGCCAATACATCACAGGGCGCACGCGCACGCGCACACACACACACACACACACACACACACACACACACACACACACACACACACACACACACACAC
>JAQMYL010000001.1:23881012-23893793 GCA_030014365.1 Clarias pachynema
CTTTCCGCATCTCAGTTTGCGTCCTTGTGCACTTGCTATCTAGAGCGCGCACGCGCACGCGCACACACACACACACACACACACACACACACACACACACACACACACACACACACACACACTCTCTCAAGGGCGCTCAACTTCTCTTTCTGGAATTCTTTCTCTGCCAACATAAATAAATAACCTTAATAGCATGCCGCAGGTGGAAATCATGAAGTGTTATCTACAGACAATGCTCACCCAGGCCTCTGCTGCCATAGTTTTTTTTATTTATTTTTTTTAAATCAACCTAATTTAAGCTTAAAGGAAAAAGCAATTTATCATTAAAAATATAGCAAATGATAACTGAATACTGTAAGAAGCTTAAAATCAGAATGACTGCCCTGGTCCATGTCAACCAGTGGATCTTCTCCAAATCAACAAAGGTAACACAAATACATAATGTACAGTATAGATACTGATATACGTATATGTTTAGATGTTTATATCATATAGCATATTATATACAGTGGGGGAAATAAGTATTTGATCCCCTGCAGATTTTCTAAGTTTGCCCGCTTACAAAGAAATGAAGGGTTTATAATTTTTATCATAGGTTTATGGTAAAGGATAGAGACAGAATATCAACCAAAAATCCATGAAGGCACATGATACAAATGTTATACATTGATTTGCATTTCAAAGAGGGAAATAAGTATTTAATCCTCAAGTGAAACATGACTTAGTACGTGCTGGAGAAACACTTGTTTGCAAGCACAGAGTTAAGACGTTTCTTGTAGTGGTTTACCAGGTTTGCACACATCTCTAGACGCATTTTGTTCCCCTATTCTTTACAGATGTTCTCTTACTTCTTAAGATTTATTGCCTGCTGCTTGGCAACTCAAAGTTTCGGCTCTCTTCATACATTTTCTATAGGATTAAGGTCTGAAGGCCTTAAGGCTAGGCCACTCTATGACCTTAATGTGATTCTTCTTGAGCCACTCCTGTGTTGCCTTGGCAGTATGCTTTGGGTCATTGTCATGCTGGAAGACCCATCCACGACCCATCTTCAGGAGGTTCTCGTCCAAAGTGTTACAATACATTGCCTGTCCATTAACTCCTCAATGCAGCAAAGTCAGTCTGTACCTTTAGCATGAAACCAGCCCTAAAGCATGTTTCCACCTCCATGCTTGACTGTAGGGATGGTGTTCTTGGGATCATAGTCAGCATTTATCCCCTCCAAAAAGTGTCAAGATGATGCCAAAGAGCTCACTTTATCCCAATCCAAATCTGGGAGCCAGAATTATTGTTGGTTGCTTGGGGATCAAATACTTATTTCCCTCACTGAAATGCAAATAGATTTATAATATTTGTATCGAGTGCTTTTTTTGGGGATTTTTGCTTGATATTCTGTCTCTATCCTGTACCATAAATCTATGATAAAAATGATAAACCCTTCATTTCTTTGTAAGCGGGCAAAGTTAGAAAATCTGCAGGGGATCAAATACTTATTTCCCCCACTATAGCTTATTAAATTTGCCAAACATTTATTTAATTAGGCTACCCAAGATAAAATGGTCATTACACAAGTGCCAGTGATTATATTAGGTGTTCCTATTTGCCCAGGATTAACCTTGTATCCCTGCTGGATAGCTGATAATGACCGAACCATTTTTTGTCACTGGAAAACCAATAAAACAGTTTTCCAGGGGTTTAACTCATACCTTGTTGCACTGATTTACACAACTCTTGTCCGGCATTGTAAAACCCCAGACAAAATTGTGACTGGTTTGGTTTTATACAGTGTCAGCAAAAAAGTATGTGACCCTTTTGGAATTTCATGGTTTTCTGCATTAATTTATCATAAAATGTGATCTGGTCTTCATATATGTCAAGGGTATTGACAAATATAATGCATCTAAAATAATAACACAAACTAAATCTGATCTTTCATGTGTTTCAGTAAGTGAATTGGAATTAATATTTGGTTGAACATCCCCCCCCCAAACACACACACACCTCCTGTATCTGTGGATCAGACCTACGCATTGTTCAAGAGGAATTTTAGCCCATTCTTCCTGGCAGAGCTGCTTTAACTCTGTCATATTCTTTGGACATCTCTTGTGTTTATGGCTCTCTTCAAGTCATTCTATAGCATCCCTATCAGGGTGAGGTCTGGGCTCCGACTTGGCCACTCCAAAAGTTTTTCTGAAGCCATTCTGTCGTGGACTTGCTCTGATGTTTTGGCTTATTGTCCTGTTGCATCATCCAACTTCTACAAAGTTTCAACTGATGTACAGACATTCTCACATTATCTTGAAGAAACACATGGAAATTCATCTTCCCCTCTATGACTCCAAGCTGACCAGGCCCTGATGCAGCAAAGCAGGACTAAATCATGATGTTTCCTTTACCATACTTTACAGTTGGGGTGATGTTTTCATGATGATATGCAGTGCCCTTTTTACATCAGATGTAGTGCTGCATGTTCTTTCCAAATAGTTTAATCTTAGTTTAAGTCCACAAAACCAAACCCGCTGTGGAGTGTAAGCAAACTTTTTAGTAAACAGTGGCTTCCTTTGTGGTGTCCTGCCATGGACACCCTACTTGTTCAATGTTTTTTTTTTTTTTTTTTTTACATATTGTCGGCATGAACACAGTTGTTAGCCAGTTTTAATTATGCCTTCAAATCTAGAGTATCCACAGCCCACAGTATTTGTAGACTGTAGACTGGTGAATTTCTAAAGTCTTTGAAATCACTTTGTAACCTTTCCCAGCTTTATGTAAATCAACAATTCTTGATCATAGATCCTCTGAAATGCCTTTTTAGTTAGGCATAGCTCACATTAGCATATTCTTCTTGTGCGGCAAAATCAAAAAAAAAATTTAGTGGTTTTTAAAACTCATTTTCTTAACAAGCCTTCAGGTACACTAACATCTGACTCGAATTAGTTTTTTTGAGGTTGTTAACTCAAGGATTCTCACTTGGGAATGCATGTGCTTGGCACTATAAGGTTTTCATGGTTGTTCTCAACAAAGACATGATCTTTAGGCACATTATATTTTTCAATACCCTTGACTTAGATGAAGATCAGATCACATTTTATGACAAATTAATGCAGGAAACCGTTTGCATACTTTTTCTTGCAACTGTATCTGGTCTGACAAGCCCACAAAGATACTTGTTGAGTTGCTGGACTTGATGCTGAAGTGGAAAAAGCCACACTGTTACCATGTCACAACTCTTGCCTGATTTTAAAGCCACCGTGAGCACCATGGTAAGTGCAGATGCTGAAAAAGAATGAGCAAAAGTAATTCTCTCTGAAAATACAATTCCCAGGCATATTGGGATATGTCTAATGGCATTGAGAGCATTGTGTTGGAAAAAAAATACTAGCAGAAAATATGCCCTGCAGCAAGACAACCAGCTTATTACCCAGCAGCCCCGCAGCTCTATCTCTTCTCCTGTTCGTCCCATCATCATTACCTTGCACTACTTGCATCACTTAGATGCCAATTACATTTAGAAAACTGTTCTTTAGTTGCTGCAGTTAATGTTCTGTTCTATGAGCTGTGTTAGATGGTTTACTGTTTAAAGAGGCCAAGCACATGCAATCACCTTTTCACTCTGATTCACTACTGACAATTTCACTGCCAGTGGATACAGCAGCCATTTAGAGACCTGAAAGGTCAGTTCTGGACATATGCATCTCATAGAAGTTTTGCAGTAAATTAAAAAAAGTCATAGATTAGAAAGTTAATTGAAAGCAGGTCTAAACATAGATACAGTACAACTTATCTACTAAAAATTCAAACCCCAACATGCAACTGTGAGAATGCTGACAGGTGCTGTTATTGCTATTGTTATTGTTATTATGAGTCATTTCTCAGCAGATGCCAAGAATGGAATGAATGCCACATTAGAGGGCAAAATGTCCTTTAAATACATCACACTGAGATATATATACATCAGTTCCATTTGTGAGCCATGTTTTGGATTCTTTGTGTCACGAAACTGTGAGAGAGAAAATAAAGCATGTCACATAATCTGACAGAATCAAGATTCAGCATCATATTATCATATTCAACTTACACCCGAGATGTATCTCACAATGGTGAGCAGCATAAAAATCAGTCTAAGACCCAGATCGGCACAGCTATATAGCATCAGCACCACCCTCTGCCTTGCTTTGTTCTTTTCTGTTGCCACTGCTGAGTTCCATTATTTGCTGATAGATAAAATTACCCCTTAATATGTTTTCCTACCGTATTTGGAGCATAAAAACACTACACTTGGTCACAACGTGTTTTATTGCTCTTTCATGCATCGAAGGCAGCTTAGTGACGATTTACTAACTAAATTGACTAACTGACAATTTATGTTGATTACCACTTGGATTAAATCCATTTACATACAGTACAGTTTTTTGGTGCTTGGCTTTTCCTCTTTATAGTCTCAAAATGTATGCCAATTAACTATTAAAACTAACTGTTATAGCCTTGGACATAAAATGATGTCTTGATTTCTAATATGTATTAAATACTATAATTATATGTATTAATATGACATAATATGACATAACTGACTAGTGTGTCAGACTGCAATCCAAAAATAAAAGACCTGACTAAAAGAAAAAAGTAGTTTTAAGTTAGTTTATTTTTCCAGCATTAAATGGAAAGCAAGCATTAACAGCATTAAATGGAAAGCAAGTGTGCTATGTAGGATGTGCAATCCCTTGATCCATACACCAAGCAGATCCCTTGATTAGAGAGGGATTTGAGATTGAACCTTGTGTTTGTAGCTCACATTCGCTGTGAACAAAATAACACAGATGGTTCAGAGGCAATTTAGGACAACTTATGAGCAATTACTATGCAGACAAAATGTTGTTTAAGATTATCAACATTATCAGATGTGTTTTCTTGATGGTAAAATCACAGTGATGTTTTGCTCTATTATAACAATATTTATGGAATCCCTCTTGTCCAATCAGATTACTCAGTTTAATTTCATCCAATCAGATTACAGATTACTGCTCAACTGATGTGGCGGTTAGTAGAGATTAGCACTGTCGCCTTGCACCTCCAGGGTCCGGGTTCGATTCCCGACCAGGCTTTGTGTGCGTGGAGTTTGCATGTTCTCACCATGCTTGGTGGGTTTCCTCCGGGTACTCCGGTTTCCTCACAAAGTCCAAATACATGCAGATTAGACTAACTGGTATTGCCAAGTTGCCCATTGTGTGTGTGTGTGTGTGTGTGTGTGTGTGCCTCCAGGAATAGTCTCCAGACCCCCTATGATCCTGAATCCAGTATTAAGCAGTATAGTTAATGAGTGAGTGAGTGCTCAACTGGTCCACCTATCTCTCAGGTATCGAGAAAGACATTAGACGCATCTAGACTCTTTTCTGTTTATGTGGTGGAATGAACGTACTCTAGATGTCTAGACAGTCGAGACACTGGCAGTCTGTAAGCAATGTCTAAAGACCTATTTGTTTCTTAGGTATTTGGGTTATCCCCCAAACAAACAAACAAATAAAATATTTTCCAACAGTGTTTGCCTGATGGTACTTCTAGTTGGTAACCTAGTGAACCAGTGTAAGGATATATTGTTGATGGAAACTTCAAAGCACTTACTGTATATAAGTCGCTCTAGATAAGGGTGCCTGCTAAATGCCATAAACGTAAATGTAATCTCTTTGGAAACACCTGTTATATAATAAAAGCTAAAGACTTATCGTAAAGCACTCAGTCAAGTCTTATTCATAATAAATAATGACCAATAACAATCACAGGAAATAGTAGTTAAGCATCTGACTTAATGTTCAGCAAAACTCTCATTACAAGAAAAGCAACATATTATTGTATTTCAGAAACAAAATCAGTGTCAGATGTGAGCAACAGTAGAATAAGGTTTAATAGATGAGGAACACTATCTATACAGCGTCACAGGCATTAAGGACCTGATGATGTCTAGAAGATTAGATAGTATTGGTGTTTAAATGAAACCTGAATCTCCCTTCAAATCCCTCTGATGCTCAGCATCAGCTCATTGTCCTTGATTCATTCACTTTTTTTTTTTTGTCAGGACAAATTCGAAGTGTCTTTGCGCACAGTGTAATTAGATTAGCTGGTGGTCTCATTACTAGAGAAGCTGCATGAACAAAAGCTGGTGTGTATCTTTGTAAGGATGAAACAGTTCTGATTCCTAGGCCTTATGAGGTTTAACACAAATGCACCTTGAAGAGTAAAGGAATTTGGATTACTGAAATGTAAGAAAAAGTTTGCCTTTAGCTATTTGTCTATACTATTTGTCTACACCAATATCTACAAATTCATTAGCGTGGATAAGTCTCATCTTCGCATTTTCAAGTTTCAAGATTCAAAATTAGAGCTGAGACTTAATGTTAATGTAAATATGCACGTCCACAGTGTGAAATTAACACTCAGTGTGTTAACACCCTTCAGTGTTATATAGGTCCAGGTATACTTGTATATTGAATCAACAATGTGGATTTTACTGTGTATGTGTTTATATTATAAATAGACTCTGGATTTAATGTACCACAACTGCTGAAAAAATTTAAAATGTAAAACTCTTCAGTGTCCTTCAGGGGAACCGTTAATGGGTCTACTCTCCAGTGTTGATTTAATGCTATTTCCCACCGGACCTGTACAAACACTAGTGATTTTGCTTTGTATGTGATACTCCCAGAAAAGGGTTCTATAAGTCGGACCATTTAAGGAAACTAACAGACCTAAATTTCACCCCAAAGAGCCACTTTTCCCTACGATTGTAGACATTTAAGAAAAGAAAAGAAAAAAACAAGCTGATGGAAGAAACCAAAGCTCCGTTGAAATATGACCAACACAATGTCTCCATGCCAATGCCAGAAAGTCAGAAGAAAATGAGTGACGCCATACATGTAGCATGCAACTAAATACTGTACCTGAGTTTTTATTACCTTTAAAAGCCATTTTGTTTGATCTGATCTAAATCACTAACAACAACTTCATTAAACTTCACTACAAGTGAAAAGAACAAAGGAAGATGAAGAAGCCTTCATTAGTCATGGAGACATTTAAGGGCCATTTAGGGGCCATGTTCAAGAGCCCAACAGTGGCAGCTTGAACCCTCGATGTCCTGAGCCATTACTGCCTTAAACACGTTGAATGCAGTTTCATAATGGGCATGAGATACTTAATTTAAGGTTGTTGTGTTAAATTTTAAGCATGTACATTATTTAAACATAAATTATAGATTATTTAACCTATTTCAACTATTAATCATGCTGTGGTCATGGGTTCAAGTCTGATTGTTATATGACTTGAATAATTAATAACTTAAGTTTGTACCTAATGAAACTTTACACAATTTTATTTAGTTTTAAATAAATTAATGAAGAAAACTATTTATTCTACTGTTGTCATGCTGGAATATTAGTTTGCAATGTGTGTATTTGTCACAAAATAATTGCATAATATATACAACTTGCAAGGCATACAAAAAGCAAAGAATGTAGAAACATTTCTAAAAAATACGTGCTTGTTTTTCCTGATAAATATAACATAAGGAAAGCATAATCCATAAATATATAAGTATATAAACACCTGACCCGTATACCTCTATGTGGGCCATCCCTGAACTGTTGCCATGTCTAAAAATTCTTTGCATGATTAAGCTTCAAGAATTTCCTTAACTTGAACTAAAGGGCCCAAATATGCTCTAGCCTGACAATGCCCCTGTGTATAAAGCAAGATCCATCTATATATAGTTTTCCACAGTTGAGATAGATGAATCTCTGTGACCTGAGCTCTGACTTCACCACCACGAAGCAAGTTTAGAATGGACTGGCAGTTGATCTTGGATATGTGTTTCCGTACAGTTTCATGGTCCCCCAGTTCAAACCTGAGTTTTCTATAAATGTTCTTCCAGTGCCTATGTGGGTTTTGTCTAATTATCCAAAAACATGCCATTAGTTGGATTTGCTATGTTTAATTTCTCCAAGGCCACTGAATATGGACTGGCATCTCATTCAAAGTGTGTTGCACTCAGGTCCTACCATAACCTTGGACAGAACAAAGTGCTCAAGATAAATATAAGATAAATGACAGAATAGCACAGTAACAATATTCCAATAACTGTTTAACAATTTAAAAAACGTTGAAAGGGACACTCTGAAATGCATGTTTTGGTGGAGACCATGTCTGACTGCCTATCAACTGTTGTTGTGGAATAATAACAGCTGTTATTTTTTGTGACAATGATTTTCCTATATTCACTTTCAAAAGTATAAAAGCAATCTAGCTATATCTTAAAAAGGCTAATGATCGTTGAGTCGGAGATCGACTATAATTATGTAGCCATAAAAAGATTAGAAACCTCATTATGATTAGTAATGTGACATGCTGCAATACAGTATGTACTGTACAATAAAAACAAAGCTCCATTTACAGTAGGGATCCTAATGAACATTCTAATGTGCTATAGCTACATGACTGTAATAGACCTCTAATATTTCTAGCACACTAGAGTACGGCTGATCCTCCAACACTTGCAGTTCTAGACATACTGTAATAACAGATATATTAATTTTAATATAATTTTCAGGCCAATCATGTTACTTTTCATTTCTTTTTTTGTTGCTTTGCCAAAACTGAACTTTTAGAAAAAAATAACAGAGTAAGACATTTATTTAAAATGTGACATTTCTACTGACATTGTTAATGTTTTACAAATTTGTACATGCAATTTTAGCCCAATGAACACACTATAAAAAGCTGTGTCCTTCCTGCAGACGGTCCATGACCTTGGCCAGGGTTCCATCAGTGAGTGCTGCTCAGTTTACTTTTGCTAAATCAAGATGGATTTATTTCCTGGGAGAGATGAGTCTTAGCTAACTAGATAACAAAATCTAATATTACAGATCGTCTTGCCAACTCTCATTGTGAAGGCAGAATAACAACAACAAAACAAAAACCCAACAAACACACACACACACACACACACACACACACACACACTCAAGCGAAACATACATATACTTAGCTATATGAATAAACTTTAGCAGTGCTTAAACATAGCAGTTATTGTATTAAAGAGCTGTAACATTTAGGTGTAACTGATACTTAATTTCGATATTAAATACAAAAAATTTTATCAAAATGTAAAAATAAATATATTGGTATACAACAATCTGCACGAACAAAATGCTAAATGTAAATCCCTTTTAAACATGAAAGCAACGTTGCAACCTTTATTTATGTGCTATTGCTTTATTATAATTTTAGTTCCCTTCACTCAGAACTGCAGGTAGACTGTGATTCTGTCCTACACCATGAGTTGCAGATTGTCTGCAATTATTTCATCACTTGTAATTAGGCTTTAGTTTCCTCTTCAGTAATGTAAGATCGAATTAAATTGGATGCTTTGGGTTAGGACTAATCAGAAAAGAGCTGTCTCCAAATGATGCTAGAAAGGTGCAGGTATTTTGCAATCATTCTACAAGAAGCAATAGTGACTTTGAGTACAATGTGAGGAATTAAAACTGGTCTAGTTGCTTTATGTTCATTATGCATTTTCACTCTGCCATGCAGAACTCAAAGAGCTTTTACTATTACACACATTAAGTTTATAAATAAGCACATACATTACTAGCCATCAAACTATTATAAATTGAAATGTGTTGTCATAGAAACAGGCTTTGCTGTTGGTTGTTTAATGGAGGCTATTCAATGTTCCTGAATTTTGAATATAGACTGAGCCTTGGTTTGTGTATATTTTATTATCTCAATTTTTGTTTGGAGAGCCCTTATTCATTAGAGCAGGGCAGATATTAACTCCTGGAAAGATGTATGAGTGGATTTGTGATGGCACTTAAAACAAGACTGAGAAAAATTTTATGACCTTAAAATTAGATAGAATTTGAGGGCATTTGATTAGCTTGAGCTGTATGGATGAAAAATGTTTTGCACAAAATTGCCCTCGTATACATTTCAGGTAGTTACTGTACATGAAACACACTGTGATTTATTTAGATTTTGCAGCCAATAGAATTAAAGAAGTCATCAGACTACAAAATTAATTTAGGCCTAAATTGAATTGAATGAATGGTTCTTTTGTGTGAGGTTGTTGCAAATAAAACATTCTTTACAGGTGCCTCAAAAACATAATAAGCAATCAGTATAGACAATGTCCAACAGACAGACATTTAATCCTTTTTTTAGCTGAATTTAAGGGTATTATAGTGAAAATTTATGCACGTATGTATATTTACATGTATGTACTGTATGCACGTATGTATGTAGGTAGGTATACTATCGTGCTCTGACTAAATTGATATTTCTGTGGAAATGCTCTTATTTTACTGTTAAACAGAACTGGGAGTTTTACACCAGCCAAAGGAACACCATCCTGAGGATTGAGCCGAGTATTGCAAAACTCAATAACTTTTTAGTTCGGTACGCAGGTCTGAAAGTCAATTGTGTATGTCTGTGCTACTCTACTAATGAACCAGCTTTACGGTTTGCACTTTGTTCTTTTTATATGCTTTAATGCTCTATGCGCTTAAGCTCCAATGTCATTCAGGATTAACACAATAGAAATTCATTAGAGCTTCTCTTGTGCTGCTGAAGGTATTTTATAGACCTGAAATATCATCAGCATTAACAGGGCTTAGATTTCATAGAAATGGCCTCAATTCTTTTCAGTGCTTACTCATTTGGTTGTAAGAACTGTGTATATGGCTCTCAAACTTTGCATAATCTGAACAAATATACACAGTCTTTAACTTTTTAAAAGTTAAATACACTAACACTCTAAGATTTGATCTCTTTTACCTATGATTATTGCCCACAGTGTGATGGCTAGTTAATGTGTAAAGATGATTCCTCATGCTTCCAGAACCACTATTTCACAATTTGAGTTCTGGAATAAGAAGAACACTTTTATAGATGTGATAACTTGGTCATTCAGTACATTCAGGTCATCAACTGACATTGTTTATTGCCACATAACATTGCTGAGCCTAGACCTCACCAATTGAAGCAACAGATCATAACACTGCGTCCAGAGGCTTGCATTGGGCACTATATATGATGGGTGCATCACTTCCCTTCATATCCTAATGCACTCATCTCTCTGTAATAGGGTCAATTTGGAGTAATCAGATCACCTTTTCCATTGCTCCATAGTCCAATCTTTATGCTCCCTAGCAAATTCAAGCCTAAATGTTGCACAGTATATAGTATGTAAATGCTCTTATTTTCATTAATTAAATAAACAGAGCTTAGTTTTTACTGTTAATATTTTTACCATGCAACTTCACAGAATGTTTAAGTGATAATTTTTTCCACAATGTTCAGATGGTTCAGCACTATCTTTCCAGGTTTTGATAATGTGTTGTGTTCTAAAATGGCACAATTCTCTTTTATCCAGGCAGTATATATTACCCCCCCCTTGATTATAACCTTACAGTATATTGACACCTGCCTCACTTAGGCATCAAGGGAGAAGTCAGTCCTCAAAGTTGATGTGCTAGAAGCAGGACCATTGGGAAAGCATAAGGATCAGAATGACTTAAACAATGCCAGTGGCTAAAAATCAGGGTTAGATCATATCCAAGTGGCAGGTCTTCTGGGGTGGTCAGGCTCTACAAAAAGTATTCCAAGAAAGGACAAGTGGTTAACTGGTGACAGAGTTATGGTGTCCATGGCTCATCAATCCACATGGAAAGCAAAGGTTAACCTGTTTGATCCAATACCACAGAAGAGTTGGTATAACACAATTTACTAAAAAGTTCTGGCTATAACAAGAAGGTGTCAGAACACATAATCCATCACAGCTTGCTGTGTATGGTATTGCATAGTTAGAGTGCTCTGTCCACTGCTGAAAGCTTCTACAATGGGTGCATGAATGTCAGAAGTACTGTAGACCATGGAGCAATAGAAGAACGTGGTCTGGTTTTATGGATTACGTTTTCTAAACACGTGACTGACTGAGTGTGTACCTCACTCACCTTTATAATAGATGGCTCCAGGATGTGCTATGGAGATCGACTCCGTAAATACCTCATTTGGTTGCACAAAATAGGTTAATATGTGGTTTGCTTAAAATCTTCTTCAGTTGAATGAGAATAATTCAGATGTGGTCATCTTTTACCCTTATGAAAATGTAAAGTATGGATTACAACTTGGATTTCATACACAAATAAACTTTGTTTTTGATAGAGTAGTCTTTACCAGCTCAGTCATACAACTCTGTTATATGGAAATCTTATTACACCTCACCTTGATTATTGCAATTCTCTCTATATTGGACTTTGTTTTACTCCATCATAAGCATGCTGAAATTACTTCTTACTGGCACAAGGTTAAGAGACAATATTTCACCAGTCTTGGCAGTCTCTACATTGATCTACTATCAAACTCATTCTTCATGTTCCACAGTCTTGTTTAATACAGAAGGGTGATCAGTAACGGTGCCTAGACTATGGAACCTGCTGCCTCTTGGTCTCTGATTAGTATCAGATCCAGCTCTTGCTCAATTAAAATCTTGTCCCAAGATTCATCTCTTGACTTTGGCTCATCACTGTCCTTAATTTTTGGCAAATTCTCATTTATCCATGAAGTAGGTACTTTGCTCTTAGAGTACAGTGAAACCTCGGATTACGAGTAACGCGGTTTCCGAGTGTTCCGCAAGATGAGCAAAGATTTTTAATAAATTTTGATTTGGAAAACGAGCATTGTCTTGGTTTACGAGCACCGAATATCATGTATCACGCATGCGCTTCTTGTTTTGACGCCG
>JAQMYL010000001.1:23900275-23910614 GCA_030014365.1 Clarias pachynema
GGATAGGCTCCAGGCCCCCCGCGACCCTGAATACAGGATAAAGCGGTATAGAAGATGAATGAATGAATGAATGAAGAAAAACTGCATATTGTCAGTTTAACACATTAACGCAGATATAGTTTATAGTAAACTCGTTTAAGCATCAATATGATTTCGTGCCTTCAGCTTAACCCTGCCATCTAGTAGTCTGGTTTTAAAAGACCTACTGTATACAGTATGTGATCACACCACTTCAACATGGCACAAACTTAACTACTTGTTACAGACTGCACAACCTTGAGGATTTTTTTATACAACAACAACAAAGTGAAAACCACAATATCCAAACTTTAAATATAAACGCTTTTAACTTGATGAGCATCAGAACATGATTTTGAATCTATAATGTTTATGTAATGTAAAATAAAGGTTTTAATTTCTTACACCAGGTCATCAGAAGGCAAGTATTTGTTTGTACTTATATATACTTATTAAATACTTATATCTTTCCATGAAATGTCTGGGTTAAAATATTAAACATTCTTTTATTAATTGTAGAAAATGGCAGTTTATCCTCCAATTACACTGCCTGTAGTGTTCAATGTGCATGTCCTACAGTAAACACCCACAATTAACAATACACTTACAAAAACAGTATGCTTTTTAATAATTTGAACATTACAAGTTATCATCCCATTATGAAAAATAAAGCGTATGAAAAAAATTAACAATGCATTAACAAAAATGTATTGTAAATTTACAGTTCAAATTGTTTAAAATGCAAAATCCCTGACACCTGCTAGAAAGAAGCTGCAGCTCCCATGTTTACTTGTAGCATATCATGTTAATGCTGTTTTAAATTTTTTTCAGCTAAAATCAGATTCCTTTTAAAAAATTCACCTACAATAAGCAGCTGAGCATCAGAACTGGACCATGGAGGAATGGAAGTGGTCTGACGGTCAGATGAATCACATTTTCTTTTACAACATGTGGATAGCCTGATGATGTGCTGAATAAGCAAATCCGATACATGGAGACCCCGCATTGCAATTAGCAAACTTAAAAGACTGCTGCTAATTTGTTGGCGTCAGATTACACAAAATTCCTCCAGAGATCTTGTGGATTCCAGGCCTTGAAGAGTCAGAGCTGATTTAGTGGCATAAGTTGGACCAACACAAGTTTAGGCAGGTGGTTTTAATGTTATGACTGATCAGTGTGACAGTACTGGTTTGCATTTCTGTATTACGTCTAAAGATTTGTTTTATTTTTTATGAATGTGATTGACTGTAGACTTCTGCATATATACAAATCAGTTTAATGCACTGTTGCCTTGGGTAAGAAGAGAATTTTGTTTTTTAATGGGAACCCTGGATGCTGAGTTACATTATTAAATGATTTATAGAGCTGCTGCAGAACTTTACTGAAGCAGAAGTAAGGAAGAAAAGAGACGGAGGAATCCTTCATCCTTTTGAGTGAATGATGTCTGACCCTGAGGATTTGGATCGAAAGTCCTCAGCTGAGGAGCAGAGAAGCTTAGGCATCACAGCAACACACATCATCAAACTGCAAAGCAGACTAACAAGGACACACACACACACACAAAAGTACTGTAATAATGCTCAAATGCACTGATTGGTCAGATTTACAATATACTGTCTGTTTACTGTCTGTTTATATGTTCAGTCAGATTATGTCACAGCATCTATCTTTTTTACTCTTTGCAGTACTTAGATAACTGGCTGTAGTTTAACCTAAAATCAAAATGGTGAGTAAAAGCAATGTTATGAACAGTCATGTTCTGGATATAATAATCTACTTTAAGCATGGACAACTTAGCAAATAAACAAGGGCGTAAGCTACTCAACTACTAGCTACTAAAGACAGACAGACAGACAAACAGACAAATAGACAGAGAGACAGACATGTACGTGGGCTTCAACCTGAAATAATAGATTTCCATAGAAATTAAAGCTGATCAGGTTATTTTTAGTTTTTACGTTTTACATACCCAACGACAGGTCACATATATTGCATGTACCATCACTACACACCACTCCTGATTTTTTATTTATTTATTTTTTTACATATTTTTTACACTTAAAAGTAAATACAAAATTTCATTTATGAAGGAAAAAAGCTGTCTAAACCTACCTGCCATACACACACACACACACACACACACACACACACACACACACACACACACACACACACAGGCCTG
Organism: Clarias pachynema; assembly: GCA_030014365.1. Lineage (NCBI taxonomy): Eukaryota > Metazoa > Chordata > Actinopteri > Siluriformes > Clariidae > Clarias > Clarias pachynema. The sequence goes on from JAQMYL010000001.1 coordinate 23,902,476, forward strand.
ATTACTTCCAAACCTGCTAAATGAAGAAATCACTTATATAGAACCTAAAGTCCAGCATGCTAACAGATCTCACATCATGCTAACACATCATGCCACGGTCAAGAACAGGTGTGAAACAAAGTGATATGTATCAGTCTGGAAAGGGCTACAAAGGGATAAGCCTTTGGAACTCCAGCAAGCCTACGTAGAAGAGAGCCATTATCCACAAATCTAAAAAAACTTGGAACGGTGGTGAACCTTCCCAGGAGTGGCCAGCCTACCCAACTCCAAAAGCACAATGACTACTTATCCCGGAACTCATAAAAGAAGTCAGAAGAACATCTAAAGAACAGCAGGTCTCATTTGCCTCAGTTAAGGTCAGTGCTTAAGAGGTAAGAGTTCCACTCATGGGAGAGTTCCAAGGCGAAAGCTACAGCTGACAAAAAAAAAAAAGAAAAACACAAAGACTTGTCTCACATTTGTGGAGTGATGAGACAAAAGTTTAACTTTTTAGAAGGTGTGCGTCCTGTTACCTGTGGTGTAAAACTGGGATATGTACGAATATATGTGAAAAAATATTTTCACTGTGTTTTAAGGCACGTGAGATAAATTATTTAATCTTAATTTTTTATCTTAATCTTAATACCAACAGTCAAACATGGTGGTGGTAGTGTGATGGTTTGCAGCTTGAAACTATTAATTCTGCACTCTACCAGAAAATCCTGAAGGAGAATGTCTAGCCATTATTTCGTGACCTCAAGCTCAAGTGCACTCGGGTTATGAAGCAGGACATTGATCCGAAACACACCAGCAACTCCATCTCTGAATGTCTCAAAAAAAAAAAAAAAGATGCAAATGCTTAAATGCAGATGTTGCCATCGAGGGTAGCACGACCAGTTATTAGGTTTAGGGGCAACATTTTTTTTTCACATAGAGCTAAGCAGGTTTGGACAAATATTTCCCATAATAAATAAAAAACTGCATTTTGTATTTACTTGGGTTGTTTTTATAATATTAAAATTTGTTTAATGATCTGAATCATTTAAGTGTGACAAATATGCAACAACAACAAAAAAAAAACGAATCAGAAAGAGGGCAAATACTTTTTCACAGCACTGTACATGTGGTGGTCAAATTCTTGATTTTCTCATGTTGGTATGAAAGATCCCCCTAGAGAACTATATTCCATTTTTATCCTTAATGTGTGCATGCACACTCTTGCGTGCAGTTAATCTCTGCATATTCCACACCACTGGCACATCACTTTAAAAACCTGAAGCACATTTAACGAGACCTTCGGCACTGTCTTGTATGTTATATGACTAAAAAGGTTATCATCAGTTTAGCTCACGCAGAAGTTAAACAGAAATCATGAAAGATGGGAATGAATTAGATTGTACAGAAATGGTGTTATAATTTCGACAACAACTGCACTACTCTGTAAATTTTGCCATGAAATACCACGTAAAAAAATAAATAAATATGGCAGCAAGAGGCAGAAATCCAAAGCCTTTTTGTGTACTCATCAATATGGTGTTTTCTTTTAGCAGCACGAATGCTGTGCTGCGCACAAACACTGAGTCAACATACAGAGTTCATTACAGCATGTGAAGCTAGTCAAGCATTAAAAAATCACTCAGAGGGCAAAGCTAGTCGAGCGTACCTTAATCATACTGAGAGAGATAGAGAGAGAGATGTCTAAAGGCATATAAAAACAAAGACATAAAAAGGTGTTGGAATAGATTTTTTTTCTATTTTTTAAAAGAATTACTTCTTTATGATTGCACCAAACATGGAACATAACAGTACATTTCACACACACACACACCTACTGCCAGCCCCTCATGCCCTAATTTACGCACAATTTTTATTAACAAGTATGACAAATAAGTGCGTGACGTATGGGTGAAGTGTGTGTGATTGAGGGAGTGAAGTGTGACACTGCATGATGCAGACATGAAAGATGAGCGTGCCTGGAAGCCATGTTATGAAAGACACGCTCAGTACTCAAAGACACAAATGTTCACACAGAAACACACACACACACACACACACACACACACACACATATATATATATATTGCAGCAGAATTTTATACCTAACATTTTCTTTAAAAATAACCATACAAATAACAGATGTACAGTGCCATTATTATTAATAATAATAATCATTTAAAAAACCTAAATATATAGTTTAGAGTAAACATCATACAATATGAGTATTCTTAGGAAAGACTGTTTTGATCAAATTAAAAACATTTTTCTTGTTATGGTCTGTAAAAAAAAGATAGGTGCCAAATTATTGACATTATTAAAAAATATTATTAATAAATGCAAAACACCTGTCAGTGCTCATCAATTTGAATGTGTTCTTATTTTTCTGTATTAATTTAATCATTTAATCATTCATTTAATTAAATTGAATCATTAATCATTTTAATGAGGGGTACTATTCATTCTGCAGAGCACTGTAAATACTTGCTTTCATCGTTCTAGTAATCCAAACTCTGCACAGTGCTGTATCTACTGCTTTGAAAATCCACTCTTATCCTCATGGAAAGAGTCAGGTTGAGGGCATGCTATGCTAAAAAATAGATATATCACTAGCTATCATTTTGTCTTTATGTAGTATGCTTCACCATGAGAAAAGTATGTATGTATTTATTTATTTATTTGTTTGTTTATTTACAATAAATATATTGGTACCATGAAGGAACATCTCAACCATTTGAAAGAGAAGGTTAAATGGCTCAAACTTACAGGTTTGCTAATCAGAAAGACATCCAAATGAGAATTGCTTACTTTACATAATGAGGTCAAATTGAGCTGCTTGTTTTTCGCATAGTAAATATAGACTTGCATATGATCTCCCTGATTGCCTGTGGTATGATTATTCATTCAGATCTTAAACACTGAGATTTATTGTAAATGCAACTGCCTCAAGTTGATAATACATGATAATTCTGATAATAAATATCTCAAATGCAAGCTACAGGTAAACTTTGTTATTTGTTTATTTTCTCTTACCGCTTAATCTGTACTTGGAGCCTATTCCAGTGCACTAGGCTGGGTACCCCCTTCACACACACACTGTGGGCAATATGGAAACATCAGTTTGCATATTCTGCATGTCTTTGGACTGTGGGAGGAAACCTGAGTACCAGGAGGAAACACACCAAGTACGGGGAGAATATGAAAACTCCATGCATGCAGACCTAAAGGCAGGACTCAAACCCTCAACCCAGCACTACACCACCATGCCACCTGCACAAAAAACTAATGTGAGAACACACTGAATTCAACTGAAACAAATAGACTAGCAGCACTAATTCCTCATCTTTCAAAGATAAAATGACATCTATATAATCTTTCATTTTGGATTATGAATATCAGACTAACAAATGTAAATGTACTAAAAAAATCTGGATTATTTTAAACACTGTGAAACCAAGAAACCAAGAACAACAACACCACCACCATACTGAGAATAGTATGGAGAAGTCATGCTTGAGCTGTTTATCTCCAGGCAGACTGTGGATTCAGTGACAGCCAGTAAGAGCTAATATTTTGCAGCTCACTTCACTAAAGCACTTACTGTATAGAAAGTCATGATCTTATTTACTTTATAAAGTAAAAGTAGATGGTCTTAGCACACGTTGTCTTTTCAAAATAAAAACTGCATAACAGGACAGGTAGCAAAACATACATTTAGTGCTCTTTTTGGTTTAGCATGTTTTGTAGGGGAGCGAACATGACATGAATTATTACAAACTTTAAAAAAAAATAGAAAATATTCAATTCAGCGGTCTCTCTCTCTCTCTCTCTCTCTCTCTTTCTAATAGATTCATTTTTGTGCTACTGATGGATATCAGATTTTGGTCCACTTATCATTAACTAATTGCGCACACATAAAATGGAATACAATTTTAGGTCTTAATACAAGCCTACATTTTTAAGCCCTGCAACACAGTTGAGCATTTGGGCTAATGCAATGAAATCAGTCTGTTTATTATTCATTCCATGGAGTCTGCACGGAAAATTGCCACTGATTTAAATAGAGCTAACCCAATTTTACCCAGAAGGAACCATCATGTATTAAGACCATGTAATAAGCACATCAAATATCATCGAAAGAGCTCCCTTGAGTTATAGTCATTAAAATAATCAGGGATGCCTGGGTTTTAATCACAAACACTAGTTGTCTGTCAATCAAAAACCTCCTGAAAAGCACTGCCCTTTGTGAAATGTATCCTTTATGAATAGCCTTTAATGTCATTATACACATGCACATATGTTTACTATAACATACTGTAGTTCTATTCATACTCAAGCTTGAAATTAAACTCTCGCCAGAGTGCAGTCCTAGCCACAATATGGTATCGACAGAGAGTGGGTTTTAGACCTCAACCTTTGGATCCAAAACCAAATTTGCCCACAGAACCAGAATACGAGGTGAAAAACCCACAAAAAATTAGAAGAATATGCAAAACATTACACTTTGAGCCCTAATCACCAGAGCACCACCTGCTCTGCCACCCGGTCACCAGGAAAGGTTTTCAGATTTAATACATAAAATAATTTAAAATAAATAAATAAATAAATAAAAATCCAACCCTAGTTACACAAGTTCAAAACACATATTAAACCCTGATTAAGTGATGCTACATTGACAGCCCACATGTCAAACTTGATTTGGTCTAAAAAATGTACCTCTCAAATGAATGTGGAATAAACAAGTGAGCAAGTTTCCGAGTGGTTTGAACACAAGTTAAATTCTCGATGAAAATGAAGAGACATATTTACCCAACAGCCAACAGCATACAACAATCTAAACAAAATCGGGCTTATGACATGGCAATATCAAAACTGCATTACTTGATAAGATAATATTACTTACTTCTAGTGACAGAGATGCTCCAGTGTGTGTGTCTATAAGGATTCCTGCGCAGTCATTTGCACATTGCACAGGACTGAAGTACACAAAACATATATGTTGTAAACATAGTTTATACATTTCATTTATACAGTTCTTATTTTTTACATGCTTACATTTTTTGATATTTTACATATTTCTACTTTCTACTTTATCTTATCTTATTGTAACAAAATTGTAGATTTTTATATTTTATTCTTTCCTATTAGCATTTTGCATCCTCATTTCCTTTTTCCTTTTCAAGGTCACAAACACTTGTGTAAGCATTTCACTGCATTTCATACTGTGTATGGTTGTGTATGTGACAAATAAGAACTTTAATTTGAAATAGTTTGAAATAGACATACTTCCCGGTATCGAACCGCCCCATTATAACTGCAAACTTGCACAAATTCTGCTATCTAAGAAATTAACTTAAACTGTTTTTCATAAACCACAGGTTCCTAAAACTGGTCCTGGAGTACAGCTGTGCACATATTATCATTCCTCTCTTAACTGAAGAATGGGTGATAATAAATATTAGTCTGATCAGGTGTGTTTGAAGCGGCATGGTAATGGCCTTGTACCTCCAGGTTTTGGGTTCGATTCCTGCCTCTGGGTCTGCGTGCATGGAGTTTGCATGTTCTCCCTGTCTGTGGTGGGTTTTCTCCAGGTAGTCTTGTTTCCTCCCACAGTCCAAAGACATGCAGATTAGGCTAATTGGTGATGCCAAATTGCCCATAGTGTGCGTGAATGGGCGTGTGTTCAACCTCGCCCAGGTTGTACCCCGCCTCGTGCCCCAAGTCTCCTGAGAACCCCCATGACCCTGTATGCAGAATAAAGTGGTAGGGACGATGATGAGGTGTGTTAGGAACAAGGAAAACACTAAAACGCACAGGACAGGGGAGTACTCCAGGACCAGGGTTGCAGAGTTGGACCAAAGGATGGTTGGAAAAATTAATTGTGTGGCAGGTGGCAAGGTGGTGTAGTGGTTAGCACTATCATCTTGCACCTCCAGGGTCCGGGTTTGATTCCCTGCCAGGCTCGATTCACGTCACTGTGTGCATGCAGTTTGCATGTTCTCCCTGTGCTTGGTGGGTTTCCTCCTCCCACAGTCCAAAGACATGCAGATTAGGCTAATTAGCATTCCCAAATTGTCCGTAGTGTATGTGTGTGTCCTGTGATGGATTGGCACCAAGGGTGTTCCCTAAGTCTCCTGGAATATAGACTCCAAGCCTGTGCACCCTGAATATAGGATAAAGCAGTATAGACGATGAATGAGTGTGGGAATCGTGTGGCATGGCACACAGTGAAAACCAGACAGATGAACCATCTTACTTACTTCTTCACTCACCCACTGACTGGTTAATAAGAAGCTGCAACTATAAATCAAGACACACCTGGGGGCGGAACGTACACATTCTAGAGAGCATTGAACTATAGGTACTCAAAACAGTTAGATTCCAGATTTTATTCTCAGAACATTAAAAACAAATCCTTGGATAATATTGTCATACTGGGCATGAACAGGTCCAAAAATAAGTTTTATTTATTATTTTTTTTAAAAAGGTTTTTTAGGTGCACTATATCTGGCTGTTATACAAATTATTTAAAGAAACGTCCACCCATAGGAAACCATGCCTGGAGACCCAGATCATGCCTGCGATTACTCAGGATCTGTGATGTCATGTATGGGGGGACAGAGTGGATGAGGAGAGAGAAATAGAAGAGGAGACGGGTGGAGGAGTCGGTGCGCACTGGACTCTCCGCGCTCCTCGCGTACGGACAAAGTTTACTTGCTGCGCTTTTTTTTTTTTAAACTGAGGAACAGCAGCGCTTCTTTCTGCACTGGTTTTACTGGACCTTACAGCATCCAGGTAAGTCCAACCCTTCCAAGCTGTACGTATTCTCTAAATGAAACTGTATAAATAGAGAACTATTGATTGTTACTGAGGGTTTTTTTATTAAAAAAAATTTTTTTTGGAAGACGTTTGGATAAAATCGTACTAGAGCGATCGCATTTAAACGAATATTGTTTGATGTGTTTGCGCAATCAGGTTTAGTGCTCTCGTTTTTATTAAACTTTATTTTTGATCATATTAAAACGACATCCGACACCGCATGATGCGAGATCACGTTGCACCTTGATAAGTTGGTATCTTCTCCCTGACAGCGCGGAGGAGACATGGACTCGGACCTGGTGGACACGTTGAGGGAGGAGAAGTGTGTGTCTGAGTGTGAGCTGAACGCGTCCGTGAGCAGCGAGGCGGATCCGCGCAATGTGCCGCCGGAGTACATGTCACCTCTCATCCCGGTCATCACCGCCGTCTACTCCGTAGTGTTCATAGTGGGGCTGGCGGGGAACTGCCTGGTGATGTATGTCATTATCAGGTAGGGATCCAAAGTCATAAAGTCATAAATATACAGGCTATATGGTCATCATCATCAATAAAAATCAAGACAAGCTCAAAAATATATGCACACCTGATCCAGAATATACAGTATATACTGTAAATGAAAAATAATGTGTGTTTGCAGGTTAAATCCCTTTTAGTAACCATCAACAAGCTTCTGGCAGAATCCTGCTTGGATGTCTGACCGCTCATCTTTGCAGAATTGCTAGAGTTCAGTTCACTTTGGTGGTTTCCTGGCACAGACTCGATGTATAATTAAGCACGGTCTACAAATTTCCAATAGGTTTCAGGCTCTAAAAGCTTAAAGCCGTTCCACAAACATTTATGAGGTGTGTTTAGAGTCTTGCAGGAACACAGAATTTTGTACGATCTAGCTGATGAATTGAAGTTATGCTGCTCAGTAAATTCTGAGCTGGTCTTCCATCTTCGTTATTCCACCCACGTTGTGGAACGCACCACTTTGATTGCCAACAAAACAGCTCCAAACATGATGCTACTATTGTGTTAACTGTTAAGCATGGTGGTGGTAGCATCATGTTTTGGAATGCACCATTTTCACTGGCAAAAAAAATTAAATAAAAAACGCTCCAAAACGTGATGCTACCACCACCATGCTTAGCAGTTGGTCTTGGGGGTGAAAGCCTTATCTTATTGCTCCAAACATATCTATGGTCAAAACTGTTCCATAAAGCTTTTTCTATATTCATGTGGTCTGCTGAAAACAAGCCTGAAGGTTTCAATTTTAGAACTTCTTTCTTTCTTTCTTTCTTTCTTTCTTTCTTTCTTTCTTATTTTCAGGGCAATATAAAATTTGCTTGACTTTCAAGAGAGACT
>JAQMYL010000001.1:23934413-23945564 GCA_030014365.1 Clarias pachynema
GGCAAAATCATTAAATTCAAATTTTGAAGGTTGGCTTTTACTACGAGGTTGAGTCAAAAACTTTCCACTCTCCATTACATCACATCTGCCCAAGCTGTCGTTTTTGAGGTATTAAAGCATCCTACCTATAGTCCCGATCTTGCTCCATCAGACTTTCACCTGTTTTGTCCCCTGAAATTTAATACTGTAGTCCTAAAAATAAAATAAAAAAAAGCATCATAGCGTACCCTAACCCATCTTAAAGCTGCACAGAGCACTTTGTCATTTGCTGGGCAAAATCATTAAATTCAAATTTTGAAGGTTGGCTTTTACTACGAGGTTGAGTCAAAAACTTTCCACTCTCCATTATATTAAAACTTCCATTGCTGTCTTATAAGCACTTTCCGTTCAAGGCTATTGTCTTCCCAGTCACTGCTGTGCAGGTGTGAACGTGTTACATCAGTACATTTGAAACTGCAGTGCAAGCAAAAATTTGTGATTTGCACGAAAGAAGTGCAGTGTGCGGGTTTCATTTTTTGTGGTGTGATGGTGTACCTGGTGCTGAAACTACTGATGGAAGAGCTTAAACAGAGATGTTTGAATATTTGCAAACATTTTGACCACTCTAAGGAAAGTTTCTTAAAGAGAATCCTTACTGGTGAGAAGACATGGATTCATCACTATGAGCCTGAAAGTAAAAAGCAGAGCATAGAATGGAAACATCCTCAAGAAAAGTTCAAAAGTCAACCATCAGCTGGAAAATTAATGCTTACAGTTTTCTGGGATTCTTAAGGGCCAGTATTGGAACATTATCAGGAAAAAGGTTCAACAATCAATAGTGCTCGTTGTAATGAAATGCTTACTGAAGAGCTAAAGCCTAAACCTTAGATTAAACACAGAGGACTGCCATCCAAGTGTGCTGTGATCTTGCTTGACAATGCACATCTGCCCAAGCTGTCGTTTTTGAGGTATTAAAGCATCCTACCTATAGTCCCGATCTTGCTCCATCAGACTTTCACCTGTTTTGTCCCCTGAAATCAGCCCCACTAGGATGAAGATTCATTTCTGAAGAAGTGAAGACAGCAGTGCATTCCTGGCTCATCTCAGCTTAAAACCTTTTTTCTTTTTTTTTTAAATAAGGGAATACTGAAGCTTGTTGAAAGATTATTGAAAAGCAAGAAGATTATGTATGTATTTGTCTTTTCTAAAAGTGTGGATGTTTTTAAAAAAAATTTTTTACTCTCCCTCGTACATTCGTATCACCTTTGCACCATTGTGAAGTCAATCTGCAAATTAAATTCGCCAATGATGTGATATAATCATGAGTTGTGCGAAATGTGGCTGAAGCTTGGTGTGCGTTGTAGGATCTTCAAGACCAGCTGGAGGACATGATGGAGGATGCGAGCGAGGTACAGGAGGCTCTGAGCCGTAGCTATGGAACGCCAGATATTGATGATGATGATCTAGAAGCTGGTTAGTATGTGACGAAGTCTAGAATTGCACCTGAATGCATTGTTTTAAGGTTGTGCAACTGTTAGATATCCCTTTTCTCGACATCTCAACAACAAGAGGTTGATCGATCTAAACAGAGTCAAGTTTACAGCAAGGTCAGATGTATGAAATTATTGTTCCTCAATATCTTAGAGAACAGTTGCTGTCCACTTTAATAGGAACACTTGCAAACCCGCTATTCAGTCAATCATGAACAAACAGGTCAAGAGCAAGAGTTAATATTCACTTCAAACATCAGAATGGGGAAAGAGTGTGTGATCTGCGACTTTAACCATGGCAGGGTTGTTGGGTCCAGATGGACTGTTTTGAGTATTTCAGAAACTGATGAGGGAGAGAGAGAGGGGGGAAAAAACCCTATGTGCTTTGGGTCTAAAACACCTCGTCATTTAGAGAGATCAGAAAATGAACAGGCTAATCTATAATCTGAATATACAGTTAAAGTAGGGTATAGTAGTATGTATATATTTAAGGGTATTTCTGGCATAAAAGTCACTAAGAGGTGGTGGAGTTATCCCGTCACTATTGAGTCACTTTTCAATTTAGACTCCTTTTAGTTTAAAATCAGTCTACTATCTATTGATGGTTGTGTTCTATAGAGCTGGATGCACTGGGTGACGAGTTGCTTTTGGATGATGACAGCTCTTACCTTGACGAAGCTTCCACAGCTCCAGCTATACCAGAAGGCACCCCGGGAGACAGGAGCACAAACCGGGTAATGACAAACACTTGATTTTAAATATATGGCCAAATTCTTGCTCCAGAGGCAGACGTATTTGGTGTATACTTTTAATTTAGCTTGCCAAGTTTAATCAGTTTGATTTTTTTTTCTTTCTTTTTTTTCTCTGACACAGGATGGAGTTCTGGTCGATGAATTCGGACTTCCCCAGATTCCAGCATCATAAAAACACTAACTTGTTATATCTCACTTACACTGCGCATCATGCATCACACTTACGCATCTGACATGTAAAAGGCTGCGATCCTTGCATTTACAGTTTTATATGAAGCAGCTTCTTATAAGATGAAGTACCCTGGGGTTAAAGATTAAAAAAAGTATTGACAATAGTAAACACAGCCAGTCTTTATCTCTCTCTCTCTCCCTACTTATTTTCTTGTTTCCTAAGGAATGTAGTCACTTTAACTAATTGGCAGGAATAATCTGTAAGGTCTGTAGTCTAATAATAATTAGTTTGATTTACTTTTTATCATCGTATACCATTCTTTGTATTTTGTTTCTACAGAAAGTACCTCTGACTTGTACAGCAACAATGGGTTTCCAAATACCAATAAATAAATTATTCTATATTTGGCAATGTGAGTACAGGCTTTTGATTACCTTACAAACATTCTGCATTTTTAAAAAATTATTATTAACAACAGTGTAGTACTCTCTAAGGAGGATCTAGTGACACTTTTTTGATTTCCTGAAAGCTATTTACAGATCCTTTTAATTTCATTTAACTTCATGTCATGGAAGCAACCACATATTTAAATGTAAATGGGTGTGAAATCAGAACTGAATTTATATTCTGTGTTATCTGGATGGTTCTTTTCCTTTATTTAAACATAATTCATAAAGCACAAGGCACACTTACAAAAATTACATAATCTATAAACCAGGTAGGAAAAAGTATTCTGCAGCTGTTTGAGGAAGTCAGGCTGGCATGAAACCTGCTGCATGTGGAAAAGCTGTGATCACCAGCTGAGTCGGTACGTGTGAGGGAAAATCTTCTTGTGCAGGTACTCGACTATGTTTGCTTTGTCCTTTAGTTTTTCAAACTCGTAATAGGGAATCTACAAAGAAATAATTTTAGACATTGAGCACAGATACATTCTGTAATTTAAAATAACTACTATTGTCCCTATATTCTTCTGTCCTATTATCATCATAGCCAATAGTATATAAAACAATGCATTGTTGGATTTTAATGAAATTTAAAGAAAAAAAATGGCTATATAATATGAATAGAATCTGCAATAAATTTAACATGTAAGCAAATACAACTGACCCCATTCTAACACTATACGCTTAAAACAGCAAAAGGGGAAATATATACCTGAACAATTTCATATCCCAGAATCTTAAGGTGTCGCTGCTTGATAGCCTCCTTTCCCAGAAGGTGTCTGGCATTAGCAGCAAAGCGCTTTGGTCCATCAATGCAAACTGCAATTCTGAGTGTGTATACAGAAATATGCTCGTTAATACAGTCCCAAACACCTGCATACTCAAAAATATAATATTTTAAACACATACAACCTTTTATATATTTCCTCAACATGCGTGGCAGGTAAGACGTAGCCATTTTCATCCAGTTTTATCTCCACATCTGAAGAAAAAAAAGTTATTTAGACAATCATAATGGGTTTTTTGCTTCTGTAAACCAACAAATTTTTTGATCAAGAAAAACTGAAACACTCCAGAAATTTTGAGTGAATTTGAAGTTCTTTTGAACACTCTCACACAGACGTGACATTTTGCACTTTAACATCAGCCTTTATTTTATGGCAGATCAATCCATTGTGCTGTGGAGTGCACTGATAATACTAAAGCGATCGTTCTTGCTGTACCTGCTGTATACACCGAGCAGCCATAAACAATAAAGCGAAATATTATCCCTAGTATTGTGTAGGTTCCCTTGTGCCATTAGGGCAGCTCTGGCCCTTTGGCACAATTGCAGAGGTCATGGCTCCACAAGATCTTTGGGGGCATGCTGTTGTGACTGGCACCGGGACATTTGCAGCAGATCCTTTGGGTGCTGTGGGTTGAAGGGTGGAGCCTCCATGGATTGACTTGTTTGTCCGGAACATCCTATGGATGCTCGATTGGATTGAAATTTAGGGAATTTGGAGGCTGGGTCAACAACCTTGAATTCCTGCTAAGCCCCATACACAGCAACATATGATGCACTGAGGGTTCTGATACCTTTCTATTAGTAATGTTACTGACACAGAAGCTCTAAAGCTTGTATCAAGCAGAAGGGGGCGTGTCCAAATGAAGCCTCGCTTCAAAGCACGTGTCGGTTCCCTGAGAGTCAATGACAAATGAAGCCTTGTGTTTTAAGTATCCTTTGCTCCTTACAAAGCCTTGGGTGTCTATGATCCTGTCACCAGTTTACTGGTATACAGCAGCTAGTCAATGTGCTCCTGGCTGATCGGTGTCCTTAGCTGATATTTACTCTTTCAGATGGAAACACAGGGAACAGTACAATCAACTGCATAAACACAAATGAATGTGGTGCATTTAGTTCTTTTTGTGGAGGTCTTGATACAATACCAAGTGTGTAACAGTATGGTGTGAGGACTTTGGAGGCAAAGTAAGTTCGACCCCCCAGCAAATCCACTAAGCCGCTCTTCACCCCATTGTAAAGCTGTGGGTCCACCAGGCTCTCCAAAGAAGATCCAGGAGCCAGAAATGACTTCACACGCAGCTTAGGTAAAAATTGTGGACCCTACAAATATATACATAATCATACAAAAAAAGACTAAGCATTTTAACCTGGCATTTTGGTTTTCAATGTGCAGGATGCATGAATGCACATACCCGATAGAATGGACATTCCAGTTTCATTGTCATGTAGAGCTGCGTAAGCTGAGCCAGCACCGCCTGATCCATCACACTGCCATCTGATAGAATACAATACAATAGAGGGAACTCTAATAAAAATCTATTGTACAGGCACACATACTCTACATTCATATTACAAGCCACATTGTTCAATTACAATGTTTTTGGTCGGATTGAATTTGCATGTCATGAAGGTTCACGTTTATAATTATGAAATCATGGAATCCCATGAATTCTGATCTCCCCGTTCTCATTCAAGTCACATGATGACATGTTGTTGTTGGTCTTTCGCCTGCTCCCATTTAACTCTCTCATTTTATCCGGGCTTTGGACCGACACTGCATCAAGTGGCTGGGGTTTGGGCACTGGCTGGGAATCGAACCCGGCCTTCTCACTTACATTAGGGTAAAAAAAAAATCCAAATTGAGTCACAGGCTGGTAACGTAACCGCAGTCATATACTTATCTGCCATTTTATCAAATACACACATGATGTATATCTGCTGTGTAGGTATACACGTACAGTAACTGTTCCACATTATATAAAGTAACTAGTGCTGCACAATTAATCACATAAAAAATTCAATTGCAATATCGACCTGTGGAATTATTTAACTGCAAAAGGTTGCGATTTATTACTGGTAATATATGTGTAGCTGGGACTTTATGCAGACTTTCATTAGTTTTTTTAATACATTTCCAGTAATACATAAATGTTGCCAAACATCCTCTTAATATGATCATTTGTGCCGTTATCTGACGTTAGCCTAGATGAATACATTTGACTATAAAATTATGCATTTAATAGATACGCATCACAAAGTTTAAATCACTATCAAAATGTGCGGTAAAATAATCTCAAACTGCACCAAAACAACTGTGAATGCACGACTGGGTGTGATGGATCAAATGGACGTGTGTTTTTTGTGATGCTGAATGGAATAGGACGATGGTGTGGTAACTGAATATGATATGGTATGGGTTTTTTTTCATTACAATTCAAAGTAGCTCAAGTCTTGTTTGTTGTGTGCGTACAAAGGCACAGTGGTTGTGTCGTGGATTCCTAAATCAAGTGTACACCTGCTATCCACTTCATTATACTCCTGTAGTTTGTTACAAGGTGTACATCATCATCAGTGCCAATTCACTGACCAAAGAGCCGCTGTTAGATGGATAATTTTGATCAATTTTACATGTGCACTTATGGGGTTGTTTCACTTGATGAAAATTGTCAAATTGTGGTGTAGGAATAACAAAGACCATCTTACCCTGAAGTTCCTGTAGGAAAAATGGGCTGAAGACCTTTGAGACAAAGTTGAGCGGAAATCTCTGTAAAAGCGTACATGCGTGCAGCAGCGCAAGAAGCGTTCGTGGATGAAATTGCGAAAAACGTGCATTCAGGACAGACTCCACCTTCCGGAAGAGCCGACCAGCCTCCTGAGGTACGTATCCCACTGCTCCCAGTGCCACTATCTGCCTTGACACCTGTTCCGTTGTGTACTCATCGGCCCTGTACACAAAGCTTTCGGCCACTGCATCAAAGACCGGTGGAGAAAAAATGCGCCGTCGTCCAAAATATTGCATTACCCTGGTTACTGTCTCGGGATGAGCAGTGAAGGCTATTTTTGGTACGTGGCGCTCCAGAGCCTCGACGAGAAAGTGATCGCTGTGTCCATAGTGCATGAGTGCAGACAATACAACTGACAGTTGGGTATCCGCAAAGTTCGGCACGTGACGCACAGCCTGTTTGCATAAAGCGATCACCAGCGGGAGTGCCTGCTTTTGGCCCAGCATGACAAGAGCTCCTAATGTTTCGCTGACAGTTACACGGTCCATTTTTGTGGCGAGTCGGAGTGCTCGAGCGTTCATTTCGTTCAGCAGTTCCTGGTAACGTCCTCCTAAACCCAACCCTGAAGCTAGCATTTTATAGACATAGGTGAGCTCACTTGGATTCCAGTGAGCTGGATCTTTGTTCTGGATCTGGCACACAGCTTGCTCTAGGATGCCACAGTTCGGCCCATTTAATGCGAAAAGTGCTTGCACTAAATCACTCAGAGTCTCGATGCTCAAGCGACCCGTGTTTAGCCGTACCTGGGTCTCGGACATCAATCTCATCACCAAGTGACTGTGTGGGTCTAGATAAAGACGCGTACAGCCCAGCAGAGCTCTAACCACCACTTCATCTTCTAGATTACTGGCTTCTTGCTGTAACTTCAGACAAATCCTGTTCAAAGCCGGATCAGACAGCAGCACCTCTGGCTCTTTAAGTCCTCTACCTCCATCCTGCTCCAGATCAGCCAGTCTGTGGAGAACAGCAACAGCACCTGCATTCGTGAGATGTGGGGTGAGGTGCACAAGGTGCAGCACTTGTTCAGAAGTCATGCAGGAGAAAAGGCGCCCTTTAAACGCACGTTTCTCATCAGCGCTCAGGCCATGCAACAGAGAGGTGAGGGCTCCTCCTCTGGAAGCATCACGGGGAAGCCGGATGGATCCGGCCACAAGAAAGAGAGGCTCACGGGTCGTGGTGCTCAGCTGCCTTGTTCTCTGGTTTTCTTCTGTTGCAGAGAGAGAATGACGGGAGTCCTGAGACAAGGTGAGAACGCCCGGAGCGCAAACATGCTGTCTGAGACACGCATTCAGAGTGGTTGGAGAGACCAGATGAGGAACAGCCACTTGCTTCAGCACACGCAGCCTCCGCACCACTTTCAGAGCCATGAAAGGACGTTATGACATCCTGCACCTGCAAAAGAGCAAGCAAAGTGAAAAGCTCAGTCGAGACTAGACACTGCCTTCATTTTGTCCCAAATTGATATTTTGACAATTCTAAACGAACTTAGCAAATAATTTGTGCGGGGGACACAGGATGCTGTGTGCCAATATGTGAATAGTTTAAAAGAACTGAAACATTTTACCACCACAAATGCAACCATATATCAATTAAAAATGAAAAAATCAATTCTGTGTTAGTGTGGCGATACGTAGACTGGCACATTAAGAATCACGATACATAACTGAGTTGATTCCGATCCCCCCCACTCTCTGGAAAATACTGCCCCAATATGCACTGCATCCTAGTGATTTAGTGAATTAAAATTACATAAACCTCCATTCTTATTTTTGTATCTGTTCTTCTTAAGTGACTATGTTTAATGTGTTAATGATGTTTATAAGAGATGGCGAGAAAAATCGATTCAGTGGCACAACAGAAACACATTTTTAGAGTGTTACACTATCAAAAATTGTACACGTTAAAATCCACTGATCTGCCTTTTAATCCAAATTTATTGACTGAATTAATCTCAAACCCACCTATTACACACACTTACACCAGTCTCAAAACTGCAAAAGCACAAATTAGTCGAAAATCACATGCATTACGAGCCCCATCTGCCTGCGTTAGAAGCCACAAATTGCTAAGATTATAAATAATAATTATGCATGAATTATGTGTTTAGAAGTAATGAGTGTTATAATAATTATGGCAGATGACATAACAGATATGTGCTGCTCAGTTACATGTTAAACTCATGTATTTGAAGTCTGAAGTTTATATTGTTGGAATGCGGCACTTGGCTTTTAAGTGAGGAAACGAATGTTATATGGAACAGGCTACATTTAATTAATCATTGAACTTTTTTAAAGGATCCAAATTGTATCAAAACCACGATATTTATAGGAGCGTAATTTCAATCGAATCGCCAGCAAGGTATCGTGATAATATTGTATCGGGAGGTGACCAATATTTACAGTATACCTATTGGCCATTACGTTTTGAATTATATTTGGGAATCTGACCTGATTTTAAATATTAGGGTAAACGCTGGTAAATAAAGTATACATAATCGGCACAGTACACAGTACTTGTGCTGATTTTATTTTTTATTTATGTTATACATATCATACAGAAAATGTGAAGTACCTCTGAACTTTATGCAACATGGAATAAATCATGCAATCTTTCTTCACTAAAAAGTTGCTAACTTCAACCGTTTTTTTGCCTATTTTTCAGCGTTATACAATGATGATTTAAAATGCAAATTACTCATAGTATCAATGTTTAAATTAGTGTAAGCTTCTAGACACATGTGACCTGTAAAAAGTTGCTTAAATTAAAGCATTCCATGCAAAATTAAGTCCCCCCCCCACACACACACACACAAAAAAAATACTGTCTGTAACCATGTGAAATTCATGTTCCAATATCTTACCAATTCCGCATTTTAGAATAATACACTTTTTCAGGTTTGTCTTTTCATCTGAATGACAGTTAAGATCACTGAAAGATTTGAACTGAAAAAGGTTACAGACACTACACCTACTGTAGATGAGACACTTTTTAGCACCAATACCAAATACTAGCTGAAGTGATGGAGTGTTTTAATATTGTTGGATAAATGAAATGAAGTCCCTTATAGTGTCTTCTCAACACAAGAGAGGAGATAAAACTGATATTCCTCAAACTGTAAAGCACCAAAAACAAGTTGTTACATGATTATAGTCTAAGCCAGTGTGTGTGTGTGTGTGTGTGTGTGTGAACTGAAAGCAGTCCTGCTGTCTCATTGTAAGATTTCTGTCAGTTGTCCTTGTACAGTCAGTGCACGCGGAAGTTAATGTGCCTATGGAGCTAAATGTGCTATCCAGTTAGCAGTTACAAACGGAACTGCCATCTTATCTGAAACGGACACATTACATTGCTCTCGAGTCACACGGTAATGACTTCGACATTTCACAGAGTTACTTTACCGGAACGATTAGCAGCCGCTGTAGCTGTGACCCACACTGTTATCTTGCCATGTTCTGGAACCGCTGTGCAATGTGCGCATGCGCGGACTTTCTATTGGTTCAACTATACTGTGGTGGGCGGAGCTTAACTCCTAAAAAAATAGAAATGGGCCACTCCACTGTAAAAGAGATGAACCCCTACACAAGTCATGATTAACACTTAATTAAAATGCTATGCAATTGGAACTTTGTATATTTTAAGCAAATCAACCAAAGAAAACTAATCTCTTAAGAGTTATTATG
Organism: Clarias pachynema; assembly: GCA_030014365.1. Classification (NCBI taxonomy): domain Eukaryota; kingdom Metazoa; phylum Chordata; class Actinopteri; order Siluriformes; family Clariidae; genus Clarias; species Clarias pachynema. The sequence goes on from JAQMYL010000001.1 coordinate 23,944,494, forward strand.
CTGTTTTTATTCATTCATTCATGTATTCATCTTTTTATTCAGGAGTCTGAGCCTATCCCAGGACTCTTTGGGCATGAGGCAGTGTACACCCTGGACATGGTGCCAATCCATTGCAGGGCACACGCATGCAATGCCCATGTGGGCAATTTGGGAACACCAGTTAATCTAATCTTTGGATTGTGGAAGGAAAATTATTAATTCATTCATTCACTCATTCATTTTCTATAGTGCTTATTCTGTACAGGATCCCAGGGGGGGACTGGATCCTATCCCAGGAGTCCACAAGGATGGGTACACTCTGGACAAATTATGCAGATTTTATTGAAAAAGTAAAAATTAACAACTCATCAGTAAAATAAGTCACAGTATGGGAAGTTTTTTCTTGTGTAGTTTAGCTATTCTTTTCTTTTTATTTATTATAATTTAGATAGTTGATTACATAGACAGCTATGCAAAAACTAAATAGACACCGCTAGTTTTATGATATTAAATGCATGCACCAAAATGTGCATTATTGTGACTACTATTTGTTTACTTCTTTTCTGATTCGAATAAACCCATTTTTAATCATATCTTGAAGTGACATTTTTCTTCTTAAAATTTCTATTTACAAAATACTTAAATATTATTGGTCACCCTGAAAGTGGACTGTCAAAGAGACAAACAGCTAGGAATTTTGATCAACCATAAAACAGTAACACCAAAGTTTTACTAACTTCGGAAATTTGCCATAAGGGGTGAAAATATGTTAGACTTGTTTTATACCAGCATCTAGAACACAAACAGAGCCCTCCCACCTCCGCACCTGAGATATTCACTGCAAGACAGAGCAAGGGACTATTTCGGACTTTAGCCTTACAGGACAGTTTTGGCTGCTTAGACTGGAAAATGTTCAGGGACGTAGCCACCTGTGACCAGCATACCTGCCTGGATGAGTATGCAGGCTCTGTGGTGTGGTACATAGAGAAGTGTATTTAGAATGTCACCACTGTAAAGACCATAACCATACGTGCCAACCAGAAGCTGTGGTTGACTTCTAAAAGATGCTGCCTTCAGATCTGGTGATGATGG
>JAQMYL010000001.1:23955016-23969383 GCA_030014365.1 Clarias pachynema
AGATGCCTCGGGATGGGTAGAAAAATACAGAACAGATGGAGAGAATTAGCGTAGTTGCCATTCAGGACAGATGTACTGAAGTATATTACACCTATTACATGACTTGTGTAGGTCACACCCACTTTAAAAACAAAAAATAAACAAATATATTGAAATGAAAGTGGGCATGTTTTGTTGTTGTTGTAACTCCCTGTGAGATCGTATCTCTAGCCCTGTTAATCTCTTCTGGCCAAGCTTTCTATAAAAAACCTTGTCTGTGCACCTACTATTTACAGTACCTTATATCTTAGGCATTTCCACAAAAGCTGGACATGGACAAAAGCTACAACAGGGCATGCAGCCTGAGAACAATTTAGGGGAAAATCTGCATTTTGAAACTGTGCTGGTGTAAATGATTTGTCAATTCTCCATCACTCCTGCTTAGTAAATCTTTTTAAATTTAGAAGCATTAGAACTTGCCAAACGAATTATGTGTATTTGCTGGTGTTTATACAGTACATTTAGATATCTAACAGTTAAATTATGATTTAGACATGTGTTAGAGAATAGTAAAAGTGGTGAAGGATTTTTTATTTAGTTGTTCATATCTGTGCATAAAGCTTATAAACGCGACAATTTATGTGATATTCCACATAAAATAATTGATGTTCAAAGAGTAAGAAAAGCCTCATAGAACTCGTAATGTTGTCTCATTTTTTTAAAAGGGAAATACAGAACTGGTGCCAAAATACAATCAAATAGATTTGACAGCAAACTCACCACAACAACCAACCCCCACGTGCCCCCAAACACCCACTTTTACATGGCATCTTTGGTACGTAACAGAGGTAACAATAGCACGGCTATTGTTAGTGCGGAACAAGGCTTTGCTCTCCAGTATGGCCTGCTAGATCCATCAGATGGTTGATAAATTTATGGTTAAGGTCTTAGAAGTCAAAAAAGTTACTCCAGGACTGAAGTAAAGAAACTTTCGGGGAAAATAATTGTGTATAAGAGGTACTGAATGAGATAGAGGTAGTGGGAGACTTGATGTTGATGTGCAGGACATAATGACTCTTTCCATCAGATTTCCATTTAGCAGCTGACAAATTGTCACATTATTCCCATAGATCAGTTAATAAATGATCATAAATGATCATAACAGGTTTTGCTAAGTGATTCCACATGATTACCTTATCAACCTATACCTTGATAATTAGTAGCCTATCTCTGTGACTGGGATAACTGAGCTAGGGCTATATTTAACGCCTCTCTGGCCATAAAAGGTCTCGCGTGGGGCTGAGGCATGTCAGCCCGCCTCAGTATTATTTTGGTTGTTGAAGATTGCCTCTCCACTGCACACTACCTTGGGTGAATTTTGGGCTTTGTTGATCCTCACTCAGACCTGGAAGTCTTGTTTGTACCTCTGTGCTACCTGATTTGATTCTCAGCCCGCAGAGCTTTGGATAAGGTGAGAATGATTGACTGTGTGATGTTACCTGTTGGGTAGAGAGTGTTATTGCTGTGTTTTATTTATGCATATAAAGATTAAATGTTTGTTGAGTCAGATGCTCAGGGAAGTATAGTACAATCATTATGGTGCATGATTTTGCAAAAATGTCCTTCACAGTTTGTTGGTGCATCATGGTCCTTTTGCATGTGCTTCCTGAACTTTTATACCAAAGGTTTGGATTCACAGGCTCTCTGAATGATGAAATGAGTAACTGGACAAATTTTGATACAAATCGCTGATAAGTTAAGCAATACCTATCTCCCAGAACTACTTATCTGGATAAATTCACCTTTCACCCTGGAGAATGTCAGAAATCCATCTGACATTTTGATAGCTGTATAAATCCAATATTGATTACAGCTAAATTTAATATGACATTTGTAAACAATTTATGAGGTAGTGAACAACATATACTGATTAAGTAAAATAATACTCTCCTTATTCAGATATAATCAAACTCACTTAACTTGTGTGTAGAAACTGTGTAGCCCTCAGTGTAAGAGAGCTTCAGAGCAGAACCTAGGCACTGAGCTATAAGGAGAAGGCGATGTCTGGATCGATCCCATTCTACCAGAAGCACCACCGTCACTATGACCGTGCCTACCGTAGCCGGGAGGCGGAGTCTACAGTCAGCCAATACCAGAAGAGCTCCAGCTCTTACTCCGCCCAAAGATCCAGCACGAAAGGGTAAGAGTCCAAGGAGAGAAATCCACCAACTTAATCACGTGCCATCCCTAAACTCTTGTTTAACATCTCCTTGGTCCAGTTTATCACTGACCCAGTAATTAATTTTAGATGATCATTCTTTTGCTTCCCTGCATTTCCCTGCATTCTCCATCCCCCTAATATTCATCAAAATTAATGGATATTAAGCAACTTGTCTGTGAATCCTGCATGCCTTACAGTACAGTTTTCTCTTTTACCTTTGGTGGTGTCTGCCGAGACTGCAGGAATGTTTGTGCACAGATTTCTTTCAGAGCCATGCTCAGGTCTGACTTGAAATGGGTTCGTGAATGATAGCAGTGATAAATGTTGTGTTTGTGATGTCACGGGTTAGGCTTAAGCTTAATTTTATAGTGTGGTCTATCTACAGTATATCTACCTATATGTGATTACTTTCTTTTATGGTATTTCCTAAAGCCTAGGCATTTTGGGTTAAAGTTACACTTTGGGATAGACCTTGGGTGTATTCATATTTAGGTAGTTCTGACTGACCTACAGCATGTATTGTGTATTTTGTACTTATTTATTCTCTATAGTTACGATCATGAGATTGATAAATGGCTTTGGCTACGAGGAGCTGTATACTTTAGGAAAATACACATAAAACCTTGTTATTCACATAAAAGCACATATTCATCTGGAGGGAGGTTTTGGTTTGACAACTTAATTGGTTAAAATTTGATTGTAATTGATTAAAATTGTCTTACTGTCTTTTGAATATATTTTGTATTCAGGGGCTTCATTTTTGTTTAACTAAAATTAAGAACATGGTTAGGCACATGACTTCCTTTCATTAGTTTTCATGTAAGACTCGGCGATTAAGAGCATACTGATGACGCTGGTCTTGATTGTGGCTTTTTTGGTTTTGAGTGTTTTTAATGCAAAGTGACTTAGAGACTGAACCATATGTCATTTCTTTATATTATACCTCCAAAGAGTCAGTCTGTTCTTATGTCATTTTTATTGGAGTCTAAAGAAATAGTTCCCCAGCCTTCCTGAAGGTCTTATTTGCCTCTTATTTTCAGTTCCTGTATCTTACCAGCTTAAGAGGAACATTTTTTGTTTGTTAAGCCTCTGAATCATTCAAGCATAAAAAGCATCTAACTTAAGGCAGGAATGAGTTAGAAACAGGTGTGGATGATGACAGATGATCAGGCCTGTGATTAGTATACTGGTGATGCAGAATCCTGAGTGGCTGGAACAGATGAGAGGGGAAATGAGGTTGCTGCTGCGGTTGTTACATAATTAACCAATTGCAGCCCATCGCAGTAAAAAAAATTATTCTAATTTCTTTCATCTACATCATTTAATTTAAATATGAAGAAAAAAAAGACTTGCACAGTACTGTGATTATAAATTTTCTGTTCTTAGAACTACTAAAATAAATAAACCTAAAGCTCAGTTAGACTGTTTATCTGTTCATTGCTTGTAAAAACAAGAACATTAATGCCTATGATGAATACCTATTCACTGATTTATGAAAGAAGTTTCATATGCATTGCTGAATAAAAATAATAAATCTTAGGATATTACAACTATTTGCAACATCAAAGATATCTGTAGATGCTGTTCAGTCTTTCATTTGGTCACATTTCTGGAAGCAAGGAAATGAATGTATTTACTCTCTTAACTGATTAATTATTCCGCTATTGATTATGAAGCACATACACTACATGCACTACCTTAAACTATTTAGTAACTACAGTAAGGCTATTAGGTAAAATATATAGTTATGAGAATAAGGAATGTAAATCCGGGTCTGTTAACAGGTCCTGGAAATGTAAGTGTCTGACTGTATACCCATTTTATAGAGAGTCATAGCTTGGTGGTTAAGGTTCTGTGCTTGGTGACTAAAGCCAACTAGAGCTGCCTGAGTGGCAAAGTGGTGTTCTTGTGGAAAAGTACTCAAATGTACAGTGTGCAGTGAAAAGCTTTTAACCATGAATTCAATAAATATCTCTTCAAAGTAAACTTCAAAGTGCACCACAACCACATGATTAACTAAAACAAAATTCTAATGGAAGAAATTGGGACTGAACAAGTTACCACTTCCCACATTCTGTACAAACCTTTCAGAAGGTTAAAAAAAAACCTGTAGTGTGTGTCCTTCAGGGTCATAACAATTTTAAAACGCATTGAATAATGGAAATGTTGATGATTCTTGGATTTGGTTTAATATGTGCATTTGTACTCTCTCATGCTTTTTACTCATTTTAAAACCTGTTTTAGGGAGACATAGACAAACTTATGGTAGTAAATAATATGACCCTGTAACCTTTTCATAACTTTGGAAGTTATCAAAAAAGTATTTTTAATCTTCAATACTACAGGACAAAAAATACTACAATATATGTGGTCATGTGGACCATTCTAAGTTACTTCTTCATTGATATTATGACAGACTTGATGGAACAATGCAACAGATTAAAAATATCATATATCTGCCTTTGTAAAGAGTATGTACCATAGTTAGAGATCAGATGGCATAAGACGCTTTAATATGGAATCCAGACGGGAATACTCTGTTATGCTGTTAAGGTCTGAGCGGATTATCTTACTCTCGCTTGTTCTCTCAGTGTCCCCCTTTACTTTCTGTAAATACACCTGCCTCTAGGAGAACTACACTAGCACTCGATCTATATGTCAATGTCACAGTGTGTTCTGAGCCAGGCACAGAGAGTGCTTGTGTAGCGTTTCTGTAGTACACATCTCTCTAATGTGCTGGCTTGTTTGTATTTTCATATATATACTGTGTGACCACTATAAAACTGTAGTTAGATTTTTTCTTTCTAATTTTAGGCAACAGTACTAAATTATATTGACTTACTTCCCCTTTCCCATCCATCTAATCCTTAATTCTGCATTTCTTCCTCCAAACTTACTTCAAATTATGGTTTTACCTGCTAGACATTTGGTTATATGTGATATTTTTGCTGTGGGCATTTTAGCATTAGAGATGCCACCTTTACCTCTCTGGATGAGACGGGGGTGAGTCCTCAGCTAAAGAGAATCAAACCCAGCTACCTGGCTATGGACAAACAGAACCAGATTATAGGCTATGTGGTGCCCATCTTCAGGGGAAGGTATGAGCCAGGACTTATGCGACAGTGTATAATTTATTACAATGGAGGAATGGTCATTTTATTGGGCTTCAGGAATCCATGGTATCTGTTGATTCTGGTTTTCCAGGAACAGTTTCAACAATAATTACAGTGCATTTGGACATGTTCTTTTAACTTGGAAATTACCAAGAGTCCATTCCTGGAAAACCAGCATCACAAGTCTAATAAGGATTTTCCAATTTACATGTGTTATATATAAATATAAAAGTATATATGCTTCTGTCATGCTACTGACATCCCAATCCACATCCAAATCCTCCACCTCCCCACCTTCTGTACCCAAGTCAGGAGTTTGCAAGTGGTCTGTCAGACACTGAAGAAGCTCGGGCTAAAGAGGCTGCTGGTTACCTGGCACGCAGGGACCTCTTCACCAGTGGGGTGGAGATGGAGCGCGTGGAACACAAGTCTCGCAGAACCGTCATGAGGGAGTCTGCAGAACGCATTTCCCTCAACAAGAGGGTCAGTGGAGATCAGGACTGTGTTCATGATGACAATTATTTTTTTAGATCTGTAATACATTAATTAATAACAAAGTGTGATGTAGATAGAAGGACTATAAAAACAGAAAGATCTTTACTGTGACTAAAACAATACCATAGCAATAACTGATAACATATTTGGCTAGTCGGGTAGATGCCTAACAATGGAAGTCTTGTGGACTAAGGTCATACCATTTTATTTGATTTTAAATAAGTGTTATATACATGTCAATACAGATGATTTATATTTTTTTTACACAAATTATTGCTCATTGTGATGTCATAGGTCAGTTCATGAACCAGGTTCAGTGGTACAACTTGTCATATTTTAAAATTTTGCATTTGTTTCTACTTGAATTTGAAATGATAATGCATGCTATGAGAGACAGACAGAGAGAGAGAGGGAGCGAGAGGGAGAGAGAGAGAGACCATACCAGTACACCACAACTCATTCAGATTACCAGGGTCAATAGTCCATGCCACCCTTATGCCAGATGCCTGAGGTTTCTTGAGACACAGCAGCAGTGATATTTGATGTCTCTAAAGTCTATGCTAATGATATAAATGATTTAATAAGCTAATGAAAGCCCAAATGAGACTCAGGTTTCACATCATGATGAAAACATTTGTGTCTACAAACCTACTGTAGATAGACAGGCAATAAGCAAGCATGATGATTGCCAACGTTTTTGTGCTGCTTACTGTGCCATGTTTGTAAAACATGTGAATATGAGTGGTGCATGCTGAGGAGCACTGGCAGTGAGAGTCTAAAGAGCATGGTATATACATTGACATTTTTATTTGTTATAAAACACAGTTTTATCAGTATATGAAGGCTGTGTGTGACCACATGCTTATAGATCCATGACAACGAAGAGTACCATAAGCGCCTGAACGAGGATAACCTGATGCATTTACCAGAGTTTGTGATCAAGCCCCGCTCACACACTGTGTGGGAAAAACAGTGTGTGCGGCTGCACTGCACAGTCACAGGATGGCCAGAGCCCCGGATTGTGTGGTAAGCAGACATACACAGGCACATACACAAACCAAAACTGATATGTTTCCACAACTTTTGTTCAAGAATTTGATTTCATGGCACCTTGAAAACACAAGACATAATGTGCCGTTTGTTTAGGTATGTTCAATAATAACCTCTGGTGCCTGCCAGATGGATTTATTTTGAGATAATGTTACTGCAAACAGGTGGAGTCCATTCAACTAATTATGTGCCGTCTGGGCATTACACCATAATACTTACAGTATGCAATTATAACCTGAATGCAAGTTTATTTGTAAATGATAAAGAAAAACTCCATTGATCCCCCACACACATGTTAATTTCATGTGTTATTGTGTGCATATTTATGACATAATCCAAATGTCAATCACAAGGTTGCAAGATGGCAAGACATGTAAATGTCATATACAGTACTGTAAACACCCATTGGTGAAGCACACAAATATGGAATTGGACATGTTCTATGATTGAATCTATGAAGCGGCAGGTGTCAAACCAGCACCCCCACCAACACAAAGATTCACCCACATGCACATGTCCATTATGGCGCGAGGGCAGGTGGCTCAAATGCCTAGGGCTCTGGGTTACTGCTCAGAAGGTCAGGGCCCGTATTTACAAAGCCTTTTAGAATTCTCTCAGAGAGCTCCTAGCTTAAAAAGTCCTAGCTGGGAGTCCTAGGCTAAAAGTGATTTAGGAAACTTCTCAGAACTCTGAGGAAGGACAGTACAAAAACCTTTATCTTAGTGAGGAGGTGTGGTTGACCCCCATTACTAGGGATGATGCAGCAATTCAAGGACTGTGATCGGTAAATAAAAATAAACTCTGACCTCTGCAAAAGTATGAAAATAGAATATATGATAATAGAATAGACAGTGGAATAATAATGTTTGTATATGAAGAAATTGTATAATCATGACTACAGGTTACTTTATGCTAAGTAACAAATATGCATAGATACTTATAGGCTAAATATCTTAAAGTTATTTAAAACAGCCAAATGTTGAAAATGTGTCTACTTTTGAAGCAACCAATTTCCACGCAGTAGTTACTATATTTAAGTTCTTGCATTAATTTACAATAATGATTTCATTACTTGTAATCCATTTTAAATGGATGGGAGCAAAATGTCTCACCTTACAAATGTATATGACTGCAGGGCAGTCTGTTTAAGCTGAACTTTTGGATGGTATGTAGCCAACAATCCAAGAAAGATGGAAGGAAGTAAAACAACCAAAGAAAACCAAATTGGACAGAAGAGCAGTGTTTACTTTTAGCTTTATGTTCAGTGTTCAGAGAGTATTTTCTTTTTCCCACCATTTTGTCCTCTGCTGTTTCATGAATCATTTTTATCTTTACTAAGATTTAACAATAAATTTAAGGGGAAATTCTAAGAAAATGTCATAGTTCTAAAACATTTCTTAGAATTTCGTCACTAGGAGCAACTTTTAGGCTTAAACAGCTTTGTGAATACGGGCCCAGGAGTTCAACCCCTGGACCCTCTAAGCTGCCACTGTTGAGCCTTCAAATCAAACCCTATCTGCTCCAGGGGAGCTGTATCCTGGCTGACCCTGCACTCTAAACTCATTCTTCCTAACTAGGATATGTGAGTAAAACCATTTTGATGTGCTGTAAGGTAGATGTGACAAATAATTAAATCTTAATGTTAACTTCGGACAAATCAGGATCGACCTACTCTGGTTTCCCCCCAAAGTCCAAAGACATGCACATTAGGGTAATTGGCATTCCCAAATTGCCCGTAGTGTGCTGAGCGTGTATATGTGAGTGTGGCCTGCGATGGATAGGCACCTTGTTCAGGGTGTACCATGCCTCGTGCCCCAAGACTCCTGGCTCCTGGCCCTCTGCAACCCTGAATACCGGATAAAAGCGGTATAGACGACAATGATGATTTATAACCTGCTGTATGACCATAATCAGGAATTGAATGGACTTAAAATAATGTGCTTCAAAAAAAAAAAAAAAAGAAGCTTGTAAAATTAATCTGTTTAATTACAACTCTGGCCCTCTTTTCTTGAACGTTTTTTTATGTTATACTTTGAGTTCTTAGCTCCCCTGCATTTCAGGGTTCACTGATCTGCCTATTAATTTCATTTCCTCTCTGACACTTCTCTATCTCTTTTGTTTATCTTGATTTTTCTTCCTTATCATCCTTGTCAACCAGGTACAAGAACAATGTCAGTATTGACCCTATGTCTCATCCAGGGAAGTACAAAATAGTGAGCAGCTACAATGTCCACTCTTTGGAGATCAACAGGTAATCACACCCATACACACATATACTAGATTTTCTACACTTGTACTTCTTCATGCTAAAACATCTTAAATATTTCCAGTTCTCATTGGATTATGGAGTCCAGTACATAGCAAACACAAAAGACAGCATGAAACCGGAGCTCACTCTGACAAAAACAAAATCAGCTGAGCTATAGTGGTAAATTGCTGTTGTCCAAACTGTAGCCACAGTCCTGCATAGTTCATAGTTCATGCAAATGCTGATACATGAGCTAAACCTTCCTCTGCCAGTTGGCCATAACCTAAGGGACACCTAAAAAAAGCCATGCATCATTGGCATTCCTTCCCTCTTACCATTCTTATCTGTCTCTGTCTCACGTCTACACACAGTCTAAAAATACACAAGGAATAATGAGGAGATACATTTACTTACACTATGGTTAAATATTCAGCTTTCGCAAGCTCACATTCTAGATAAATTCAGCCCATTGTTCATGAGCTACATGATAAATTACAGTGCTGGTAAAACTATCCAGCCCTGGTGTGGTGATATCACTGCTTGCGATCTATTTTTGTCCTTGAAGTTTCTGGACCTTGTGGAGAAGCATGGCAGGCATACAGAGCTCTCATTGATTTACACTGTATTAATTCATGCATACGTGTGTATGTGAGAGAGTGTAACAGCGCTGTGTTCATGTGAATGTCACATGTCATTCTGTCATTTTAGGTGTGACTTTGATGACACTGCGCAGTATCGTGTATCTGCCATGAACAGCAAGGGAGAGCTTTCAGCTTTTGCGTCTGTCGTGGTTAAAAGTATGTCAAACATTATACCTTCGCTCTTAAGTTTGTAAGTTGCTGTCGTAAATGCACGTAAATAGCTGTAAAATGTCAATCAAATTTAATATACAATGTATAATAAACACTGGAAATATTAACTTTAGTTTTTACTTACACCAATTTAATGATCATTATAAAATATTCTATGTAAAAAAAAAAAATATATATATATAATAATAATAATTTCTTGTAACCGGTTTGATGTTTAGGATTCAAAGGTGATTTTGACGAGTCTCTCCCAGCTCCCAGACTCTGTAAGTTTCCAACGGCTGATTGTCTTTTTTCCTCTAAATTTATTTGGATTATTTTTTAAAGATTTTGCACTCTGTTTATGTGAAGGAGCAGTACAGCGGTCAGTCAAAGTCTAATGTCACTAATGCTAACAGTTGTTTTGTTTCCCATGCATTGGGCGCAGATAAGAAATGGTCCGGCTCTCAAGGTAACCAGGTTAAAGGATTTTGTGTTCACTGCTTTAAGCATTGCACGTCCTCACCGGTCACAACTGCATGTTCAACTCTGTCTCAATCCAAGTTTTATTTTAAACTTGGTGTTGTCTGAAACTCCAGACGCTACAGCTAAGGATAGTTTGGGTTCTGTGTCTTTAGAGATCTTTATTTATTTATTTATTTATTTAATTATTTTTTATTATTTTTAAATATTTTTTGGAAGATTTCAAAGTTATATTCCCTAGAAGGTCCTTGCCAAATTAAATTCTATAATGGTGGTTGTGTGTCTTGCGGGTCTTTACCACATGGATGTGATCTCAAGGCTGGGTGTATGGATCAGTTCCATATTGCACATATGTAGTAAATGTTGCACAATTCATAAATGTATTTAATATTTTATATTTGTTCAGCACACAGAGGAATATTTCTTAAGTTTACATTTATTTATTTATTGACTGATGATCCTGCATTCAAATACCACTTAACTTCCATGAACCTTCCTGCATTTTTGTGGGGATTTTTGAGACTTCCCTGCATGCATTCTCTGCAGCCTTTCAGATGTCTCCAACAATTTCAACCACTCGTATGGTCATATAGTCAAGGGTATGATTGAAGATGACCACACTGCGTTACATCTGTGCCTGTGGACATATACTGTACCACATCACTGCTATAATTAACTAATATGTGTAACCACCTTCAATCATACCCTTGAATTTACATTTATGTAATTAGATTAGATGAAACTTTATTGTCATTGTGCAAAGCACATGTACATAGCCAGTGAAATGCATTTAGCCAGAAGTGCATAAGTGGCCTATTTACAATAAATAACAATGTGGTAAGGTGGCAGGGTGGCGTAGTGGTTAGCACTGTGGCCTCCAGGGTTGTGGGTTTGATTCCCGTCTGTGGAGTTTGCATGTTCTCCCCGTGCTTGGTGGGTTTCCTCAGGTACTCCAGTTTCCTCCCACAGTCCAAAGACATGCAGATTAGAATAACTGGTGTTCCCAAAATGTCCCATAGTGTGTAATGGATTGGCACCCTGTCCAGTGCGTACCCTGCCTTGTGCCCAAAGTTTTCTTCGATGGGCTCCAGATCACCCATAAGGGTATAAGTTCATATGTACAGGGATGAAGCTGATTAATGTGCAGAAGGTGCAGTAGGTAATATTTTTTCCCTAAGGTAATGCCTCGTTGAGGAACAATGGATTTGTGAATCTAACCACTTCAGGGATGCCTGAAGTCAGCATTTTTTTGTGAGCACTAAAAATATATTTGTGGGTAATCATTTAAATGTAGATTACTAAATACATCGTGAATAGTGTGACATTTATTTATGAAATATGAATCTGATCTGACTCCATATGGGAGTGAACACACAGATGGAATTTATCCATCATGAATTCTATCTGATAGATATGATCCGTTGCAATGTTATATTAATTCTGTAAGTTTTGGTGAAGATTGACAGATGAGGAATGCTGATGCTTGAAAATCATATGCACTGTAGCTTTAATATTATGTCCATTATACAGTATCACTAGAAATGTCTCCACGACAGCTGTCCCTGCACTATTGGATTGTATTTAATTTTGTCTTCTTGATATCACAAATTCTCTTACCATATTACCATATTACCATATATCTCTTACCAAATTCTCTTTTCTAACTTATTCTATTTGTCTAGGAGTATATAAGAGCAGTCATATCTCCAGGAATCTTTTAATTGCATACCATGTGGCAGTTTTACATATTGTTTGTGATGTTTCCAGAGATCAGTTATCATTGTGTACATTGGAAGTGCCTTGTGGTGCTCACACTGTTAGTCTGCCTGTCGCTCCCTTTTATTCATTCATGCAGCTTTGGTCAATGCTTTATCCTGGTCAGGGATGGAATGAATCTGTAGCAGTGCCAGGAACACTGACTGTGAGGCGGAAACACAGGTCATCACTCTACTGTGGTCCATAAACAGAAACATTTGTCACACACTCTCTAGGGGCAGCTTAGTGTAGGATATGTTCTTACCTGGTTGTTTTTGGGAGGTGGAAGGAAACCAGAGAACGAGGAGAAAACCCACAGCGGGAGGTTTTCCCCAGATTATTAAAAATAAAATAAAGTTGTATATCCTTATAATACACTCTGTAAATTAAGTGATTTCATTGCAAAAAAAGAGAATTTTCAAAATTATTTAGCAAAAATAGAATTTTGTCAAATTTATATAATACAATACAATACAATAAATACTTTAGTGAAACAGTACATAAATCATTGTTATTGGTGGCCAATTTTAGTGCACTAAAGTCACTTTTCTAAACATTTTTACAGAATTCATGTAAATATCTTCACATTCATCTTCACTTCCTTACTGTGTATCCTAACCACCACTGTGCAATGTCTAACATATTTGAAAAGTAATTTTTTTTGCCCAGGTAACAATCACCAAGTCTGATGTGGAACACTTTCTCTCACCTCTTGTTCTAATAATTATGGACCTCAGTCTATTATTTATCCATAGATTTACCTGCACTAATTATTTATTCATTTATGTGTTTTAGTGCCATGCCTGGAGTATGGAGTGACCTTCGAAACACATATTGTTGATAAGTTTGGAGTGTCTTTTGGACGTGAGGGTGAGACAATGAGTCTGGGCTGCTCTGTTATTATCTACCCCTCACTGCAACGCTTCCAGCCTGAGATTGAGTGGTACAGAGATGGTAGGTAATGGTACACACTATCACAAACTGCTATAACTGTATTAAGTGTTTATTTCAAGTGTTCACTTTCAAAAGTTAACTTTTTTGTCTGATTTTATTAGACAAGTTGCTGGTGCCACCTAAGTGGGTTCAGACGCACTGGAGTGGAGACAGAGCTACTCTTACACTCACACACCTCAATAAAGAAGACGAGGGGCTTTACACACTCCGTGTTATCACGAAGTCTGGCTATGAGACACACTCAGCCTACATTTTTGTCCAAGGTAAGTTTTTGTTCATATGCTATTAGGCAGCCAAGACATCCCTGGTGTCTGAAGTTTTTTATTTTTAATTGTACACTAGAGCAGTGAATAGAGTGTGTGTCACAGTTCCACAGTTAAAACTTGAATGCTTCAGTACATTCTGCAGAATGAATGCAGAGTGAAAATTCTGGTAAAATTGCTAATTGTTGTAGAGACTTTCACAATGTGGTACAGCTGCTGAGGACATTCTCAATGGTTTCAGTGTTGAAATTACTGACAAGTGTTTCCTTTGAAATTGAGATGGTGTTGTGATTTTTGGTCTGGGAAGGCAGTATTGGAGTTTGGCTATGATCAAAATTCAATAGAACAGCTGTGATTATGCAATTATGCCACAATCTGCAGAAACCCATCTGTCATCACCCCCTAAGTCATCAACTATGTAGTGACGTGATCTAAACAGTGCATGCAGGTGTGAAGTGTGAACAGTAGTGGCCTAAATACATAGCCTTGAGGGACTCCTGTGTTTAGTGTGGTGGTATTATAGTCAACGCTGCTAATCCTGATTGACTGAAATCTGAGGTCACGAGGGGTGGATGGGATATCTTGGCACCTACAGTATGCGTATTTGGAGTCTGGTTCGGGGCCATGGATTTTCTATGCATAGGTGTACTTAGCCCTTGTAATTGTTTGGGACAGGTGGTCTTTTCCAGTTCGGAGCGCTGCCAATAGAGCTTAATGGGTTTTCATCATTGTTGAATTAGCTTGTTTCTGTACTTTTGGCGGATAACCAACATGTTTTTGTGTGTGCATTATGTAATACTTTAGGTGTGTATGTGGAGCATAATGTGATCAATGCTAATGACATTGTATATATGTCCATATGATTGTGTCTGAAAGTTGTTAGTTATAACACACCTGCTCTCAATGAACACCTTAAACTCACACACACACACACAATGGCTCACACAGCTGTGGAAAACATGACCTCATATTATTCCAAAATCCAAGATTAAATACAGGGTTGTATTTGTACCGTGCT
>JAQMYL010000001.1:23969483-23982890 GCA_030014365.1 Clarias pachynema
CACACAGCTGTGGAAAACATGACCTCATATTATTCCAAAATCCAAGATTAAATACAGGGTTGTATTTGTACCGTGCTGCTGTAGGTGTCAAAGTTTTTGTTAAACTCTTAAGCATATCCCAATAAAAATAAAGGTTAACATGAACACATGATTCCTGGAAAGGTTCTTTGAATCTGAGCGTCTAAAACCTCATAAAGCTACGAATTAAGTAACATGTACTGTGTTAGACCTAGTGTTTATGAATGTGGGTTTGAGGTTTGTCTCTCTCTTACTCTAGGTCTCAGGTTTTATTCTAATTTTATACTTATCTGCTGGAAGCATGCTACAGCTCAAGTAGCAATCAGAACCTCAGAGACGAATGTCCTTTTTATTACCTTGTTAATCCTACAGCACATAATTTTGTATATGGTAATATTATACAGTCTCTCCAGCAATAGGATTCAGGTTTAACATGTTGCTTCACAGGAAAATGATCAATGTTAACATCTACAGTACAGTGATTATATACTGTATTAATTTAAACCAAGATTGGCAAATTACTTTTTTTACTTTTCTAGAAAATAGGAGTTTATTATTTCGGCATGAATTTTCATGATCATAAGAATTTATGAAAAATGTTCAAATTACTAACTCCCCTGCGTGTGACTTTTTGTGTTATAGATAGTGATGCAGAGATTGCAGGGGCTCCTGGTGCCCCACTGGATGTGTTTTGTCAAGAAGCAAATAAAGATTATGTCATTGTTACGTGGAAACAACCTGCTGTGGATGGAGGTAGCTCCATTCTGGGATACTTTGTAGACAGGTAAATAAGTATAATTAAAAAATAATAATAAATGAGAGGATTAACAATAAATAAATGTTTTCACCTCTTTTTGAATTTCCTCAACAGAAGTATATTTTTTTAAAATATGAGGCCGTTCATGACAAGTACCTGTATAAGTTAAAGTTTCAATGGCATTCTACCCGTATACTAGTATGTGATAGAATAAAATAGCATTCTCAAAGGCCATGCATAAAGATTTTGCATTATGTGTAATATCAGAACAGCAGCACCCCTTAGTGCTGCTTCCGCACCTAATGTTTGTTTGATTGTATTAGGGTTTATTGCCATATCAGCTTCACAAGCTATTTCATGGCAGATACATATTAAACATTCAACCAATTTATACAAACCAATATAATATTAAGTTATAGATATTGTAAAGGATTTAAAAGGTAAAAAAAAGGATAAATAAATAAATATTGGATAAATAATATAAATATATGGCCTTGGACAGAAGAACAAGATTTTATACAAGGTTCTTTAGATGCACTTTTGCTAGAAATTGTAAACGTTTTTTGCAGAAGAAGTTCTTTAAAGTTTGTTCTGGTAGAAATCGTTTCCTTATGGCATTAAAACGTGGGCAGGTCAAAAGTATATGCTTTATAGTCAGTGCTACAGTGCTGACACTTTGGAGCTTCCTCGCCCTTCAAAAAATATGCACGGGTCAAACTCGTATGGCCTATACAGCATCTTGTATATACAACTTGGTTGTGTCTGGATCTGAAGGGGTGAAAGCATATTTTTTCCCACCTCTGGGCTTATTTCAAATAATTTGTTGTTTTGGCATTCATCCCATTCTGCTTGCCATTTATTTAATATATACTGATTAATCAATGGCTTGCGGTCTGAGGGTGGGATTTGACATTGTCCAATTGTTTCTGTAAGGGCTTGTTTTGCTGCCATGTCAGCTCGTTCATTTCCCATGATTCCACTACTGTATGTCCTGGGATCCAGCAGAAGACCATATTGTTATTGATTTTCTGTAGTTGGTTTGCTTTGATTAATACATTAACATCTGATAAAGCAAAGCAGGTTTCCTTCTCAACCCTCTCGCTCACCTTTTCCCTTGCTCTGTCTTACAAGGTGTGAAGTCGGCACGTCTCACTGGATTCAATGCAATGATACTCCAGTCAAGTTTGCCCGTTTTCCGGTTACCGGTCTCGTTGAAGGCCGAAGCTATATTTTCCGTGTGCGTGCTGTGAATAAGTGTGGCATGAGTCATCCTTCTCGAGTGTCTGAACCAGTGGCGGCCATGGACCCTGCTGACCGTGCTCGCAAAGGTGTGGATATACTTGCATGAATCACCCAGAGCTGAGCTTCTTTACAAATATATATTACTCTGATGGAACTATATAATGATGACCAAAAGTACTGAGGAAAAACATGAAAAATTGTGAAATGTGAATCTCAATTTTTTTTAAATAATGGAAATCAAAAATAAAAGGATATTATTTTATTTGATGTAATTAAATCAATGTTTAGTATGAACTCATTTATTCTTCAAAACCTGCTGGATCCAGCTGGACATAGAGCCAAAAAGACATTTGCAGTACTCTGATGTCACTTGTCAATCCATGCCTTCAGAAGTTCCTTGACTGCTACTGCCTTCTTCATCATTGTCCAACAGTTTTCTATTGAGTTTTATAATTTTTTACTCCCAGTTAATAAGCGCAACTATTCAGCCAAATAGGCTAGAACTAATTAGTTTTGTGCACAGGGAGAACTATACATGACATATGTTGTCTTAATACTTTTGGCCACCACTGTAAGCCAAACTGTTATGTCTTTGTTTTAAAATTATGTGTATTTCTATACAATATACTGTACATTTTATTCTCAAATATATTAATTTTGCTGGAGACATGAACTACAAAGAATCATCAAAATTCAGAAATCATAATTTTCATATTATACAATATTCAATTGCATATTTTATCTAGTCATGCATAAATCGAAACCCCTGAATGTTCATATTAAAATTACAAGAAAAAGTAATGACATCTCTCTCTCTCTCTCTCTCTCTCTCTCTCTCTCATTTTCTGATGAAAGGAGCCTCTGCACCTTGGACTGGTCAAATCATTGTTACTGAGGAAGAGCCTGTAGGTAAGCAGAGCCTTGCTAGTCATTTGCATTTTGGAGAGATGCTTCTGAGGACATATCAGTGTTTAGTGGAATATGATAGTGCCACTATTACACATATGTCTTAGCATGTCATAGCAATATTCTTTCTGAATATGCTATAATTCCATCATACACTTACTGTTGTTGTTTGTTTAAAGTAAACACATTAGTAAGACTGAGTGACATTTTCTGACCTTTCTGGCTCTTCTAGAGGGAGTGGTTCCTGGCAAACCTCGTGACCTTGCAGTTATTGAAGCCACCAAGAACTATGTGGTGTTGAGCTGGAAGGCTCCAGGCGACAAGGGATACGAGGGTGTCATGTACTACGTTGAGAAGGTCTAAAATTCCTAATATAACTATAAAATCACATTTAAGATGTACTATAGTATATGAGTATGTATGTATATGAAGTGTTGCAAAGAAAAATCTTTAATGTTAACCCATATACAGTACTCACATTATGAACTATTGTTTGTAAACCCAGTATAATTCTTTTTTATTTTGGCTATCTTGTCAGCAGCATTAGTTACCTGAAGTAACAAAATGTGTAAATGTGTGCATATTCTAGTGTGTGTCTGGCACAGACAGCTGGCAGCGTGTGAACACAGAGCTTCCAGTAAAGTCTCCACGCTTTGCTCTGTTTGACCTGTCTGAGGGAAAATCTTACAGTTTCCGTGTCCGCTGCTGCAACTCTGCTGGCGTCGGTGAACCTTCAGACCCCACAGAGGCCACTCAAGTGGGAGATAAACTGGGTGAATAAAAAATAACGTCCAGTGGACGTTTCATGCTAACGTCCACTGTAACATTGTTCTTAAATTTACAACATGCATACATGAAGATAAATTACTCCATACCATGGATGAATGGATGGGTGGTTGAATGAGTGGCTGGTTGGATGGATTGATGGATGCATGGATGGGTAGCTTGTTGGCTGAATGGATGGATGGCTGGTTGGATGAGTGGCTGGTTGATTGGATTGATTGATGGATGGATGGCTCGTTGGCAGGATGGATACTATAATGGATGGATGGGTGGCTGGATGGATGGATATCAAGCATATCACTGATCCTAAATTGTTTTTAATTGTTTGTATTGTAAAAAGAATTTTAACCTTGATAAATGGGTTTTATTATATATTTAATATGTAATATTATTATTATTACTATTATTATTATTATCATCATCATCATAGTTTAACAATTCCACTTACCCATTTTTCAGATATTCCATCTTCCCCGGGCCGTGTAGTACCCACCCGAAACACAGACACATCAGTCGTTGTGTCATGGGAGGCATCAAGGGATGCTAAAGAGCTGGTGGGCTATTATATTGAGACCAGTGTTGCTGGAAGCAATGCTTGGGAGCCCTGCAACAATAAGCCTGTCAAAGCCACCAGGTAGTTTTTCCACATTCAGAAAGACGAATATACAGACAGACAGAGACACACACACACACACGCATACACATGCCTGTCTTTACAATAGCATGATTCTAGCAACATATATTTTAACCACAGATTATTAAAATAAAACATCCTCTATTTTTTGTCTTCTGTTCATAGATTTGTGTGCCATGGCTTGACAACAGGTGGAAAGTACGTTTTCCGTGTGAGAGCGGTTAATGCAGCTGGTATCAGTGAGTTCTCACAGGAGTCTGAGGCCATCGAAGTTAAAGCTGCAATTGGTAAGTTAGCAGTATGTTGTATTATCTTATAAAGAAAATCTGTGTTTTTTAAGAGCAGTGTGACATCACAAGTTTCCAACGAGTTTGCTTGTGACCATCTTTTCATAAACATGTTTTCAGCTCCGTACACGCAAGCAATCTATTCTATTTGTGCTCCACACCATTTGCTCCACTCTTTAACTTCTCACGATTTCAACTGCACTCTGAGGCCACACCCACATTCTCCGCGGCTCCACCCATGATTCTGCCAGAAGGTGGGGTTAGGACTTGTAGCTTTCCTCTAGATTGGGTCCTACGGGATCCAAAGTAGCGGTGACTACAAAACCAGTTCACCCGCACTCACACACCCACTTTTCAACTTTTGCACTCCTACTATTCAGCATTCTCATCCTTTTGCGTCATTGTAGCACATCCCTTCCTCACTTCCTTAATGCATAATGCTCCTCCGAGCTAAGCGACTCAGCAACTTAGCAAGTGTGTTTGTGCTGAGCTGCATGGTCAGTGTACCCTTGTGAAACACACATGGCAACATGATTATGATTTGTGTTCTTTTATTTAATAATTAATAACTTTTTAATAATCAATAGATATACGCCTAAAGATTTACATGCAAATAATGATTATAAGTATCAGCTAGGTCACAAAACATGGTTGTACATTTTCAAAATCTTAATTTTATTCTTACTGATTAACATTCTATTTGTTTTATTAAAGTAAACATTGTTTAGTCAAATTAACGTTATTAAAGCAAATCATTTAGTTTTGTTGCCAACAACGATGTGATTTTGTATCAAGGGTTGGCAAAAAGCATTCAACTTACAGTTTCTGCATGAACTCAGTTCCTTTCACTCCACTTTTCTCTATCATAACTCAAACTTCGCTAATTCTCTAATCATTTAATTCCCTCTGCTTTCTGCTGTTCTCTTCTGGCATGCTGACTATCAGATGTCACCTCAGCCATCTTGCCTTCATTTTCTTCTGACAAATGAAGACTTCCTGTTGTTCTGACTTTGTATAAATTAACTCTGTCTTCTACGTTGTATTTGATTATGTTACATGAGTTACATTAAACAGTAATATTTACAAAAAATTGCAGTGCATGCATGCTGAATATTGAAAGAATAGTAAAAAAATAAGACTACATGAAAAGCAAACATGCTATGAATGTGTGTGCAGAATTACAGTTTGTGTAAAGCAGCTTGAATTAATAGTGTTCATATGTGTGACGTCTACTGAGCTCACCTTTTGTTTTTTCTCTTGCTGTTCCTGGCTAACTACTTTAGGGGGCGGTATTCCTCATGGTGTGTTTCTGGAGTCAGGGGGTAACACAGTTGGACTAACCCAGCACAGGACAGGCGAGGAGGGCAGGCATGTGCCCCCTTGCTCCCCTGCTACCACGCTGCTAACTACCCTAGCTAGTGTTAGCAAGAGGGCTAATAGTGCAGGCCCTCAAAATCCTACAAGTGCACTAAGTAAAGGCAAAGGAGGGAAGAGAGGCAGTGTAACCTGGGCTCCTGAACCCAGCTGTGAGTTTGATCCTCAATCTGGTGCCAATATAGACCCTAAAATGCCAAGTGAACCTGCCACCAATTCCAACATCAAATTGGCCAATACATCTTGTAGTAATTTAAACAATAAAATAGGCTCTAAGCCTGAAACCTATTCAAACACCAATTTAAGGTTTGAGCCTGGCACCAATTTAGACCCTACAGTGGGCACTGCACATGGAACCAATTTGGAGACCAATTCAAATGCTCAACCTGGTACCAATTCAAATGCTAACACAAACACTTCAAGGCCCCAGGCTGAGCAGGTTCCCCATCCCTCCACTGAAAGAGTGATTGAACCTAAAACCAAACCGGCAACTGAAATGCTGGAAAAATGTAAGTCCTCAATAGACTCTTCCTTGGACCAATTGGAAGAACAAGAAAATGGAAATGGGCCCAGAGATTCAGGTGAGGAGATGGAGTAAGAGTCAGTTTCTTCCATTCAGTAATGACTGTCTGGATGGCCACATGTCTTTCCTCAAGTTTCCTCAGAGCTGACATATCTTTTTTTCTTGTTGTATTTCACGTTTTATCTTTTAAATACATTTCCCCCAGTAAGTCTAGAATGTCTCATGAATTTGAATACTGTTTTTGCTGGTTTTGTTCTGAACACCTTCCTTGTGGGTCATAGGTATAAATGATACATAATCATTTATTGTCATAAATAAATAAAACAATCATTTGTCATAACTAAAACATTTTCATAAGCTAAATTCAAAGGCTTTTTCTAACATAAAAACATGCTAAATGTTATTTGCTTACCATTTTTCAAATTTTCCAGTTATTATTGCTTGGAAAGATGTCAAATCATATGACATTTACTGAATTTTTTTTTTTTTTTTACAGTATTACCCATATAATTTGTGGGTTTTTTTTTTTAATATAGATTTGATGGCTTACAAATCTTACATTTCACCATTTTGTTATATTTACTTAAAGAGATCAAACACTTTACACTTTATAAGTACTGAGGTTTATGAAGGTATTACATGTATTGGTGCATTTTTCCTTACAGCATTTAGTCAACAATTAGGCATGTTGAAAAGGAGTGGATATTTTTATATTTTTCAAAGGTAAGTTTGATTATGTTTTTGTAGTTAGAATTTTTTTTGCCAACCCTCTGATTATAACAACATTCTTGCACACTTAGAGAGGCTTTCTTGCCACTTCACCACTGGCCAACCTTACTACTTTCTGAATTGTGCTGTATTAAGTATGGCCGTCAAATTGTTCCTATAAATGTACTGAGACACTTACCCTTTTTAGAAATAATACCATTATGTTTGTTACTTAGGTGTAAAGTCTTTATTATCATAACACAAGAAGTACAATGTGACACAAGTAACAAAACCTCCACACTGTCTACGTATATTGTTTTCTCAAAAGAACCTTACTTCAATCTTCCCAGACTAAGGCTTCAGTCTTTTTTCAAGAATGTATCTTGACCATTCTCTCAAATCCTAACTGCAGTCCTTCATTAACACAGCTACCCCTGCTCCGCCCCATGGCATTTCCGTGTTGGAGAGTGTTAGGGATTCTATGGTGCTAGCCTGGAAACAGCCAACATTTATTGGTGGTGCTGACATCACCGGGTACTTTGTGGATTATCGTGAGGTCGTCAGTGGAGTACCTGGAAAATGGCATGAGGCAAACATCAAGTCTGTCACTGAAAGAGCCTACAGGGTAAATACAAAGATGTTCTTGGGCATTTAACACCAAAGATTAAAACATAATGACTTGAATCCTTCCCATTCATGATTCCTTTCTTTTTTCCCCCACAGGTCTCTGATCTGAAGGAGAACAAGTTGTATCAGTTCCAGGTTCGTGCTGCAAACATTGCCGGTGTTGGCATCCCATCTCTGCCCAGTCAGACCTTTAAATGTGAAGAATGGACCATTGCTGTACCAGGTGAGTGAGTGTGTTTGTTTGTGAGAGAATTTAATGACATTTATGGTTTAATAATCATTCATTATCCTGTATTGGAATGTATTTATTTATTTAAAATATACTTATACACAGGCCCCCCACATGATCTCCAAGTGCTGGAAGTACGCAAGGACTCTTTGGTGTTGCTCTGGAAACCACCAGTATACCAGGGTCGTAGTGAGGTCAATGGCTATTACGTTGACATCAAGGAGGCCGATGCAGATTTTGAGAAATGGAGAGGAGTCAATGAGAAAGCTACTAGCAAGACATACATGAAGGTCTGTCTGAGTGTGATAGATGTTAGAGAAATCAGTGTTAACTGAAGTATTATTATTAGGTTTAAATACATTATACTATATATGGGTAATGGGTAAAAGCCAGGGTGTCCCAAAATTATTTTGGTAAATAGCAAAATACAACTACAGCAATGGCACAAATTTCTGCAACCTTATCCTTTTTAAATTTCAGATACTGCTGTAATATTTAAACATTTTATTATGTCAGTAACAACAAAATGAAGTTGAATTATTCCTTGAATTTACATTTCAGTCTAATGGGAAGTGTTTTATTGATATACGTAAGAACATAATCCAAGACAGGTTGGTGGAGTATGGTACAACATGAAGCAAAGGTTTATGCTTGGTACAAGCATTTGCAGAATGAGGGACATTGCTCATAGACCTGCTGCTTAACCTTAGTATACCCAGAAGTGTAAAAAAAATAATAAAATAAAATAAAAAAGGCATTTAATAGACTGCATGACAGTCAAAAAAAAAAACTTTTTATTGATTTCTTTTACAACAATGTTAAACAGACCAGCAACTCTAACTTTCTTTTCTTTCACCATTATCATGATTGTTGTAATGAGTTTCTCTTAATTAAATAACAATGAGAGGTTTTTAAAATGAAAGGAAAACCATTCAGTGTCGACACTAAGTACGTCTACTGTATGTACCTAGAAGAAGATATTTCCTCATCTTTAAAGTTAAATTATGCTTCTCATCTTTTTTAACAAATCCAGCCTTTTACCTTATGATTAGTTGCAAGAATTCAGTCTATCAAAGCAGTGGTAACTTATGGGCAGACGTCTTTTTGACTCTATGCCCAGCCGGATCGAGCAGGTTTTGAAAAATAAAGGACTTCATACTAAATATTGATTGTTGTATAGCAATTTCAGTGAATAAAATAGCTAATTATATTCATCATGTTTATTGTCATTGTTTTAAAAATGTAAGAATATTGTTAAAAAAAATTATTTCACCTTTGTCTTAATACTTTTGGCCACCACTGCAGTTGTGACAAGAAAAGGCTGATTTTCTTTCTTCATTTATGATTGCTTATACAGTATGCTTTACTACTTGTGAAATACAATCCAGTCAGTGCCCTTTCCTTGGCTCAAGAATCAGGATTGGGAATAAAATGTCATGTGCGGAAAGAATCTATTTTTGACAGGTGAGAAATTGTCAGATCAAGTGTTTATATGGCTAATATTTACCTATTGAAAAGATTATTAAAAAGGTTCACACCACCCTTCTCATTTGAAATGAAAATTCATTCTGGTTAGGCCAGACTGTTCAGATTGAGGTGGTTACTTAATGTATTTATATTTTGATTGGACTATTATTCCAAAATATTAGTGGCATATTAGGGTCCATGAAAAACTTATGTATGGTATAGAACAGTACATAATTATGCAATTTAAAAGACAATCATTGTTTGTTTACTAGAATTAAATAATTGGGAATTGTACAGTACCAATTTTTAATTTCTGTTAGCTGCTGTACTTTGTATTATAGTAAAAATGCCAAACTAGCATATACACCTGTGGTTTATCTGTATGTGATACCTGGTAATATTTTGAAATTTTAGTAAAAATCCACTTTTGATTTTTAATATTAATTTGTGCTATAAATGAACAAAACAAGAGGAGAACCATTGGTGTAAACAGTGTGTATAAGAACAAATTGATTGATTGTTTCACTTCCTGCTTCCAGATTAAAGATCTGAAAGAGGGAGTGGCATATGTTTTCCGTGTACGGGCTCAGAACAAAGCTGGTGTAGGCAAAGCATCTGAAGACACAGAGCCAGTGCTGGCTGAGACCAAACCAGGTACAAGAACTCTTTGTTTTAATACTTAAATGCTAAACCAAGTATGATTATTAGTACAATATAACAATAAAACCAAGCAAGAGAACAAAAACAACAAGTTAAATCGGTCCTTTTCTCTGTTTGTGCTGTACTAGTAAGGAATCCCTGCCAAATTTTAAATATCCAAAATGTTTAGTAGGAGGAAAACTACAAATATAAATCAAACAGAAAGATCAAAATCACATGAAATAAAATGCAAAATCAAACACAAAGCAAAACAGGTTGCTTTCTCCGTTTTAGGCACTATGGAATTGGTAGTGAACGTTGATGATGAAGGTGTGATTTCACTGAACTTCGAATGTCCTAACCTCAATCCTGAATCCAAGTTCATCTGGTCCAAGAACTATGAGGAGATAGGAGACTCGAACCGTTTGACCATGGAGACCAAGGGGAATAAGTAAGTCTGTATGCAGGGATTTCTTGCTGAAATTTTGTTTTATTATTCTGTGATCAATATGTAATGTATTTTTAATTAGAAATTGGGATTATTTTATGTCAGAATAAAAGGTAAATAAATTATATGTTTAGTCAAAGTATATAAGATATAAAATCACTTTTCTTGCTCTGTGTAAACCAAATTGAGAAAAAAAGTATTGTTAATAAGTATTTTAAACTTTTTAATCTAAGGTACAGAAGATGTTGCATATATTTAAAAAGCTACAAGAATATCAATAAATGTATCAACATATTTAAATAATGTTTATTTAAATAGTTTACTCTCAGAACTATAAGGTTCTATCTGTATTCTGAGCAGTTTGGAGATATCGAGCTTCAAAGATTTTGCGCTCTATATAGCAAAACTGTGCTGTGCTTTTTTATTTCCACATAAAGAGGCCAAAATTGCATATCACACAAAAATAATGTTATGTCAATATATTCATACAGTAGCAAAAATGTAGATAACTCAGGTTTAACAAAAAAAGTCTGATAAAACCTTATAAATCCAAGGAGTCGATTTAAATACAATAAGACAGGACCTTATAATCTTATATTTACCAAGTTCTCAGTCAAAAAACAACAATCATCATTATTTCTTTTAATCTGACCTCTGCAGGTCCAAAGCCATCTTTAAGTGTCCTTCGGAGGATGACCTGGGTATCTACTCCTGTGCTGTTACACACACTGACGGAGCTTCTGCCAGCTACACCTTAACTGAGGAGGGTATGTATAACCTTTACAACAACCTTTAAACCTAATGTTAATTAAACCTGTGGTTTATAATAAAGTAATCAAATGGGTATGTAAATTGCCTCAAATGTATTCAAACAAAAAACAGTGAAGCTTTACATGTTAATAGCAAGCACATGTAAATCCTTTCCACAATTAGTTCAAACTATTTGTATGTTTGGAACAACTAAAAAAAAAAAAAAAAAAAAAGACTAATTTGAACAATTTGAACCTATATTACTTATTCTGCAACTCATTTTTTAAGGCAAATGATGATTTCCGCATGTCTTACCTAATTAATTTAATTAATTAATTGCAACTATTCTTTAAACCTGGTGTAATGCTGTTTCTTCTACTGTTATGAGAGTTGAGCTGAAATTGAGATCGTGCTGATATGTTATGACAGGCCTGAAGGAGCTGCTGAAGATCAGTCATGACCACAAATTCCCCAGTAAGTACTGGACTTCATTCTGTAGCCTCCTCTTACAGCAGAACTCCATAACTGCGCATTTGTTGTTAACTCTTCTTGCTGGCAAATCTGAATTAGATCTCTAGTCAAGATCTCAATATTTGGACTTTTTATTTCAAACTGGTTTCTAGTTTTCATCTGTGTTCTTATCTGTAAACTTTATCTTTCCCCTTTTTGTTTGTAGTTATTCCCCTGAAATCAGAGTTAGCTGTGCAGTTGTTGGAGAAGGGTAGGGTTCGCTTCTGGCTGCAGGCTGAAAAGATTTCTGCTAATGGCAAAGTTGAATATGTTTTCAATGACAACAACATCGCTCAGGGAGAGGTATCCATGCACTCATGTTTAATTAAATGTTTTTCATATTAAGGAAATCAGATTGATTTATTGGGTTGAGACAATCAGGGGGATTTTCTAATTAGTACTGTGGATTCAATGTGTCTAATTGTTTGTTTCAGAAATATAAGATGAACTTTGATAAGAATACTGGAATCATTGAGATGTTTATTGAGTCGTTGGAGAAAGAGGATGAAGGAACATATACCTTCCAACTCCAGGACGGAAAAGCCACCAACCAGTCCAGTCTGGTGCTAATAGGAGATGGTATACATTCTCTATATTACCCCCTCCACAAACACATGCTCTTTAGCTTATACAGCAAATAAACAGGATTCACATTGGTGTATCTATTTGTTTCTCCAGTTTTCAAACAGCTGCAGAAAGAATCTGAGTTCCAGAAAAAAGAATGGCACAGGAAACAAGGTAAGCATTTAACAGAGGAACATGGGGAACAATAATTTCGTGGATCAGCACAGGATTGGATTTTTATTCCCCCCCCCCCCCCCCCATTCAAGCCAACACAATACTGGGCAAGAACCGTTTATTACAGTCAAGTCAAGATTAAAGTAGCAGAAAACTGTTAGGTGGAGCGGATTGGAGAGCACCACGCAGGACTTCTGAGGGGGTCAATGAAATAGGAGTTAGTGAGAGTGCTTATGAGACAGGCACTGGAAAACCTTCCCGCTTGGAGATAGCGTGGTATTATAGGGAACGAAAGAAAAACTGAAAACACAAAATAAACAGAGCTCCACCGTCTGCGCGAGACGAAGCGGGGTTCTGGAAACAAAAATAAATCCTATAACCTCTCGGGTCATTCGCCCTTAACGAGGATTTATATGAGTGTTGCAACACAAACAGAGGGCACGCTGGACTGAGGCGTGCCGCGCGCGCGCTCTCTCTCTCTCTTTCTCGCTCGCTGGCGTCGTCGGAAGACTGACGCTGGGTCTTGTTCTTTAGCCCTGATACCTTACCGGTGCTACCTAAATGATCGCACGAAGTGCCGCGGTATCAGGACCCTTAAATAGACACGCCGCCAGGTGCGCCGTGTCCTAGCCTAGCAGCCCCGCTGAGTAGCCGCGCCTTTGCCTGTTCAGAACTTCGCGGAATAGAAGCTAGTGATGGGAAGTTTGGATCATTTTAGTGACTCGGTTCTTTGAATCTCGTTCATCAAAATGAACAAATCTTTTTTT
>JAQMYL010000001.1:23983234-23995812 GCA_030014365.1 Clarias pachynema
GATGACTAGAAAATTATACTGACTGTCATTTGCATTGACTAATTATGAAAATCAGAGAAAGATATCATTTGCGTAATTATTTGGAACATGGTGTAAATCAAAGCGAGTTTCCCCATAAGAAATAATGAAAATTCAGATTGTGTGTTCCGCAACACAAAAAAATAAATACATAAAAATAATACAAAATATAAAGTAAAAATAAAACAAATTAACCTGCACTTTATCTTTGAAAAAAGTAAAAAATATACAGATAAGTGCTTCCGTTAATGTTTGTGTGCACATGTGCTGTGTATGTGTATGCGCACACACGCTGTGTGTGTGGGCGCGCGTGTTTGTGCGTGTATGTGCTGTGTGTGCGTGTGTGTGTGTTTGCATGCTCACGCTCTGTGTATGTGTGTGCATGTGTGTGGAGCTAAAGAGAATCGCAACAGAGCAGTGTTTCCATTACAGTGTGTGTGTGAAGGCGAGAGGAGGAGGGAAGGGGCACGGTGTCCAATGACTCGCGTGCACACACACACACTGAATCAGTCCAGGCTGACAGAGAGGGAGAGAGAAAATGGATCTTTAACTTCTCTAATGAGAATTGCTTTTGCTTACATGCGCGCACACACGTGTTATAATAGACAGTACATGCGCGCTGTATACACACACACACACACACAAACACAAAATAAAAGATTTTTTATGTGCACACACGTGGTCACAGTATTAAACAGTACACACGCG
Source organism: Clarias pachynema (assembly GCA_030014365.1). NCBI lineage: Eukaryota > Metazoa > Chordata > Actinopteri > Siluriformes > Clariidae > Clarias > Clarias pachynema. Next base: position 23,983,961 of record JAQMYL010000001.1, read on the forward strand.
CACGGACGTTGATTATACCAGTAAGAGACGCGCACTAAGACCGAGCAGGGGAGACGATTACCCACAATTCCGCAGCGCAAGAGAGAGAAAGAAATCATTGGATCAGTTATGATCACATGACGCTCTGCATCAAAACAAGAAGCGCATGCGTGCTACATGGTACTCGGTACTCGTAAACCAAGACTTGCTAATTTTTCAAGTCAAAATTTATTAAAAATCTTTGCTCGTCTTGCAGGAAGCTTTCAAACCTTACAAAAGTGCTTTGAAGTTCCTGTTATTGGATAGATCCTTACACTGGTTGCTAGGTTACTATATTAGTACCATCAGTCAAACCCTGTTGGGAAGGGTTTTTTTTTGTGTGTGTGTGTGTGTGTGTGTGTGTGTGTGTGCGAGGGGGTGATTAACCCAAATATTTAAGAAATAGAGCTGCTAGCTAGAAATAGAGTTTCTAGCTAGATCACAAGTAGCAGTGGAGAACACAAGTGGGATGTCCTGAAAATTGCCCTAATCAATGCAATAATACACAAAAATTGCAAATTAATGCTTGACCACTTCCATGTCTAAAGCCTTACATAGTAAAAAAAAAAAAAGAGCACCCATGGGATGTGGTGAACAAATAAGTCCAGAGGTCTTGCAAAGTCATACTTCACGGAGCCAGAGCTGCTCCAGCCTTACAAGGGGAACCCACACAATATTGGACTTAATGTTATGGCTAATTGGTGTATATTTGTTTAATCACTTGTGCATTTTATTTGCAGGTCCTCACTTTGTGGAGTATCTAAGTTATGAGGTCACACCTGAGTGCATTGTAAAACTGAAGTGCAAGGTGAGTGTTTAATTCTGTGATGTCCAGTTCAGTGCATTTCCATGAATTAAATAAAATTAATTATTTGTGTGTGTTTCAAGGTGGGCAACATGAAGAAGGAATCTGTTGCATTGTGGTATAAGGATGGAAGAGAGATAAAGGGCAATGAGAACTTCAGTGAGGGAGTGCTGTCGATGGAGATTACTAAGGTAAGAAACCTTTAAAAATCCTGTTTTGATCAACTGCATGTTTTAAACATATAAATATGATAAATCAAATAAATGAATGATAAACATAAATGATAAACATAAATAACATCAAACATTACATTCATGACTACATCCTTTAGGTGGGAGAATCTATAAATTAATTTGATTTTTATTTTTCTACTGGGAAACATACAGTAAAAATAATAATAATAGAGCATTCATGAATAACTTAACATTTGGATTAGTTACTTGGTTGTTTATTTTGTTGGATTATAAATGTGTGTTTATTATAATATGATGCACAGCACTAAACATGATTTGGTTGACACTTGCTCTATTATTATTATTTTTTATCTGTTCCAATGTTTCTGTTCCAGTTTGTTTACAAACTGTCATATTTAATTTTTCGACTGTGTTACATGTTTATCAGTATCTTAATCTGTTCTGTAATAATATTAATATTACTCAAAGTGCCGGTCTCTAGATCTAGAGCTCAATCCTTTTTGAAGTGATCTCATGTGTCAGTCTAAATAGTATATATGTGTGTGTTTGTGTGTGTACATGTTTATAGATCTCTAAGAAGGATGCAGGTGTGTATGAGGTGATTGTAAAGGATGACAGAGGCCAAGACAAATCTACACTTAACCTGACTGACCAAGGTGATTTTTTTTTTTAACCATATGCTCTTTCTCTCATTTTGTTTTATATCAGCATGATATAAAGGGTGTAATCAAAGAATTCCTCTACTTTAATTTCTAGGATTTAAGGACCTGATGAACCAAGTTTTCAGTGTTATTGGTGAGTGTTCTTCATGAATGGAACTAACGATATTATATAAGTGTTGTTTACTTGTATTGAAGGTTAGACTTGAAAACAACCAGTGAATTATATTTTCATTAGATGCATATCTAAAATCAGATAAGTTTTGATTTTAATGTAAATGGGATGAACATAAAAATTAAATATTATACTGTCAGAATTACTGCCTATAATATAATAGTATATATTATAGTAGTGTATAATGGTACATAATATATATGTATAATAGTGTATAATAGTACTATAAAATTAAAACCAGCTTGGTTTTTTACACAACCACACATTAAGTCTCACAATCTAAAAAGAAAACTGAGTTTGATTTCCTCATAACTTTTTTAATTCACGCCAACCATATGGTTTGTGTTTATTACAGCAAACTCTTCCACTCCTCTAAAGATCCAGAGCACCGAGGAGGGCATTCGCCTGTACACATTTGTCAACTATTACAATGATGAACTGCTTGTCACGTGGCAACACAAGTATGTGTGTGTCTGATGTTTTAGACAAGTTACTGTGTGTGGTTATAAACACCAGAAAAAGACAGAAGAAGTTATGGTTTCTGTGTGTGTTTGCTGACATAATGTAGTCAGTACAGTGAACAAATTCTTAATGTGTGTATTTACATATTTTCTCATCTAGGGATTCTGCCATTGCCTTTACTGATCGAATTAAAAGTGGTGTAGTGGGTGAGCAGTTGTGGCTGCAGATTAGTGAACCAACAGAGAAAGACAAGGGCAAGTATGCCATTGAGTTCTATGATGGGAAAGGAGGACTGAAGAGGACAATAGAGCTGGCTGGACAAGGTATTCACACACACACACACACACACACACTACAATATTACACTTAATCTTTCTTATGTATCACAGTACTCTTGTTTTACAATGCTGTTTTTTTGTTCATAATTACAGCATATGATGATGCTTATGCAGAATTCCAGAGACTAAAGTAAGTCAATCAATATATCTTGTACTTACAATAAGTGTTTAATTTACTTTAAAATGGAACTGTATTTGATTAACCTAATTTATTTTCTTATTTCTCCCCTGCCTGTCTGGCATGGTTACAGAGCTGCTGCCATTGCAGAACGAAGTAAGTACATGTACTGTATATGTGCAAAAGCACCTGTACCTGCATGCAGAGAGAGAGAGAGAGAGAGAGAGAGAAAGTGCTCTCCTGAAGTATGAATGCATGTCTAATACAGTACATTTCTTGTCTCCTTTAGATCGGGCTCGTGTAGCAGGCGGTCTGCCTGATGTGGTGACCATCCAAGAGGGCAAGGTACAAAATAATTGCAATCACATGTTACATTCAAGTTTTCCTAAAATCAGCCTTTATTCTAACAAGGATCATTATTGTTATACCGGTTCTAATTCTAAAATTAGGTAATTGTTTTGATTTAGTGATTATTCTAAAATAAACATTATTGTAAAATAAATATTGTTTTATCATTATTCTAAAATCTATTATTATTATGAAATAATATAATATATATATATTACATTATTATTATTGAATCAGTTATTATTCTAAATACATTATTATTTTTAAATCATTAAAATTATCCCAAAATTAATTAATAAATTCTAAAAGCAGTGGTTAATTTAAAGTCAGTTGTTACTGAAATTCATAATAAAATTGTGATTCATGCAATTTACAAATTATTATAAAATGTGTGATTATGCTAAAATAAATTAATATAAACATAGTAATTATTCTAAAATGCAGCTCTAAAAAACTATTTTAAAATAAGTGATTATTCTAAAAATTAATCATCAGTGTAAAATCAATGATTATTGTAAAACCAGAAATTAATAGAGTCGTTCATTATTCTAAAATCAGACATTCCAAAATACATTCTAAATATTCTACAATTGTGATTATTTTGAAATCAGCTATTAATAAAATTAGTCTTAGGTTAGTGGTAGGTTTTGTAGATGCTATCAATTTGTAGAAGACTATCGGTCAGTGACCCAACCACTGGAGTTATAGGACACCCCTAGTGCTGCTCCTTAGCTTGGATAAAAATAGTGGGGTTGCAACTGAAAAGGCACCCTGCTACAATATGTGCCAAAATGGAAACTGACGTTTTTTTTTTGCTGTATTGATTGGATCAGACCAGACAGGCTGGCCTTTGGTTCCTGTAGGCATGGGTGAGCCTTGGTGATCAATGTTTCTCAGTTCACTTGGTGGTGATGTTAATGTCTGATTAGTGCATGTTCCAAGACTTTGTATGATATTTGATATGATAATGTCATCTTGACCTTTCTCCCCCCAGGCCCTGAATCTGACATGTAATATTTCGGGAGACCCCGTACCTGAGGTGACCTGGCTGAAGAATGAGAGAGAGATGGTATCTGATGATCACTACGTCCTCAAGTTTGAGTCTGGCAAGTTTGCCAGCTTCACCATAACCACCGTGAACACAAGTGACTCGGGAAAATACAGCATCTTGGTAAAGAATAAGTATGGCACGGAGAGCGGCGATTTCACTGTAAGTGTCTTCATCCCTGACGAGTTACCTGTCAAGAGAAAGTAGACAAAAAAAAAAAAAAAAAACACAACGGGGATTGCAATATAAAGCAAGTAAATGTGTAAAATGGTTGAGACTAACAGAACCAGTTAATAAAAGCCTTATTCAAAGTTAATTGGAATATTTAAACATTGTACTACCAAGCATAGGAATTATAGGGCACAGCTATTCGGTCTAATGTCTAGGGGTAGTTTCACTTTGGAGAGTGTTAAAGAATGGTGCTAAAATATGTTCTAGGTTAAAAATGAAAAAATGTACAACCTCTTGGTCCAATTCTTTCTCCAAACCCCATGTTATCACCCCAGAATAGCACATAGAAAAACTATAATCAATGCTTTATAATGCTTTCTTATATGTATAGGGTTCCAGTAGTAATGCTTAGTCATGCTGTATGGCTGAGGTTCCGCTAATCAGTATTCAGTATTCAGAGTTTGAGTCTGTGTTTCAGAACCATAGTCTGTGTTTTACTGTGTTTTATGAGCTTTTACTGCTCATTGACTGAATTTGGAACCCTTCCTAGAAGCATCACTAAACACCTGTCTCAAATTGTTATCTATTGTGTGATATAACTCAGGACTAGAGCAGCACTTTAGTTTTAGTCAATTATTATGTTGTGTGTGAATTGCTTTATTGTAAAAGTATTTCTGTCATATGCCACTGATGTGTCTTGTCATTAATAAATCACTGCATGTTAATTATGGATATAACAGCATTTCCCATGTCTGCATCCCAAATTCCACCTCTTTCTGGACACTGCACTGAAATGATGATATCACATATCACTATGTTAATATTTTGGCACCACTTCTTGTGTCACTCCGAGAAACTGACGTTGCTGTCCTGTTTCCAATAAACAGAGTACATATTCCCTCACTTCCCTCTTTGTGTCTGTCATTCACTTTGGCTCTCCTTCACTTCTCTACTCCATTACCTCACTCTTATCCTTCACCCTTGCTCCTGCAACTATAGAGGACAAAGTTTCACCTTCCTTATACCTGAGCAGAGCTTTAGCAAGTCCATACAGTCACTCTTTCACACACAGAACATTCTAACACTTCTCAACATTATACAAAAAACACTACAGGGGTTAAAACATATTGTTAGTACATTTAAATAATGCCCAACCATCTTATTTAAAACTTGCCATGACTTGGCATCAGGTGCAGAAAAGTACAAATAACTGAGTAATTATGGGTACTGTTTACTAGGAGAACCATTGAAACAAGTATCGCCTTGAGTGGAAATGAAACATTTAAACATGTTTTAGTTTTCATTAGTTTTTTACTAATTAACATTCCAACGCAACAATGAAATGCAAAGGTTGCATTTACCAAACCTGACGTCTGCAGGACTTATTGTACTGTACCTCAACATGCTTTTTATTTTTTAGATTTGATGGAAAATTGCCAAATTAGCACAGTTGTGCATGGGTTCATTTGGCATTCATGTGAATTTTTTGACAAAATTTAATTAAGTACTTTCCACTTAATAAAATAAAATAAAAGGTGGAAAAATACAGTGAAAAAGTGGTACACAAGAATTACACCTTAATACTTGAATAATACTTGAATACTGTATTACTTACTTAGTTATTTTCCAACACTGCTTTGCCACGTCAAGCATACCAGTAAACTCATGGGGTGTACAGTATCTACAACCTGTATAACTAGCACTAATAAATGCAATAATCATGCATTGTATAGTATTTGAACAGATGTATAAAAAAGGAAAGAAAGTTAAAAAAAAATAAGTACATTTTCTAGAAGGTGGCCTTTTCCACAAGATCATTCACTGCATTGTATTTAGTAAATGATGGTGAATCTATAACACACCATATTTAAGGTAAGTAAAGTATCTCAGTTTTTGTTATGTCTCATGTTGTTAAATGTTGTAACATGTTGTAGCTGTTACAGTTTTTTTTATTAAGAAGACTGCATTTAATGTCTTGGATGATTTGCACCTGTATTTTAAAAGCTCTGTTTAAATTCAGGAAGAAGGTCTCAGAGGGGGGGCTCAGAAAGTGTGCATTTTTGGACCAAAATGGAGTTGAATTCCATCTGAGGATTTAAAATCCCTTTTTGTGGTCATTCCATCCTACAGCATAGTGCATTAATGTATGATGAAAAATCACCTTAAACCCCAATCAATATATTAACTTGCTGACTTATGACTTACAAATTACTTCTGGAAACAGAGATCTTAATTTGTAATGTTTTGCAGATTATAGTTTACATTTCCTTTTCTGAAAGGGATATTCTTCAAAATATTATCTTACCACCAACTTTCAGACCTTGCATTAATTATCCTTGTTGTTTTATAAATCACACTTGTAAGTTCATAGATTAATTTTATTTCACCTGGAAAACAAATATGACATTTGAGTAAAAGAGCAAATAGTTCATTAAATCACTTACAATCACTTTAGATTGCTAAAATAATCAGTTGTGTAATACACAATTATTAGTCCTCAGGCGACATTAAGAACAGTGCATTTAAATTGGAATTGGAATGCAGCATAATTTATGCTAAGAGTAGCCGAATATTAATCAGTGTATGTGCGTTACACAACAAAATGGATATTTCTGTATGCACAGAGATCAAGAATATCTATAGAATATCTATTTTCATTTAAACACACATGGCATTTATGTGGCACAAATCTAAGAGGTTTAATACAGTATATGTTTAGGAGTCATGAAGCTAATATTACACCAAACATTGGCTCTTATTGTCCATTATAGATTTATTCATACATCTTTCATGTGTATTTAAACAAGATTTTTTAAATATTTGACCAATTAATATAGACCTTAAAGTGATCAACTTAAAATCCTAAAAAAAAATGTCAAGTAACATTACATTATTATAGTACATACAGTATATGGTAAATTCAGGTCTATAAATTTTGGAGCAAAGATACATTTTTTGGTACTTGGCCTCTGTACAACACACTAAAGATATAAGCAAAGACAAGACTTTCAGCTTTTATTCAATGGGTTTAACAAAAGTGTGGCATTAACTATTCAGGAATTATAGCCATTTTCACACATCGAGCCACACATCCAGCCTGAGGTCTGGAACACATGGACATGACCAGATATTGACTTCCCTCAGATGAGATGCTTTGCCAGGCTCTACTGCAGCTAAAGGCTGCTGCTTGCTAGTGGGTTTTTCTGTCTTCAGTCTTTCCTTCAGTAAGTGAAGAGTATGCTCTATTGGGTTGAGGTCAGGTGACTAATTTGGTCAGTGATCAAATCTCTTTGGCTTGGTAAACTCTTGAGTAGCTTCCACTGTATGTTTTGGGTCATTATCTATCTGCAATATGAAGTGGCACCATATCAGTTTTGTAACACTTGACTGAATCTGAGCAGAGAATATAACCCTATCTACTTCAAAATTCATCCTGCTACAGTTATCAGCAGTCAGGTCATCAAAAAAATTTATAATTAGCAGCCATACACTACATGTATATGCCACTATCTATAACAGATGATGTACAGTACACTTTGGAACATGAGCTGTTCATTTCTTTTCTCTTGAATTTTTCATCTGTCCAAAAAAGTTTTCTGGAATGTCATTGTGCATTTTGAACAAGATATGATTACGAATATGAAGGAATATTGATTGGTGGACACATTCCAGTTGGGTTTAATGTATGCATACATTTACACAGGTTTACTAAAACACTGATAAACCTTTTGTGAGAATATTGCTAATGCCACTTACTTGTGTCCTCACATTACCAGTTGGAAGTCACAGAGAACATGGGTGATCTGGGTGTGGTTTCGTATTTGACTGATGAACATGGCAATGTGGTGATTGGACCCACAGCTTGTTTATCTAAGCCTCCAACACCAAACAAATCCAAATCAGCCACACTGCCTACAACACCTCTCTCTCCGACCTCAAGTACCCCATCAGAGGAGAAACCCAAGAAGAGGGCAACAGATGAGAAAAAGAGGGAGAAAAAGAAAGTGACAATGAGAAGAGGTAAGATGTCAAAGTTCTTAAATATGCACACAGCTTATTAGTACTGTACAGCATTTTCTATATACTTTCAGCTACAGTATAACTTTAAAACAATTAACAATAAATATCACCAAATTTCAAAACATTAGGCACAATATTGTGTAGGTTCCCATTTTGCCATGGGGAACAGCTCTGGACCCTCAGGGGTGTGGCTCCACGGGACCTGTGGGGATGTGCTGTGGTGTCTGTCACCAGAATAATATCAGCACATCCTTTGGGAGATGTGGGTTGTGGGATGAGTCCTCCATGGGTTGTTTTTTTTTGTCTGGCTCATTCCTTGAGTATTCCATCAGATTGGGATCTGGGCAGTTTGAAGGCCAGGTTGGTCGCCTTGGGCTCTTTGCCTGCTGGACCCCATACAGTACATGGCAGGTTTTAATACATTGGGTGTTCTGGTTTCTTTCTGCTAGCGTTGACTTTTGTCAGCACGTTGCACTGCATTGACTTTTCTCTGGGATAAATCATGAATACTGTTCAATTCACTTGTCTGTGGTATTAATGTTATGGCTGAACAGTAAATAACCAATTTATATGAATCTGTCAAAGTGCAGAACTCTAACCAATTGTGTTTAATCCAGATTCTGTTATTCTGAAACTGCCTATTGGAGAGGCGGAGTCACATGAGCCCACCCTCACAACAACACCAGTTACACCTGGAACAGAGACCATGCCTCTCCCTGATCCAAGACCTGAAGCATCAACAGATGGATGTGACATAGTGGGTGAATTAGAGTAAAAAGAGTACACAGAATTAGAGTAAAATTAGAGTAAAAAGTCTCAGTATTTAAATATCACTGGCTGGAAGTTTGTCTCACACACTATCAATGATAACCAACAAGTTTCAGACTGAAAGAAAAATAGCAATAGAAAAAATTGCTTTGATATTTAGCTGGAGACTTTTCTTTCTGCTTGTGCATGTGTTTGAATGGTGTGTGGTGTTAAAGGGCACCGTCGTGAATATCTGTTTCACATCTGAAGTACTTTTCACTACAGCAGAGGTGAATCCCAGTTTGTTGTGGGTATGTAAATGCATGAAGGAAACAATTTACTTTGTGTTAATTGATTGAGACATTGTGATTCATTTAGAGGAGACTTTATATTCAGTGAATGTGACAGATTTCCCTACATTTCTAAACAGAATAATTAAAGTAGGTCCTTTGTATCATGTGAGTATATGTGATTAAATGACTTTCATGAGCAGTTATGGTATCTTTATAAGGATGGACTGGATACTTAGCGGCAGATAGGTGGTAAGGAAGACAGTATGTTAAATATTACATGCTAGGATACATATGTCTTGACAGGAACAAAGAGAGAGGAGACAACAAAGAGAAAGAGAGCTACAGAAACTGTAACAGAAAGTAAATAAATAGGATTTATCATGCATGTGAACACAGCAGGATAATGACATATTACTGACAAGCATGTTTTTTTCCAAGTAGGAATCTACATCTGGTTATGTGTTAATTACGATATACGCTTCAGTTTTCTTTAAACATTATAAAGCACACTAGCTAGAGTGAAAAGCCATTAAATCACATTGTATTTTCTGTCCTCAACAAATGTTTTCCTCTATAACCAAAAAGTTTAGTTTCTAGATGGTGTGTGTTCATGAGTTTATTATTAGGATTTTACAGAAGAATTTCTGTAATTCTTCAGGAACAAATAAAAATGCTGAATTGGATCAAACAGCAGAAGTGCTTTGTAATTCAACATTCTAAACAATATTCTTTTAAAATGTCTGCCTGTTGTTTTTTTTGTTGTTTTTTTTGCCTGCTACCTGGGATTGGTTTATTGCCCAGTGTGAAGCAAATGTATGAAGTCTCGCATTATTCAGAAGCATATGTGATTTTTATTGACAGGAAATCACACTGTTTATATCATTCATCACAGACATGCCTATCAAAAAGTAATTAAAGTTTGGATGATATCATGATTTAATATGGTTTATCTTTTTTTTTAAATCATGGGCTACTTGTATTTATGCAGATTTATGCACAACAGAAAAAAAAAACTTTTAGAGGGGCAGCGCAGACAATAGAGGGTAAATGGGCAATTTGTCCTGGTCACATCCATGTGCACACACACACACACACACACACACACACACACACACACACACACACAGAGTAAGAGACAGAGAGAGAGAGAATGAGAAATTAACAATTAAGAAAATAAGTTTTTTGAAAATGAAAATCATTTTAATTGAATATTGTGTGCACAATAAAAAAATTTATCGTAATAATTAAAATCTTTATTTTCATAAATAAATGTGATATTTAAAAAAAAGTTATTTTTCAAATATAATTTCAATATGGTGAGTTCATGTAAAGTACCCATGAAAATGAACATCTAATTCATGCACACATTCTTGGAATAACGTTCTTGGGCCACACCACTTTTTAAAAATATATTCATTGATTGATTGATTGATTGATTTTATTTCCATGAATCAATGAGAACAAATGCATGGTAAGTTCAGCAACATGTAACAAATTGTTTTTCAATGATAAGACATTCCAGGAAATTTAAATCAGGGTAAAACCCATAGAAAGAGATCTTAAGAAGGTTTTTTTTTTTTAATCTGCTGGTTGTAACAGATACGATCATTTGGTGGACATCATTTGTTTTAAACCTCTGTCCCACATAACCTGTATGGGTTTGGCACCCAGCATTATACAGTATGGACTAGAGTCAGACAAGTAACATCAATCTGTCTGAAAGTGATTTGGAATTTTAGGGGGAATAAAATTTGTTATTGTACTTAAGTACATATTTCATGTCTCTGTACTTTACTTGAGTATATTAATCAGGAAATGCATTGTACTTTTATTCAACTACACAGTACGAAAAATATCTTCACTTTTTACTTTTTTTTTTTTTAACCTCAATACATTTCACGATGGTGTGTATCGTGTACCATAATGAGGGAATATGCTGCCACCTGCTGACTATTATGCGTAATTGCGTGATTTCTCTTCTCTCCGTTGAAAGCAGGTGCCATCAGATGCGGAAATGGTTGCACAGAATACAAGCTAATACAAGCTCAGTATTTTTGATAATTAAGTAAATTTGACTGTCAGTGCTTTTTTAAACAGATGATTCCTACTTTATATTTGAGTAATAATTACTTACAGTAGGGTATCGCTCTGCTTTTGGCGGTACAGTGGCCTAGTAGTTAGCACTGTCGCCTTGCACCCCCAGGGTCCGGGTTTGATTCCCGCCTCTGGGTCTGTGTGCATGGAGTTTGCATATTCTCCCCTCCAGGTACTCCGGTTTCTCCCACAGTCAAAAGACATGCGGATTAAGTTAACTGCAACCCCAAATTGCGTGTAGTGTGTGTGTTGACGGGAGGTCCCACCACGGTCGTAAAATGGGTACAGAGTAGTGATGCGCGGGTCGGGTATTTTTCCAACCCGCGGGTCCCGCTTTTATGAAATTATTTGGGCCCCCCCCC
>JAQMYL010000001.1:24014829-24030821 GCA_030014365.1 Clarias pachynema
AACTGGTTACTAACATAATCGATACAGTATCAGCTCCACACACACTAAAACACAGCAATATACTTATGACCTTTACACTAGAGCCTTGGGACATACAAACCGGTTACAAAGTAAAACAAAATCAAAATACCCAACAAAAACTTAACAAAAAAAATCAGTTTCCCAGACTAAACAACTATTTATAGAAGATCTAATGAGCTACCTCGGTTCAGGTGAGCATATCACCTGACCGAGGTGGCTTCTGGGAAACTGAGTCTGCAAAAAAAAAAAAAAAACTACTGTACAAAAACCAATCAGTGCCCTGTAGTGGCAAACCCTCACAAGAACACTGATAGATCTCTCAAAACCCCATTCTGGAGAAAATTCTCAGTATCCTAAGAGAGTTTAAAATATTGAAAATATCAATTTAGCACCAAAGGGAAAAAAGATTAAGTTAATGTGCAATTTGAGGAGTTAAAATATTATTTATATGTCTGTCTATAGCTACAATAATATAATACTGTTTTAAATATAGCATAAAAATAGCATAAAATATACCAGAAAATAACTGTGGTGCTGTGGTACCATGACTGAATTTGACCAATTTCTTTATTTCATGCATTTTTATAGGGTTTAGATCATGTAGCTCCACTAAAGCCAAGCTGCCTGTTCCCTTAAAAGGCAACTTGAGTTGAAGATTGGATGTGTTCTGTACAAATTCAGATTAAAAGCTGAAAAGTGTTTTTTTTTTTATTAAACATGAAATGTACCACTATGCCGTCAGAAACGCTGGAACACTGGGGAAAAAAATCACAGCTTAAATCATCTCAAGTCTTAATTTCAGATGTGCACAGGACTGTGTGATTTTAATCCTTTACTTTAAAAATGTTGATTCAATGCATTACATAAAATGCATTACATATCCAAATGTTGACACCTGACCAGTCACATATTTTTGTTGAATTCATTCCAGTTTTATTCCCTCTTTGCTCTTAGAATAACCTCTACTTTTCTGGAAAGACTAACCAGATGATTTTTGAAAAGTGCATTAGTGTGAGGATTTGTGCTTACTCGGCCACGAGAGCATCAGTGAAGTCATTCACCGGGTCCTTTCCATCGTATCCCAAATGATCAATTGACCGAATTATTTGGACTTTTGGCCATCACAGGCATGGTTGGGTTTACCTCAATCTGTTGTCATGAGTTTAGAAACACACAGATCATTCTAGAATGACTTTATATGCTGTAGCATTACATATCCCCTTACAGGAACTAAGAGAACCTGAACCAGTTCCAGCATTCTGGTAATTCCTCTGTGTATAAAATGAGCTCGATAAACTCACTATATGCCAAGGTTGGAGTTGAATATGCTAAGGGTCCTGCACAAAGCTCTGACTTCAACCCCACTGAACACCTCTGTGTTGAACTGGAAAATAGCCTGTGTTTCTGACCTCACTCCGTTCAGTAAATCCAGATAGCCATGTTATACAAACTATTGCAAAGCCTTTTTAGAAGAATGCAGCTCATTATGACAGCATAGCAGTCTGCAATAGGACATTGATCAAGCATACATTATATAGCTGTGATGGTCAGGTGTCCACATACAGTGAAGTGAAAAAGTATTTTGATCCTGATTTTTAATTTTTTTGCATAATCGTCACAATTAAATTATTCAGATCATCAAACACATTTTAATATTCTACAAAGATAACCTGAGTAAATGCAAAAATCAAGTTTTTAAATGATGATTTAATTTAATAATTTGTTTTAACCCTTATACTTATTCTTTATACTTTATATTTTTTATTAAAATAAAAAATATTTAAATTATTTAAATTGTTTAAAAATGAATATTTTTCCCCCTTCTTGAATTTCTTTCTTTCTTTCTTTCTTTCTTTCTTTTTTTTTTACTATATTTGTCACACTTAAATGATTAAGATCATCAAACAATATTAAGCCTGCCCACTCCTGGGAAGATTCATTACTGTTCCAAGTTTGCTTCATTTGTGGATAATTAGAAAATAGAAATGTCTTGGTAACACTTTCCAAACTGATACATGTCAATCTATCTATACCTGTTCTTGAAGTTCTTTAGATTGAGTTGCATTTTGAGATCTTCTAGCATTACGTTTAGCATGTCTTTTTACTTTGTCAGATAGGTTCTAGTTAAGTGATTTCTTGATTCAATACATCTGGTAGTAATCAGGCATGGGTGTGATTTATTATTCATGATTTAGCAGGGGAGGATTTTTTTTTTTTTATATATAAGGCCTTAATAAAAGAAATAATTAAAAAACAGCACTTTGTATTTACTTGGGTTTTCTTTGTGTAATATTAAACTTTGACGAGCTCAATTATTTAAGTGTGATTAATATAGAAAAAACAAACGGGAAAAAAAATCTTAAAGGGGGAAAATACTTTTTTTCACAGCAATGTAACAGTCAGTATGGTTATGTGAATACTGTCTTCTCTTACTTCTAATACTGTAGGTCTGATGTTTTAGGACATTTCCTTCCACAGTTTGGAAAAGATTGGACACATCAGGGCATTGCTAAACTCTACCATACTATACATGAGTAAGATATGACACCAGTCATGATATACAAAATATTTAACACATGAACATTCTAATGTTTTTTATATATAATAATAATGTATATTAGCAGCCAATGGAAAGCAATTTTTTTTATACAATTGTATAAAAAATTGTGTGTGTGTGTGTGTATGTTATTTTACAGGAATGGCTATAAGTTCTTATACTGCTCAGCACGTGCCATTGGGATGGCTGGGATTACTAGAGGATATTTACAAGGAGTTAATGATAGTGGCATCATTTTACCACAAGGGCCTCTCATGCTCTCACCAAGCAGCCTACTTTCAGCTTTCCACAGGTACTCTCTCACACACACTCACACACACACTCACAACTGCTGATACACACACATATATGATTGTGTGCTCTGTTTTCAGGGAACTGATTGAGAAAAAACCAGAGAAGTTTAAGATCGAGTGCTTAACTGACATTGGAAATTTGTTCCCATCAAACTCTGAGCCTTTCTATGCAGCCTTTGGCAACCGCAGCAATGTGAGTGCAATTTGCATGGTTTATTTTTGTAAACTTTTTGATTTGCCTGGTTATTAACAAACCACATAAATCCTGTTAGCCAAGTGGGTTTAAGCTCTTGCTTCTTGCTTTGCTGTGTTAATACTATACTCCAGTCAACATAATATAAATCATAGTGTTAACAAAGACTGGTGCAATAGCCTACTGTATATATCCTTTTGTGCATTATTTAAATCTATACACTGCTGTTTCTTTTTTCTTGTATGTCATGATGATATCATTTCTGTCATATTTGCCAACCCCATGACAGAATGTTAAGAGCATATTCTAATCATTATTGGTCCTCTCTGTATCAAGTAGTCAGTTGCACTTTGATTTAAGTATATTTATTGTATATTTATTTTCCGAAGCATATATAATAAAGCTCAGATTTATACATGTGCTTTCAGGATGTGTTTGCCTACATGCATGTGCAAGTTCCAACATGCCATATATTCACAGTAAACCCTAAAGGAGAGGTAATTCAGGAGCAGACCAAAGGCAACAAGACATCGTAAGTTTCTGACTTCACATAAAGTGCTTCATCTGGACTTCATCTAGAGCCAGAGCCGATGCAGAGTGAATGAATAAATCATTTAAATTGTAAAGCACTGCTTCTGAACATGTCTACTCCAAGCATGTACTGCATATACACTCTACTAAAACACATTTTATATAAGGTTGTGAAGTTGTATGAAATCTTTACTGTGTAGGTTGATAATTCTACACAGTAAAGCTGATTCTGTAAAGTCCTTTAAATTCATCATTGTCTTGATGACACAAAACCAGAGTTTACCACCCTGTGTCATTTTATAGCATGACGATGTCTACCAGTCAGTTTTGTGACCCTGGTGAAGATCTGTTTTCTTTCTATGTATGTTTTTTCAGGTATAGTCGCCTTAATGAGCTGGTGGATCATGTTTTCCCTTTGGTTGGCAAAGAGCAGAGTGCTGCATTGAATTACCCAGAATTCAGTTCCTTCTGCTATTGGAGGCAGCCTGTCGCTGAGATTAGTCAGGAAGACATCCTGCAACTCTGATTGGCAGGGAATAGAATTGATTTATGCTGAAACACTGGTGCCATTTGTAATGATTGAAATGTTTTTTATTTTTTAAGTACAAAACTGCTGCACTGGAAGAAGATTGAGTAGAATTATTTTAAATATGGTCAAATGTATTGAATATTCCTCTTTATATTGTCACATTCTTTTTAGTTATCAATCACTTGACGTAAGCTACTATTTAAATCTCTGTAAATATCTCTAGAAATAATTTTAGTAATCTTATATTTGTTTTAAACAAATTCAATTATGTGAAGATATTTCTATTTAAATATAATTTTTGTAGCATTTTTGTACATGATCGTCCAGGAGGTCTTATCTGAAAGCCTTAATTCTATAAATGTTTAGCCTCACAGGTCCCAGTTCAGTTCCAGGCTCAGGTTACATTTGTGTCAATTCTTTGCACATTCTCCTCATGTCAGTGTGTGTGCTCTGGTTTCCATGTCTCTGAACAATATGGAACTAAATTGACTTACAATTTAATTCTACATCTAAAGCTCTGGCTCAACCAGGACAAAGGAGCTACTGGAAATTAACAAATGTATTTAAAGAGCACCAGTAAGTGGGAAAAGCTAATAGCTTTGATTCTCACTTGTACATGATCATAAAAAATATTTATTTTGCTTTTTTTTTTTTTTAAATCAGCCTTTCCGTGCAGCACTGCTAATCTACTGTATAGTATGAACGTTGAAAGTAAAGAAAGGAGTGATTATGCTAAGACCTGGGTTTAGCTAATGTGAATAAATCTTATTTATTGCAGTTATTACTGAGTATAAATAAATAAATAAATAAAACAAAACAAAAAAACTAATTTTTAGACTATAAAAGGCTTTATTTGTGACTAGAAACTGTTTGCACAATGGTTTTTGCTTGATAAATAAGTACAGTCTGTTGTTAGATAGTAGAAAAAAATACTCTGGTTTGAAGAGCTCAAGCTTTATCAAAAAAGTTATCACATTTTTAAACAGTTAAATGGCTGTACTGTTTGTATTTGTGTTTCATACTGAAATTGCAATAAAAAATAAATAAATGCACCTTTTCAGTAAGATTTTCTATTAAATATACTGTTTGTAAACTTAGTTCATTTTGAAAGTATTCCATCCCATATTGCAAATTCATTGTAATTACAGTAAGGATGAATAGAGATGGTTACATTTTACTTAAAGTCTAATACACAGGTTAAGCAAGTTCCACATATGCGCACACAACTATTACAGTATCTATAAATGAAATGTACTGATTTTTACAATCTATTGTTGAGTTCGACAACAACAACAAAAAAATCAGGAATGATTTATAGAACAATTGTTTCTCCACACATAAACATTGCATGGGTTATTATCATCTATAAATAAAATCCAGATGTTACCATTGCAAAAAAATACATTTTTTAACTACTTTCATTTGAGCTTCTTTCAACCATGTTCACGCATTGCTCCTTCATGGAACAAAGATATATTTTAAGAATCTAGTGGTATTTATTTAAGCAACAACAAATTTAACATCAATACACTTGGTGAAGAAACAAATTACTTGGAATCCCAAAAACAAAACCCCATGGGAGCACAAAATATTCCAATTCTGTAAGGTCCTGCTTTGTGCTTATTACACCACTTTCATTTTCCCCCTAAAATCTCATGACTACATTCATGCAGTGTTGTAGGCAGCACTACTTGGCATTGTTCATTGGTACAGTACTCCAAGAATGAAGTCTGACTCATATGATGCATGCTCTTTGCTTTGTGTTATCTTTTAGCCGGCAGGGGATAAAGCAGGACGCCACTAAATGTTGAAAGAACCTCAGTGGACGCTGAAATTGCCAGAGTTCCTGATGTCTTAACAACCCCTACCGTCTGACCTTTTGTAAGATCAAGGACAAGGCTGGCAGAGGCAGAGCCTCCACATAGACACCCTGTAGAAGTCGCACCCTCTGCTCCAGCAGTGTCGAGCTTCTGGATGCTCCGATTTGCCACTGACAAGACTGCCTCCACTCGTGCTGCTTTTTGGGCCATTATTACAACAGTCAACAAGTACCGGCCGTCAATGGGAACAGTGAACACACCTAGAGAACATTAACAGACGTTTATACACTACTGTACTTG
The DNA here is from genome assembly GCA_030014365.1 of Clarias pachynema. NCBI lineage: Eukaryota > Metazoa > Chordata > Actinopteri > Siluriformes > Clariidae > Clarias > Clarias pachynema. Next base: position 24,021,074 of record JAQMYL010000001.1, read on the forward strand.
ATTTATCAGTTACTATTCACAATATTAACATGTTCAGAAAGTACTTTGGATGGGTATGCACCTGTATTTTGGTCATAATGGCCTCCATCATTCAGCAGCACTCTGTTGAAGCGGATGATGCCGATTTCTTCAGAAAATGGGAACAGGGTCAGACCAGCCGAAAAGGACACAGGAAGACTTAGGCTCGTAGGACCTGTTAAACGATCAAAAAATGCACTGTTAAACATATGGCATAATAGATCAGTAAACAAAGTGCCTCTATACACTGCTACTCAAATGTAGTAGGACAGGTATCATGTACAGTGGGTATAGAAAAGGATCACCCTCTTAAAAATAATCACAGAAAAAAAATTGAAAAAAATTAAAAAACAGAATCATTGATTTGGAAAAGGATCACACCCAGGCCCCCAACCCCCCATTAAAAATTACTTTTAAACACCATCAGGTGAAGCTAATCACCTTCTAAATGGCACACAAAGCTTTGCACATGTAGATGTTGCAATATTTGCCCACTCTTCTTTGCAGAACTGCTCAAGTTGAGTTAAATTTGATGGTGAACTTTTGTGGACTGTAGTATTCAAGTCATTCCACAGATTTTAATGACAACTTTCTGGCAGAGGACAGCAGATTTTCCTCAAAAATTTTATGGTTTTGCGCTCCATCCTGACATGTGCTTCAGTCCCTGGTGCATAGAAACAGGATATTACCACCTCCATGCTTTACTGTAGGAATGGTGTTATTTGGATGGTGAGCTGTATTGGACTTTTGCCAGACATTTCATTCGTTGTTGTGGTCAAATAATGAGATTTTAGTTTCACCTGAGCACCTGCGTTTTTGCAAAGCTCAGTCGTGACTGCATGTGACCATTCTTGAGGAATAGCTTTTTTTCTTTCAACTATCCCATAAAAGCCACATTTGTGGAGAATTTGTGATATTGTTGTCACATGCACACAAGGCAACTATTTGTCATAAATTACTGCAACTGCTTCAGAGTTGCTGTTGGCCTCTTGGTAGCCTTTCTGACTAGAGTTTTCTCCTGGCTCTTTCATCCAGTTTTGTAGCGATGTCCTGATCCAGGGAGGGTCGGTGTTGTGCCAAATACCTTCCATTTCTTAAAAAAGACTTCACTGTACTTTTAGACAGTGACAAAGCCTATCCGATTTATATTTTGACAGTGCCTTGCCACCCATAGTTGATTGTTGATGTGATTATTTTATAGTAGTATATACCCACAGTATATACCCACTGTAGGTACAGATGCACATATAAAAATTTCTAATTTGATTCTAGCAACTACTATATCAGCATTACCAAACAGTAAAAAAAGATCCAGTTTCACATGTAACTATGTCGCAATATGGTATATTTGCATTCATATGCATATCAGCCATAACATTTACACTACCACCAGGTGAATTAAATAAGATTGATTATCAATTAGGAATTATATTCCTGTCAACTGGTAACAAGACCACGGGCGCCCAAGGCTCATTTATTCATTTGAGGAGCAAATGCTAGTCTGTCTGGCCCAATGCCACAGAAAAACCAATGCAACACAAACCTATGAATTTAAATTGTATAATATATTTATTAAATAGGGTTGTAATTATTCCTATTATTCTATTGTTTTATATTACTATGAATAGTACTACTTTCCTTTGTTTTAAAATTGTCAGTTAACACCATGATAGCACGTAAATTTTTAGACTAGGTTATGATTTAAGACATAACATGCCTATTATTTATTTCAGCTTATAATGTCTATATTAACTTCATTGCTCTGAACGCTGCTACTGTATTTCTTCATGGTAATCTTGTAAAAGCGATAAACAAAAAAAAGTACCTGAAAGAATATGAGCTGTAACAGATATTGGGGGTGATGGAGAAAGGCCTGAAGCACACAAAAGGAAAACTATAATTATCGCTGTTAAGGCAATCTAAAAAGGTACATTACTATGAAGACAAACTGCAGTTAGACATTACGATGAAAACCACAGTAAAGAAATGCAAAAGCTACTTACCTTGAGCTGAATCGTAGCCCTTAACAGGTGTCTTACTGCTGTCACTGCCCTGAGGGAGACCTGTTGAAGGCTTGGTTCCAGGTGGCCCTGCTTCTCCAGACTCTAAAACTGGAACGGCTTTCTTTGTGAGAATATTAGAGTTCTCCATACCAGAAAGAGCACCTGGACCAAGAGTGGAGAAAGGCAGGAGGAGCAATAAAATTAGGAGAAAACAAGCAGTGAACTGTAATGGCAGTAATGGTGGAGTTAACAGAAGTGACTGGGACAAGAGTCTGTTCATTTCCAATGGATCATAAACTATGTGTATGAAAAATTTTTAAAAATTGGCAAAGTTTCTCTATATCACGAATGTACAAAATGGATGTTTTCTGACCATGTTTATAAAAAAAAATTCACATACTAATAGTCTCATTGTCTATACCACTTTATCCTGTATTCAGAGTCGCGGGGAGCCTGGACCCTATCCCAGGAGACTTAGGGCACGAGGCGGGGTACACAACCCACCAAGCACGCGGAGAACATGCAAACTCCATGCATACAGAGACGAAAATCAAACCTGGCCAGGAATCGAACTCGGACCCTGGAAGTGCAAGGCAACAGAGCTAACCACTACAACACCGTGCCACCTCATACTAATAGTAAAAAATATATATAAAAATTAAACAATATCCACAAAATCTATCCACAAAATTCATGAAGGCGACTGGACATTTCCTGGGTCCTATAAATTCTCTCTCAAATCTATTAGTTCTATTAATATAAAAAATTTTATTGTAATGCAAGTACTGTATAATGTGTCAAAATTGCTATAATATGTAACTGATTTTGTGATCTTTATTTTTCTTTTTAGTAAATAGTGTGTATTGGCTTACCTAGGATCGATCAATCAATAAATATATACATGCAATATAATATCTCTTATGGTCTACTGCTCTTGATTATGTTTTAAAATGAACCATGGCAAAACATTCAGTATTGGGAAACCAACATATTGTAACTCCCTTGTTACAAGCCACAAAACCCCCTAAACCTTACCCTGTTTTTTCCCTGAATACAAGAAACCTAAAACACATGTTCTGTTTTCCTTGCTGCCATACTTTAACAATACAGCTAAGAACGCCATGCATACACATAAAACTTAAACATACAGTATAAACCTTAACAACAACCACAAGAACATTTTGGTGGTTTTTGTTGTTGCTGTAATAATTACAACTTTATATTTATTTTTAGTTATTATTAGTTGGGACCTGCCAAAAGTCTCCAAAAGGTCAAAACTCTCAGATATTCCGTGGGTTTTGTGGGTACTGTATATTTGGTTACCACAATATATAAAAGCATGGCCTTCAACCCAAAAGCCTGGGTGTTTTCTAACCGCAGTATTGAACACTCTGCCATGTGATGATGATGATGATGATGTACACTGCTGCTTGATTTTTTTCGGGCAACACTTACTATGATATAAGACCAAGTCAAACAAATGAGCACATTTCTGCTTTTTTATGGTTAGTCTCTATATTACCTCTCTAGGGGCTATGACTATACATTTGGCATGGCTATAATGTGAGAGGTAAGTAGAAGGAGAGGCTCAGAGAAATTAAGTGAAGTAGTTTGAAAAGTAATTTTGTATTTTTGTTCCTCCATGATGACAATATTCGGGGGGGACGGCTGGACTGAATTATCTCCAGACACTTAAACACAAATAAAACATAAAAAAGTCTCTTCCTTCTTTGACCCCCTATTGTCTAAAGCAATATACTCTAGATAAATATGTTTCTTACAGTATGTTACTACTAAGCAGATGTGGTTTAAGGGCCTTGCCTGTCTCTCTCTCTGTCTCATTTGTCTCGTCTCAATCTCTGTCTGCTTTTCTTGTCACCAGAGTTGTAAAACTAGAATGATTTACTATATCCTTCCCGCCAGCTTGAACCATTTTCCTCTGACCTCTCTTATCAACAATGCATTTCCACCCACAGAACCCCAATTTTTGGTTTGTTTTGTTTTCACGCAATGTTCATTCTGTGTAAACTCTAGAGACTGTTCCCAGGAGGTCAGCAGTTTCTGAAATACTCAAACCATACTCCAGCTGAAATACTCAAACCAGCTCATCTGGCACAAGTTTTAATGGCTTGTCCACTGGCTCAGAGAATCTCAGAAACACAGACCTCATGGGGTGTTACCATTAAGCAATGGTTAGCACCCATCAAAAGTAGCTTGAACGACTTACTACTGCACCTTGTGGTAAAAAATAGGAAATGCAACATACACTAAATGGAGTATTTGCCAAACCTGTTAATTATTGAATTCAGGTGTTTCAATCAGGCCACTTATCCCCAGTGAAGGGCAATCTCAATACTTCAGCATACCAAGACATCTTGAACAATGCTTTGCTTCCAACTTTGTGGCAACGGTTTGGGGAAGGCCCTATTCCAACATGACAATGCAAGGACTATAAAGACATGGTATGATGAGTTTGGTGTGGAAGAATTTGACTAGCCCTGACCTCAACCCCATCGAGCACCTTTGGGATGAACTGGAATGGAGATTGCAAGCCAGGCCTTCTCGTCCAGCATCAGTGCCTGACCTCATAAATGCTCTACAGAATGAATGGACACGAATTCCCACAGAAACACTCCAAAATCGTGTGGACAGCCTTCCAAGAAGAGTAGAAGCTGTTCAAGTTGCAAAAGGGACTTCAACTCCATATTGAAGTGTATGTATTTGTATACAATTTTGTGCAATTCAGCTTTTGTGTGGGTCGTTAGATTTGAACATCCCAAAACACACCATAATATTTTACAAAGAAAAGTATTAATAAAGAATATTAAGACTGATGCTACCTTAAACAATGAGGCCATTTGGCACTTTAAATGCCATTGTACATATTGTACATAGCTACCATAAATATGCAATGATAATGAACACACACCAGTATTAGGCTGGATAGAGGCATTCAAGATTGGAAAATGAAATGTCTTACACGCTTTGTCTTTCTCACAAGCTTATATCAGGGCAACACTGATAAGTTACCTATCATTTACTTGAAAATGGAATCCAGTAATCAGGTGACTGCAGTACTTTAGATAAAACGTCTATAAATATGCAGGTGAGAGAGGATGAAGCAGACAGGACAGAAGAAACACTGCAGTCAGGATTCTCAGGTCACTTAGGATCCTGGAAAGACCACCGTCATTATACAACTTCCAGGACTAAGCTTATGCAAAAGAGAATCTGACAAAGTGCCAGCACTTAATTTGTTACAAATCTGTAAATAGATTGTTTGCACTTGTTAGTGATTACTAACTGTGGAGTTATACAAATTAGATAGGGTACAATGTGCTAGTAAATTTGTTTGGGATAGGGTAACTAAGAGTGAAGTAATTATCTGTAAATGGAAAGGAAACCACAAACAATCCCTAATGCTTCACCATGCTGGAGTGTTTCCGAGATATCGTTAGCTTTTATGTTTTGAAATGGCCACTGGCTAATCCTTACTGTTTTTATAATACAGGTTAAATGAGTAGCAGATTTTTCTCTCACACACACTCTTAAGCTCTCCTTCACAAAATAAGGGCCATTTTGGTTCAGCTCTGGGCCTCATCGTATTAAAGCGGGCAACATGTGCGTTTAATCAGAGTGCACAGTAAATGAACTACCTACGTTATAAGTCCACATGTACTCCTGTTTTTCCCATCTTTCTTTATTTCACCCTTTTCCAAGATACTTCAAATGAATGCTTAATAAGCTAAATAGTACCAGAAGAAAACCCTTTGTTAAGAATGTCCTCAGGAATCAGTATGAGAACATTTAGTTCTCACAAAGGGTAAAATACCTTCTCACAAGCACAAGAATGATGCACACAGAAACCCAAGGAAAATCATTCTCCAAACAGTAACTTATAGGGGGAGATTCATAAACAGCATCTATGCATTACTTCCAGGTGGTGCACAGCTGCATTGCTGTTTAGGGTCTTATGTGTATAGTGAGAGGTGCAGAGCTCAATTATTAGGACTTAAATCATTTTACAATGATTTAAGGCTAATAATATCAGATTTATTTTACTATACAGGGAAGGAGTATCGGTAGTCAGTGCTTTGTAGCGGTCAATCAGTTTGCCGTCACAGGAAAGTCGTCAGTATATGGGAATTTAATGGGAGTTTTTCTCTCTAAAACGATAAGCTGCATTTATTGTCATTTAATTCGTTGAACAAAATTTTCATTTCATTTAAGACCTAATATTTTCTACCTTTTAAGTATTTTCCCCAACGAAACTTCCATACCAATAATCGTAACTATTAATTATTCTCAACAAGCATAATGTCATTCATTAATACATGAAACATTTGGAATCAATGGCAAATTGGTGTGGTATAACAGACGTAATTTACCTATTGGCATACTATGATAAGAATTTTTATCAACTTTGGAGCAGATTGAGCAACATCACAATTATGTATTTTCCTATAACAGCACAGTCTATTGTGTTTTATTCCCTTTTGTTGAGTTAATTTCCCCATACACCAATTGTTTCATGCATACCTGTATATTGGGGCGTGCTGGCGGCTCCCTGCTGCTTGCCCACTGTGGCCTGTGAATTTTCTCTCAATATGGTGATGTCTGCAGAGTGAGTAAGGACAGTGCTGTTGAGCTTTTTTACACAGTTCCAGAGGCCGCTGACATGTTTGTTGAGTCCATCTTTAATTCTCTTAAGACTGTCTGACATTGGCTCCAGTCTGCCACAAACCCTTTCGACATTAGCCACTCGTCCGGTCATTCCAGACAACATCTCTTCTACTTTGCTGGCTGATTCTTGGTTCTTCCCACAAGCTTCCTCCAGTTCACCTAGTTTGTTGTTAAGACCATTCATATGACTTTGACGGCTTATGGACTCATTGAGAATTCGTATTAAGCTCTCCAACTGTGTAACCTGATGCATGAGAGTATGCACCTCACCCTTCAGGCTTTGCGTCTGTTTTTCCATCTCTAATACATTTTGACTATCTGTTGGTATGGTGTGCAATTGCATGTCTGCAAAGACCTGCAGAGCTGCACTGATCTTGCCCTCCAGAGTTTTATTCTGTGCCTCCTGTTCCTTTGCCCAATCACTTCTTAGCTTTTCCTCAAGTTCAAGGCAGTGCTTTTCTGCAATCTGTTCTGCTAGACTAAACCTTGTGCTCAGCACCTCCTCTAAAGCCTTCTGTTCCTTATTTGTTGCATTTACAGCACTTGCCAAGCTTTGATGTACTTTCTTCAGGCTCTGGAGCTCAACTTGAAACTCTGCAACCTCCAGTTGTTTATAAGTGCTGTTTGAAACAAGGAGCCTCAGGTCCTGGATTTCCTGACGCAAGTCAGCTTCTTTGGATTCCAGGAGTTCAGTTAGACTTAGGTAGGAGGCCTCTTGTTCCTCACACTGCACTTTGACTGACTCCACTTTGTAGTCACAAGAATTCTTCAAATCAGCCATCTTAATGTCCATTCCTTCCAGAAGCTCCTCACGGAGAGCTTGAAGTTTTTCATCAATGTAAGCCTGGCATGGGCACTCAGTGGCCAATGTAGAGGAAGGGAGTGGAACTGCGGCACCGCTGGTGACCTCATTTAGCCGGTTCACCTGGATTTCAATCTCGTGGAGCTTAGACTCCATGCCTTGAATGGTGTTGCTGTTGCTATTGATTGTGTTGGAAAGATGGGTAACCTGATTCTGAAGTTCAACAGAAACCGGAGAAATTGTCAGTTCTGGTGGCAGAAAAAAGCTCTCAGTTCCTCCACTCAGTGCATGCTGTGGTTGTTGAACATGGCCAAGTAGATTCAGGATTATCTTGCTTGCATCTTCTTGCAGATCTAGACGCAATTTAGCATTGGCAGTAGTAATGGCAGCCTGCATGTCAAGGACTGTTTGAGAAAGATTCTGTACTTGCTGTTCTAACTCTCGAACTCGACGACTATCATGTTGACCACTGGTTTGTCCTCCTTCCCAAGGTTTCATCCAAGGATGGACACCAGAAGAAAGAGAGAAAATAGAAAGCACATTAACACCATTAAACATATTACTGTCTCCATCCCACAGTAAGTATATTATAAAAGATTTAAATAAATTCAACTAAAACACTTTAACTGCTCATACAGATGGGATCAAAATTAAGCGCTCTTGCTCACATTCCCGATTTTCCTGAACAGTTACGATAGTGAGATTGAAGTAAATTCTAGGAATATTAAAAGAGAACTTTGATAGAGTTTGGCACTAGTCACTGTGGTCTAAGAGAAAGCACAGCCATAAAAAAAAAAACATTTGGGCATGCATGAAAATTAGAAATGTAGAAATTAGCAGTTCCTGAATTATTTGTCAGCGGATTATAGCCATTCTTCAGAACTTATTAGGTGGTTAATGCCTCTTTATAAGGGATTGTAGAATCAAAAAATATGTCAAATTCCTAAGATTTGCTATTTCTTAACTATAAATTCTTTCAGATTTATCACTGTTTAAACACACAAATAGTCAATCATTGACAAGAACAGTCTGAGAACAATTAAGGACTTGCTACAAATAGCTAAAACAGCACTAACAATCACAGTGATTCCCAGCCAATACAGTGCTAGGGGGGCTGCAATTCAAATTGACATGTAGTCCACTACACATTTGGTGGAAGAAGGCTTTATTTTAATCAATAATATTGTGGTCTTGAATAGGAAGGATGAAGCAATTAAAGGTACGAGCCTAGACTGTTTGTAAGTGCTTATTTTTTCACTAGCATTTCAGGATTTAAATGGTAATAAGAAAGATGTTCATAAGAAGGTACGCTAACAGGGTCACTATCAGCAGGTGAGCCGACAAGTCATGAATGAAAAACTTTGAAATAGGAAAATTGAAAAAAACCTTTGTGAGGGAACTGGAGCACCAGGAGGAAACCCACCAAGCACAGGGAGAACATGCAAACTCCATGCACACAGACCCCGGGACGGAAATCAAACACAGTGGAGTCAAAAATACATTGTAAGCTGATTAGTGAGTACATTGTAACATTGTATGGCTAACGAATCACAGGCTTCTATAGTTCAGGACAAGTCCTACCGATGACCTTCTCTTGTGTCGGGTGGACAGGTGGCAGACTTGATTGTGGGTTCGGGAGAACTCTAAAAGATGGTTGAGGATCCATGCAGTCATAACCACGGTAACCTGGACAACACCTCCACTCCAGCTCAGTCACCTGCTTGTAGCCCACCTTGTATGTTGGTCTTCTGTGAACGCGGTATCTAAATACACAAATATCAGTTAAGTGACCAACTAGTCACACTATGATATGCACAAGACACTACATATTACCTAGTACATGGCAATCTAGAGATACAGTATTCATGTGACTCAGATGTAGATATAACAGTATGCCTGTTCACTGTAAATCCTAACATTCCAAAACCCCATAGAGGATAATTATACGTTTTTAGCCATTGGAGGATTATAAACTGCACCTGATCTGCTGTGCATGATCGCTCTGTCTGTATAGACATTCATGAGCTCTTATGCTTAACATACACAAATAAAAATCCTCAAGAAGGAACAGCCCATGACAGCCAACATGACACATAATTCATTCTGATTTAATTCAAGTCTGACACACATCTGGAGAGCAGCTTCCAAGACAGGGGGCAGTTTTTTGTGTGTGTGTGTGTGTGTGTGTGTGTGTGTGTGTGTGTGTGTGTGTGTGTGTGTGTGTGTGTGAGAGAGACAGAGC
>JAQMYL010000001.1:24043066-24063224 GCA_030014365.1 Clarias pachynema
TCTCCACATCATTGCATTCAGTTTTTATTCACAATTTGTTTAGTGTCCCAACTTTTTTGGAATCCGGTTTGTAAAATAATAATAATAAATTACATGTACAGAAGTATTCACAGCCTTTGCCATGACTCTCAATGCCATGACTGGCCCGGCCAAACTGAGCGACCAAGAACCCGATGGAGAAGAGCCTTTTAGAAGAGCAACCATACTCAAAAAGGCTTGAGGCTATAATTAGTGCCAAAGTTGCTTCAAAAATGTTGAAAAAAAATGTATTTCATGGTCTGAGAGTCCTTCAGGTGGCTTTTGGGAAATCAAGTTGTAGAAACATCACAAGGATGATCAATGGAAACAGTACTTAAAATTGAGCTCAGGTGGTTTCTATGGCAAAGGCTGTGAATTTCAAACAAACTTCTATCATGTTGTCATTATGGGGTATTGTTTGTACAAAACAAGGAAAATAATGAATTTAATCCATTATGAAATAAGGCTGTAACATAAAATGTGGAAAAAGTTATGCGCTGTGAATACTTTCTGGATGCATTGTATTTCAGCTCTCAAAGTCTTCTTCTAAAACTGGATTGTGGTAGTTTCCTCTGCCATGTGGACGGTGTTGTTGTTTTTTTTTTTATTACATAATGTTTTGGCTGAACTGTTTTACATTTTTCAATTATTCTTTCCTTTTATCAGGACATTCCTTAGAGGGGCTATGCCCAGTGCTTGTGCAATGACACTGATCTTTTCGTTCTTTTCTCAGATTGAAACTGGCTTGCTTTTCCCCCATAGACAGCTCTCTCATCATCATGGTGGTCTATCCTGCAGTTTTCACGGGTAAAACCCAAAGCTTAACTCAAAGTCAGACATTTAGAGCTATTAATTGTTTAAACATTTAACAAGGTGATAAGAAGGGTGCCATGTTCCAAGTTGTTTAACACATCTAGTTAGAAATTCGAATTCTAATCGATTTCTTTATCTATCTTCTGATCTAGTGTTTGGTAATTCTTTTACATATCCATATTACAAATTTCATAATAGTTGCTCCAAATGATTTTGTCTCACTCCAGCATTAAAGCATGGCCTCATCAGGTTTCAAAAGGCCATACTTAAGCAAACAATATATATTGTTTGTGGTGTGACATTTAAGGGCAAAATAAGTACTTACCCCCTTGCGGTAATGGTTAGCGGAGTCCAAGTCGCCTACTAATATGGTGTCTCCAAGAAGATTGGAGAAGACTGTTGAAACGAACAAAACGACAAAATAATCATCATGTACACATATCGGGGTTGCCCTTTTGTTACCTATTTTATTTATTACTACTTTCAGAAGACACAAAAGGGATTCTACATGTATAAACATAATTGTGAAACCAAACATATAAGCAAGCATCTGTAACTGCTGAAAAAGAGAGAGACTCCCAAAGAGTGGCACAGACAACCACATACAAATTTAGATTTACAGACAAAGAGCACATTGTGCAGAATCCAGACTCCGGGGACTCCTTCAGGATAACACATATACAAGCAATATTTTCTAGTTACCAAGTTATTCCTACTCTCCCCAGAACACAATTACCCCCAGCCATGAAAGTAATGATGGCAGCCCCCATGCTGCAGCTGTCATCTGGAAACAATCTGGGAGGGGAAGCAAGTCTCTTCACACAGCAGAACATAAGGCTGCATAACACCACACGACAGAAAGCGCAACAGCTATGAAAACCCAACCTCGGTAGGAATGCCACAGCTACTAACCCATTCTAAGCCATCACCTCCCCGGATGACTCGAACAGGAATTAATGATTCAGCGCTGACTTTGTAAATCTGTCCATCATTTATGGTTTTGTGGAGGCTGAAACATTTATGAGCTTAGTCATATGTGTGCTTGTGTGTTGCTCTGAGAACTCACCCTTGCTGCAGTTTTCAGCGTGCTCAGGAAAAATGAGCAGATCTCTGACAAACACTGGGCTTCCTAACGGACGGAACAAGCTTTGACCGTTCCTGATGTGGGGCAGCGGTCTAACAAAAAACAGACATGGAGTTAGTGACAGAGAAACATGGGGAAAAACTAGAAACTGAAAGCCAAGAGTAATGTCTGACAACGTAAGTCTCATTTACAGGGGCTTGCATGATGGAAGCGTCATAACCTGATTCTACAAATAACTGTCTATAGAGTGAGGTTTCGGTAAGGAGGTGTATTTAACATTTACAGGATTTGAGGTCTTTGTAACATTTACTCGGGTGTCAGCATTTTGTAACAGTACTTTTTTTTTTTTTGACCAAAAAAAAAAAATCTATAAATTTAGGACGGAATTTACACGTTCAAAAAAAAAAAAAATCTGCCCTTTTTTATGTAAAAAACAAACAAACAAAAACAAAAAATAAACAAGGTGAGGTTGAAGGAGGTCTGTTTTTAACGGTTATAACATAATTGATATCAGGAAGCAACTTGTCTTGCAAACGTTCCACAACATTAAATGCAATTATGCAACTATAACAAACTGCTGTGGTATGACAGAAAAAACACACTTCACCACATGCTGCTGAAAATAATCAACTTCTTGGTAATTAATCGGTCACTGGATAATCTAGGTTCAAATCGCCTGGCATGTACTCAAGTTTACCCCAAAATCAGGACTATTTCATAATTGTATTTCCTACTGTTTAGTTAAAAATTTGATGAATGACGCTCTAGATCTATCCGCTGTGCTTCGACCTGCTGATCAGGAGAGACACCATCACACATACGCACAATGAAGTGTCGGAATGTTCTCTTGTTAATTCATAGGAAAAAGATGCATACAAGTCCCAAGCCAAATGCCCTGAGCAAATACAAAGCACATACATATCACGTATATCTGCTTCTACTTCAAAGAGCATGAGCTATTCACATATTATATAAAAATCCTGGGAAATAGGAATGAACGTGATTTCCCTTTTTGTTACATAAAAAATTATCACACACTGATCAAAAGAGATTTGTGAACATGATAGTTGTGTGGTACAGAATAATTCTAAACTGATGCTTAGTTTTAGTTAACTAAAAATATGGTTTTCGTTTTTAGTACGGCGGCACGGTGGCTGTTAGCACTGTCACCTTGCACCTCCAGGGTCTGGGTTCGATAGTGTGCTATATTTAATTCTATTTTAGTTCTATTTACTGTTATTTTTCTTTAAATTTTTATTTCTTTAATTAATTTTTTCCTGTATAATATAATTTTTTCCTAATAAATTTTTTTTCCCTTTCTTCCCGGTAAATTAAATCAGATCAACTGTATAACCAAGACAAAGCAATTTCCCTCTGGGATTAATAAAGTTCTTTGAATCTTGAATCTTGTTTCCCGGCCAGGTTAGATTCCTGTCCCTGTCTGCATAGAGTTTGCATGGTCTCCCCGTGCTTTGGTTTCCTCCGGGTACTCCCGGTTTCCTCCCACAGTCCAAAGACCTGCAGATTAGGCTAACTGACATTCCCAAAATTGTACATAGTGTGTGAATGAGTGTGTGTATGTGCCCTGCGATGGATTGGTACCCTGTCCAAGGTGTGCCTCGCCTCGGGCCCCAAGTCTCCTGGGATAGGCTTCAGGCCTCCGGAACCGCTTATACAAGATAAAGTAGTATAGGCGATGGCGAGGTGTTTTTTTTTGTACCCAAATATTGTCAGCCTTCTAGTTTCTAGTTAAAATCTCAATAGGCTTTTTCTCTGTATTAAGTAATAAACAGATCACAACATATTTCTTTTTGTTAAAATAAATGTTTGAGATGGTGTTATACGTTAGATTTCAAATCATAAAAAAAACCACATTTTTTAAATATTTATTTATAGCAACCTTGAAACAAAGAACATTTTTACTGTTATAACAAATCTTCAAATGTAATGCTGCACTATTACATTATCATGTAATTCATAGCATATAAAATCATTACAGGTCTCTTTATACCATATAAAGAGACCTGTAGGTCATAGGTCATATTATACCAGCTTATAAATGGTGTGTAAATTCTGTCTAATGTACCAATGTAGTATATTTAGTACTCATATTCATGTAAGTGATGCATGAGGTGCGTTTAGCATTAACATGTGGAAGTAAGAGAAAATCTCCCAAATAAAACAGACATTTTTGTAGACATACCTGTTATTTGGTTTCCAGAAAATAGTTTCTATCGGCATGACTTGTTGCCGTCCCTGTGTTTCATCGTAGATTTTTTTCGCTGCAGCTGTTGTCACTGTAACCACACAGTCCATGTCACCAAGAAGATGCCAGGAAATGACTTTAGCTGCATCATCATCCTTCACCAGTGCCAGGTGTGCTACCTAAAAAAATAGTCTGAATCAATTTCTAAATCTGGTTAACAATATATGTACAGTATACATGACCACGAGTGAACCACCTAACCACGCAAACCACTTTTATTTTAAAAGACAAACCTTTCCTAGGACATCTTGGCTGCCTCTGAACGGATCAGGTATGGTACATTTTCGCCGAGGCTGATTCTTTATCCTCTCCAAATCTGCAGTCACCTGAGCAACCAAGACTTCGACTGACGCCACCTAAACACAAGCAAAACTGGCTCATGTTTGAAATGATTGGAAGCAGATTGGTTTTAGAAAGACTATGATCCATAACTTAATCTAACTCTGAACTCTACACTTTAAAATTTAATTAATAACAGAACTAGACACACAGCTAGACTATTTGTCTTAAATAAACAAGTACCCATATTGGGCAATAAAATTTTTTTTTAATAGACTTAAGAATGAGTTATGAATTAAGAATGAGAAATCTCCTTTTTTATATACATCAGTTATTCTTGAAACATCTACGCCATTTTTCTTCAGCTCATCTCTCAGCTGAGACTCTTTATTAACTGCATCTTGCATTTGGCCTAAAAAGAGAGAGAGAGAGAGAGAGAGAGAGAGAGAGAGAGATGAACACCGGGACCACTTCCCAAAAGATGCATGGGGAGAAAAAAAACAACAACAACAAAAAAACATTAAAACACAACTTAGAGCATACCCATGAGTTCTGTTGTGAGCTGTTTGTTAGTCTCCAAAATCTCTTTGTAGACTACAATGGACTGAGACAGTTGGTCCTTCTTCTTACTCATAGTAGCCATGACCTTCTGGTTCTCTGCATCTAAAACAAACAAACAAACAAACATCTCTGCATATAGCCACCAACATAAACATCCAGGCACAATACAAAGACAATGTTTTGCTGTTGAATGATATAAATATATGTAGAAATGTTGCACCTGATCTGTTTAAGTATTGTTGTATAACTACAACTTAAACAAACTGTGTTAGATACAATATTCTGTTCTTGTAAATAATTTGCAACCAGGTGCATCCTCTGTGAATCAGATATTTAAAATGAATAAAAAACATGAGATACAGTGTTTAAACTGTAGAAAACATTTTTATTTGCATTAAAAAAATCTGTGGTTTAAACTCTGCACACTGACCATTGTAGAATCTAAAGGGCAATTTAAAGGGAGGGATGTTGGACAAAGATTTAGGGCCTTGAAGCACTGGACGGAACTGGAGTGTGTACTCGGCTCCATCAGCCCCTGGACTATTCTCCATCAGTGCCACGTCCTAGACACGCACAGACACATGCACAGAGAGAGGGAATTAGACAGTGCTGATACACTAAATTAAATCCATTTTCCTAAAACATACCAGGAACAACTTCAGATTTATTAACATGCAAGGGTGTAGAGATTTATGCTACAATTTAATTAAGTTGGCTATTGTTGTTCTCAATTTCAATGTTGGTCAGTTTTCACAATAACCACAATAACATTCGACTACCTGCTGACAGTGGCTCCAGAGCCCTTGCATCAGCACTACATCGTCTCTTGTCTGCCTCTCCTCCTCATCTGTCCACTCGCATACTATAACTCAGCACTTGGAGTTTAACTCAATTTCCCCATCGTCTACGTTGAAGTTCTCATTAATATGGTATTGAATAGCGCTTGAGTATGATGTGTGTAATGAAACAAGTAGACACTCTTGTTTTTTGGCACGAACACTAAACCCTTATGTTATCCCTTATGTTTGAAAACTTGTCCTCTAAAAACATGCATCATAAGTGCGCACAAGTCCGCATCATATTCCATATAATTTACAACAAAAACACAGGATCAACAAACAAATTAACACCAGGCTCTCTCAGAGTAACCATGAAGTTAGCTACTACAGTATATATTAGACATTTGTTGAATTTAAGTGCTACTATTCTATTTTAATGAACAAAATGAACACATTCCGCCAAAGCACACCCATACACATACCTTGATAGTAGTCTTCCCGTTAATAAGATCGTAAGTTAGACTCTTGGCTTTGCTCTCAAACATAGGAAGCTCTTCTGCCTCATCATCATCAGCAGTTGTCACAGTCAGAATCACTTTTCCATTAAACCCCAGACCAGCTGTATTATTGTGCTCATCCTGTGAGGGAAAAAATAAATAAATAAATAATACAAATCACACACATAACACATCAGTTTTAAGGCCACGCTTATGTTGACAAACTTTGCCTACTTTTTTACCAAGTTCTACTTAGTTACATAAAAATAATAATAATAATACTAATATATAGAGAGGTGTGGTGGTCTAGGGGGGGAAAAAAAAAAAATCCACCCCATGATTTAGCATACATGAACCAATAATTAATTGCAAAGCATAACCAAAATAATATGAAATACAGTTTTACTGCTGCTGTATGGCATTACATGTGGGCATCATTGCTGCGCGAATAAGTTTGTTTTTTTTGCATGCATGCACACGTTTTGCTCACATAAAGTCTCCTATTTGTGTGCTTGCTTACCCGGGTTGCCAGATCACAATGACAAAATCCTGCCTAGAGAGTGTTTAAACTCCTCCCCTTCTGATAAGAAAAGCACAAATCATCTCAGAACTAGAAGTACTAGCTGAATCACATACAGCAGGGAAAATAAGTATTTGACACATTAGCATTTTTAATCGGTAAGGGCATTTCAAATACTGAATTCATACAAAGAAATCAGAACATTTAAGTATACAAATTGAGTCATCATAAATAAAAGTGAAATGACACAGGGAATAAGTATTTAACACATGAAGATAAGGTGCAAAATAGCATAGAAAGCGAGATGATCACCTGAAATCTGTCAGTATTAAGAGAGAAACCCTGCCCCCTATCAGTACTAATTGATATCAGCTGCTTTAGTCCTAAGTGATGGCCTATAAAGGCTTCTCATTACCCAGGAGGCACACTGGAAAGACTTCATGATGGGTAAAAGCAAAGAACTCTCCCAAGATCTTCGTAATCTTATCGTTGAAAAGCATTCTGATGGGAATGGTTATAGGCGCATTTCCAGAACGCTGAATGTTCCTGTGAGCACTGTTGGGGCCATTATCCGGGAATGGAAAGAGCATCAGTTCACCATAAACCGGCCACGATCATGTGCTCCACGTAAGATTCCTGTCCGAGGAGTCCAAAGAATAATCAGGAGAGTTCTCCAAGAGCCAAGAACCATTCAGGCAGAACTTCAGGTAGACCTTGCATCAGCAGGTATTCTTGTTTCAAAGAAAACTATAAGCAATGCATTGAAGCGCTATGGCATCCATGCATGCTCACCACGCAAGACTCCATTGCAGAACAAAAAGCATGTTGAGGCTCGGTTAAAGTTTGCAAAACAGCATTTGGAGAAGCCTGTTAATTTTTGGGTGACTAGTATGGTCAGATGAAAGCAAAATTGGACATTTTGGCAGTCATTCCATACACCACGTTTGGAGAAGAAATGGCACTGCCCACCACCCCAAGAATACCATAGCAATAGTTAAGTTTGGGGGTGGAAGCATCATGGTTTGGGGCTGCTTTTCAGCAAAGGGGACTGGCAGACTTCATATTATTGAAGGCAGGATGAATGGAGAAATGTACCGGGACATTCTGGATAAAAATCTGCTGCCATCTACCAGAAAGCTGAAAATGAAAAGAGGGTGGACATTTCAGCAAGACAATGATCCCAAACACAAGGCAAAGGAAACAATGAAGTGGTTTCAAAGAAAGAAAATCATGTCGCTTGAACGGCTCAGTCAATCACCTGACCTAAATCCCATAGAAAATCTATGGAGATAACTGAAGATCAAAGTTCATAAAAGAGGCCCAAGGAACGTTCAAGATTTAAAGACCGTTTGTGTGGAAGAACGGGCCAGAATCACTCCTGAGCGATGCAGACGACTGGTCTCTCCATATAAGATGCGTCTAAAAGCTGTAATCACCAACAAAGTCTTTGTAGAAAAGTATTAAATAAAGTGTGTTCAATACTTATTCCTTGTGTCATTTCACTTTATTTATTATGACTCAACTTAAATGTTCTGAATTCTTTGTATGAATTCAATATTTGGCTTGATGGCTACATCTGGTGGAAATTTTGTGTAAATAGCCCACGTAGAAATGTCCTTACCGATAAAAATGCTGATGTGTCAAATAATTATTTTGCCGCTGTACATACATGCTTTGTTTCACTAAAATCAGCCCACTGAAACCCATGTATCAAACCCAGGGTAAGAAAAAAAACCTGGTTATTATTTTGTCAGTCACAGTTAATCAAAAATCAATTAATTCATTTAACAAGAGTTAAAGTATATACATTTAAGAGTTTTGTCTATTACATTTTTTTTTTTTAGATATTATTAAATCTCAATTCCTCAGTTTATCTAACAATAATCTAACAGGAGCAACATTTCAAAATAACATGAAAAACAATGAAGCAAATAAGATAATTAGAAATGATTCATTACAATATCATGTGTATTTTAAAAAATTACCTTCAGATCAAAATTATTTCAATTTAGATTTTTGATAGAAGTGTACCAGCGGTGTTAAAACCTAAAGCAACTCACCATAATTTGCAAGCATAGGAAATCAAGAAGAGTACGATCGGCTAGAGTGCTGCTGTTGGAGACCACAGGAGTCGCAGCGGGAGTGTCTGGGACGAGTTTGACTGGCTTATTGGCAACGACATTCAGAGCAATCTGATATAGGCAAGAAAAAAAAAAAATCCATCCATTATTTCAGTACAAATGTATGCTAAAACATTACGAACTGATATGAAGCAATAGGCACAAGAAATACACACAATTTACAGGAAATAGTTTGGTCAAAGAACAGCAACATGAATATAATTAATAAATAAAATACATATGAATAAAAATCTAGAGTATAAATGTAATCATACTACATTTAGTTCCGTCTGAGTAATCCAATTAGACGGAAGGCTTTCCACGAGTAGTGATAATAGATCATAACCTTACTGGGATGTTTAACTACATTGTATGCATCACACTGCATCACAGGTGTCCTAACAGTTTCTGTGAGTGTCCAACATGGGTGAAAACAGGCCTGGATGAACAATAACAATCTATACTGCATATGCTGTGATAGACACATCCTCAATAATTAATTAAAAAAAAAATTGATAGGATGGCGGTTATAAGCAAAGCAATAATAGACCACAGGTGTGTATTAATTTGGGGGCTGCATACATCAAAGGTGTTTATGGAACTGTTGTATCAAAGCAGTATCACACTCGAGGTCATGCTGTTGTACTGAATATCAGCATTTTCAGCACAACAGCACATCACACAAAATGTTGCTTAAATATATAATTGAGGTCAAATTTAGGCTGAGACCCTGGTGACATGTTAAAATGATGCACACACAAAACCCTTACTGAACACATAATTTTAGATCAAGATGGTGCGTATTGGATATTATCCTGGGGGCAACCGATAGCCAATAATGAATATGAAATTGGGAATATTTCAGCGGCTCACCTGACTGCTCCAGAGAGGTTTGCCTGAATCTACAGCAAACAGAAACTGCACCATGTATTTTCCCGCTCGGACAGGAATCTCTTTATCTCTGTGAGAGAACGGTAAAGTAAAATAGGTTTCAATCACACAGAACAAATTAAACCCAAAAATCACTATTCAAATCATAAAAACTTTTACCTGAAGTAAAAGTGGTCATCATTGTCCTTGTCCTTGGGTTTACTACATTTAAGTGCCATTACCTGAAATCATCAGAACACTTCAGATACAAAATCTTACATGCAACTACATTAGTAATGCAGTTCACAGGTTACATATTCATGTAACTCACCCCAGGTGGAGGGCGGCATCCTGAGGCCAAGCCTTCCCACAGCAGCATGGACAGACTGCAGGGACTCACATTCTTCACAGGTCCACCCTCTTCAGAGAGTACAGTTACTTTGAATACTGCACATGCAGAAAAAAAACAATAACCAGGTTAACACAGCGTGTGCGATTTTAATAACAAGCACACACACACTCACAAAGTCTTGCTGAGAATACACACCAGGGAAAATATCTCCTGCTCTCAAGATGCCGTCATTGTTGTATTCAACATTTAGCTTTACAGGGTTGTTGGGATCAGGCACCACACACAGCTTTATAACTGGGCCAGAAATAGTATTGGTTTTACTGATGGAACCTTTGAACTCCAGTTCATGCTCTCCTCTGCAGAAGTGATGCATAAATATAGTGGGTTTTTAGATGGGACGGTCATAATTGCATTATGAAAGTAAAGGAAACGGTTTTAAATGATGCTGGTTTCTACTCACATTTTTGCTGTTATGGTCTCCAGTATAAAGCTGGCCTTTCCTTCTGTATTGACAGTCTGGGACATCACTGAGCATTTAACCTACAGCACCCAAATAGACAGCAACAGATACTTAGTTGTGGGTTATGCTAACATTTGATTGCCTAAAATGTCAATTTTAGTTAAAAGAATCAAACTCAGAACAATTAAGTTAAAAAAAAACTTGATTGATCTTTTAAATTATATACTAAAATGGTTTCTTGTAAATTGTAAGTAAGGAATAAAACACAAATAAGGAATTTGGTTTGGTAACAGACTGCATATTAATATCTTGTTGCTGATTATTTTCTTGTAGCTTCACATTCAGTATTACATTCCTCTTTCTTACCTCACAGCAATTACAACGGTAAGTCAAAAATTATCCGCACTAGTGCAATGGTAAAGTGCTCTCCCTATCATTCGGAGATCGCGAGTTCGATTCCCGGGTGATGGTGTAACCTCTCGCAGCTGGAGGTCTAGAGACAGCTGATTGGCCGAACTCTCTCAGAGGGGAGGGATGAGAGGCACTTAGTGCTCCCACATTAATCACGGCTCTACAGCCAATCAGGGGCGTCAGTAAGCTCACGCAAGCGGAAGGAGCGGATAGCACTGTCCTTTGAGTGCGTGAGCGAGCAGTTCAGAAAGATGTAGTCTTCGGCCCACCCAACTGAGTGGTAGTAGCAGCCTTAATGTGGGAGTCCCCTAGTGATGGGAAGGAATTAGACACGATTAAATGTCTAATTTAATCGTGTCTAAATCGAAAAAAATAAATAAAATTATCCGCACTCCAGTTACATTAAAACTGCCGCACTGTCTAACCAGGCACTGCTCTGCAGGTGTGAATCAGTTCATCAGTACAGTGCCTGTGATGCAAGCAAAAACAGATGCCCCACTTGTGATCTGCACAAAAGAAGGGCAGCATGCAGTGAAGACAAAAACAAAATTTGTAGATTGTTGTGTATACTCCAAGCAAGGTGAAAGGTTCTTAAAGAGAATCATTGCTGGTAAAAAGACATGGATTCATCACTAAGAGCCTGAGAGCAAACGCTAGAGTATGGAATGGAAACATCCTCAATCGCCAACCGATATAACATTATCAGCAGAAAAAATTAACAATCAATAGTGCTCGTTACAGTGAGATGCTTAGTGAAGAGCTGAAGCGTAAAACATAAGACGCGCACTTCTGTCCACACTGTCGTCACTCTGCAAAAACTGTTTTGAGGTGTTGAAGCATCCTCCCTATAGTCCTGACCTTGCTCCATTAGACTTTCACCTGTTTGGTCTCTGAAAGCAGCACTACGAGAGCAAAGATTCACTTCTGATGATGAAGTGAAGACAGCAGTGCACTCATGGCTCGCTGCACAGCCTAAAACATTTTTTAAATGAGGGAATACGGAAGCTTGTTGACAGATGGACAAAATATATTGAAAAGCAAGGAGAAAAATGGTGTATTTGTCTGTTTGAAAAGTTTTTCTAAAAATAACTTAAAATAACTACAACCAGAGTGCAGATAATTTCTGACTCACCCTCATACAGATGTCACACTTGATATTTATTTATAGTTATTTTTAATGTTGCAGAATGTAAACAACAGAATTTAGTTCTTTCTTGAAACGAATATGATACAGTTTATGATACAAAGCACGAAGCCTTCTGGTCTGAAGGCAGAAACATTACAAGCTTGTTTAAGTTGTTATTGTTGAAATGTTAGAATGAGCACAGTTATTAAAAACCACTCAGCCACAACTACTCTCTGAAGTTAATGCTTGCAATGTACATGTCTTTAGAATATAATTAGTAGCACTAGCATTCGTATTACTGTATACAGAAAGAAAATTAACAGCATTGATAATATAACATTGTTTTTCCAGCAAAAACAAAATGTTAAAAGCTTTCGTATTTAAATCCAGTTCTCACCAAACAAAAAACATTTCAGTCGATGAATATTTAGAAGATACCTTGAGTTGTGATGACCGAGATTTCACTGATATGACAACCCGCTGATCTGCAGCAGGATTTCCCCATGCGTCACATAACTGCAGCTGGAATGGCGTGTCCAAACCTTGTCCATTGAAGACACGTAATGGCTGCAGACAGACAAACACACACAGGACATTAACACAAGTGTAATAGGAAGATAAGATATTTTTAGAACTTAACTTTTATTTTAATCTGATTGTGCATGTGTTAGTTACCAGTTCTGGTGACTCCAGCAGAATGAGTTTCGTTGGTGGTCCGGCAGTGACTGTTATTCTGACAAACTCTTTAAAATTTTGGTACTTAAAACACAACTCTCTTGGACCAGGGAGACCTTCTGAAAAGCGAACGCCAGTCACCACCACTGTCCCTATTCTATCCTACACACGGACATACACGCACAGATGTAAAATAAGCTTAACATATATAGTGATGTAAAAGTTCTTGGATAGGTACAAGAAGAAAAACCATATTGCTGCCAGGCATACTGTTTCTCGTTTAACATTGTGGTCTTATCACAAAAAAAAAATAATTAAATCAATCAATAAATAAATAAAAAGACAGACATTTAAACTATAATTAGTCAAATTAAAAAAATTCCTTTTGTATTAAATACACCATAACGTACTCGCTTTCTGGGTGACAAACTTCACAGTCAGTGTGAAGAGAAGTTTGTATCACCCAAGCCCTATGGTAATGCACTCAGTGTATATGCACTTCAATTTTGATTTAGGATAAACTTGAAGAAAAAAAAAAAGAAAAAAAACTGCTCCTTTAAGAAATTATAATTTATGTCTGTGTACCTGCCAGTTAAAATTCAGGGCTGATTCATCAAGCTTATCTGCAGACACACTGACTTCCTTCATGCTCTCAGCATTTAGAGCATCTGTCTTATTGCCATACTGATCAACCACCTCAATATCTAAAAAAGAAAAAGAGAAAACTATGGTTAAATAACTAAAGGTGATGACTTTGGGATGGAGGTCATTTCTGCTTAGGGTGGACCACTATTTAACTAATGATTATTATTTTTATTTTTTTTATTTAATCATAATATAAGCAAGTAGCAATTGATGGTTTTAATATGGTTTTGGAAAAAGGAATCCATAAACCCATCCAACTATTAATTAAACTATTATCCAAAATAAAATAAAACCAAACAGAACTCAGTTAATATCATGTGGGCTGTAGCAAAAAAACAAACAAACAAAAAAAAAAAATATCTGTTCTCTCGACCTCTCTATTTGAAAGGTACACTGCATAAACAGACTGAGCATATAAATTTTTTATTATTATTTATTTATTTATTTTTTGGAGAAAAAGATGGCAGAGAACCAGTTTGTAGTTTATTAATGAAAATTTTCTGAAATGTTCCACAAACACATTTTGTCAACAGCTGGTTGTTCATTATTTATTATTCTATTTCGCCCCCTAGTGAAATAGCAGAGACCACCTTTTTAGAAATCTTTCCCCATCAATTATGTGTGTGCTTTTTTTCTCCACCAACATATAAAATAAGGTGTTTAATTAATACTAGGGTTACTTAAAATTAAAATATAGCATTCCGAAAACTAAACAAAAGGCAATGGTACACTCAATAATGAAGATTCTGTGTTACAGTTTGTGTATTAATATGTATTTTTAAACATTTAAGTTGAGTAACTAGTAAGGAGGAATCTTACAAATAGCTTCAGACAGAGTTTCTCCCATCCTGACACTTGTCTCACTGAGAGTAACCCTCAACCGTTCAGGCTCATCCGGCCGTGGGCTAAAAAACACAAAGCAAACAAATAGACACAAAGTTTGTTTTTAGGAATAGCTTGTATTTATATAACCTGAAGTGATGGAGAAAAAACAGTTTGCAAGATTCAGTTTGCATGCAAGTTCTATTATTCTTACAGTATAGTGAAGGATGCGTCAACCGTCTGCTGGTCCTGAAAAGACACCTGATAAAACTGTTCTCCGTGTACTTTTGTGGGTACACATATACTAGGTAGTCTTCCTTTTGTCAATTCTGCAGCTTTAACATCTGCAGCCCAGTTCACCTAAAACACATACTCATATTCATAACTTATTTCATCTCCTTTACAGCTCTTGTACATATGTGGACAGAAAAGTGAAAAAAGACACAAACACCTACCTTTATGTTATGGGCAAGTTTCTGTGTTAAAGCCACCTGCCTGCCGCCCTCATCAAAGAGCTTAAAATGCAGGCACCCGAGTGTGTCACCTGCCGTCCAGTTAATACGCTCCTTATTTTGAAGTATGATGACATCATCAGAATCATCCTCCTGCCTGTAGACCTCTATACGGTAGACGCGAGTGCTTGGGGAAATACGAACTGTTCTCTCCACACACGCCACAGCTTTATGATTCTATGAATATACAAAAAAAAATTATGAACATCTGCAGAAATATAAGACATTCTAAAATTAACCACATATAGAAAAAGCAACAAGCTGCCCTTTTCAAACCCAAATGTTCTACAGCAAATATTTGCTTAGAAAAAGTTTTTTTTTTTTTTTTAATTTCTTCATATATTTTCATAAAACAAATGGGTATCAAAGTTCATCAATTTAAGTCAGGGCACTCATTCAAAGTTCCATACATTGGCCAAATGTGGGGCTGCAAGAATTGAAAAATTTAATCAAGATAAGAATTTCAGCCCTGAAACATCTCAAATTAAATATAGAGTGCATCTCAAAAAAAATATTTTCATGAGCTGTAAGCTATAACTTTCTTGAAACCCAAAAAAAGACTGAAATATTTCACTTTGTGTGTAATGAATCTAGAATCTAGTTTTTTTTTTAATACTGTGAATTTGTGAGAATTGTGAAGCTCTCCCAAGAGCTGGTGTGAGGGTGGAATCAGTGCATCAAGAGCCACCACACAGATATCTTTAGGAAATGTGCTGCAACTGATGCATTCCTGGCATCAAGTCACTCCTCAACCCGTGAATCCTGTCTTATCTGGGCTAAGGAGGGGGGGGGGGGAATTGGCCCTTAGCTTAGTGATCCAAAGTCCTTTTTTTCAGATGCCAGTACATTTTGGATTTTATTTGGAAATCAAGGTCCCAGAGTCTGAAAAAGAGTGGAGAGGCACAGTATCGAAGCTGCTTAAAGTCAAGTGTGACGATGATTTGGGGTGCAATGCCATCTGCTGGTGTTGGTCCACTTTAATAATGTCCAAAGTAAATGCCGCCGTCTAGCAGGAGATTTTATTGCACTTCATGCTTTCATCTGCTGCCAAGATTATGCAATTGTCGATTTCTTTTTCTAGCAAGACTTACCTAGGCACCTACCCACAGTGCCAAACTGGTTTGCTGACCATAATATCACTATGCTTGATTTGTCAGTCAACTCATAAAGAATCTATGAGATACTGTCAACTAAAAGATGAGCAAAATAATCAAAGCAACCTGATCTTTAATAACGCCTCAGCAGTGCTGCACGCTGCAGTGGTGCAGTAATTCATGCTAAAGGAGCCATGACCAAGCATTGAGTGCATTTTCACAGTTTCTGTCTTGTGAATCCTTTTTTCATTCATTTTATGGAATATTCTAATATTTGAGATACCGGATTTTTGATTTTAAAAAAAGCTCTAAGCCGTAATCATTGAAATGAAAAAAAAAAAAAGGATGGAATATTTTACTCTGTGTGTAATGAATATAGAGTATACGCGTTTCACCTTTCAAATTATACTCTGCAAGCAAGAAAATTAACATTTTCATGGCGTTAAAATTTTTTGAGACGCACTGTACTTTCTACATAAAATAAAAACCACAATGTAAACAAATATTACTTACTTACAAATATTAGTACATATGGTTAAAAAAAAATAAAAATCTTACAGGAATGCTAAACTTTGCTGTGAGGGTACGCTCTGTAGTGACGTTCTTCAGTTGTACTGGTTTTGCTAGCAGCAAACCAGAACCAGTATTACTGCAGTCAACAGAGTCGGCTGGCAAATCAGAGCCTCCAATTAACTACAAAGACACACACAGACACACATTTTAAATTTTAGGGTTTTATGTAAACTGCAGTTACAGATCACTGTGCATAAATAATTAATAGAACAAACTTAAAAAAGAATACACAGTAATATTGTATTTATAAACTAAGCTAATAAATAATGCCTAATCTTGTTCAAGGTACAGACAATACAAGCTTTATCTTCTATGGTTTATGTGCTACAAACTGTACACCACCACTAAAAATCTCGGACTGTTACAGAGAAATAAACTGTTTAAATTACTCTAGTGCCTAAAGAACAATTGCTTGGTTGTTAATTACACTTCAAACAAATTATTTCTGGGCATCCTATGGACATCACAACGATCCACGTGTAACAGTTTTAATAGTATTACGTTTGGCGCAATACAGAATGCAACTAGCCCGATGTAGTTAAATGCATGTATAATTGCATTTGAAAGTTGGATTTGACAACAACTTTCAATGTGGTGCAGTCAAACTGATTTTTAGAAACTAAGAGGTTTAAAGTTTAGAAACTTAGCAAAGTGTGTTTCTTAGTGGAAACGTTACCTGGCAGTGGACAATTAGTTTGGAATGCGTTGTGATATTATTGAACTCATCCTGAACGTCTACACTGAATCCTGCTGGTGTTCCATTCTCAATGCAAACCACATCTTCAGGCTTTACAACCAATTGATGTGGAGGGCCTGGGAAACACACACGCATAAAAAAAAAGAGAGAGAATTACTGCTTAAAACAGTATGGGTGAAAAATTGCTGCTTTAAGAATAGTTATGGCACATGTCATATTTAAAAATATAAGAATATTACTTTAACAGTTTTTCCTTCTTCAAAAACAAAGTTAATTAAAAAAAATCTAATTCAAGTTGATTTCAATAAGTGGTCCCCAATTATTTTACTACATCATATGAGCACATACTTCATGTAATGTAATAAATAATACATTGTTACAGTGTTTTTATAGCATTCCCGTGTGTGTACGCTTACCTGGACGGGCACTGATCTGGAAAGACTGGTTGTCTGGTTTGAGGCCTGGGATTGTTACCTTTATAGTGTACATCTGTCAATAACAGGTGTGGGTTAAAAATCAGCACGAAACCAACATTTAAATGACACAACTGCACAGCCATCAACAACGAAGTTGTGAATTAGGTTTAAATTACAAAAGCCTGAGCAATTTAAAAGGTATCTAATAGAAACAGGTAAACACACTGACCTTGTCCTGATGATTGGTTACTTTACCCATGGCTCTCAGGTCTTTTATGGTGAACGTAGATCCACTTGTAGTTGTCTGCTCATAGCTTAGCTTCAGTGAACTAATACATGTTGGGTAGTGAGAAAGAGGAGAATCGTTTAATCTAACTTGAATACTGAGCTTTGAACTGCAAAATGAATCAGTCAGTTGGTCTCTCCTTGGGTAAATAAAAATACCATATACAGTATATTTTCTGCGCTTTACCTGCACTCTAGCTGGGGTTTGATGTCAGAAGGAGGCTGAGTGGGATGATTAAATGCATCAGTGAATTGCAGAGGCAAAGTGAAGGGTACCCCCACTTGAACAAGAGGAGGAACAACAGCCACCGTGAAAGCTGCTGCAATGTTTTCTGAGAGAATATAAAAAGAGAATACACCAGAATATTTGCTTGGTGAGATATCCTCTGGATTTACTATACTGCAGGAAACATACTGAATAACTACAAAAGTAGCAAAGCACATAATACATAAGCACAAAAGTCTCTAAATAATTATGTAAATTACTAGAGACAGGAATCACCAGTCACCACCCGATACCTACTGTAGGTGCCGAGTCAATAAAAAAAAAAAAAACAGATTTTATAAGAATCACATAATATTAAATTTTACATTTTCCCAAATTTTAAAAAAAGTTCAAAGATTAAGTAAATGTATCCCATTTCTTATAAAATTAGTTTCTCACTTAAAAAGCAAGTGCAGCATTTAAACAATACAAACTAACCTCCAATACAAGATTTTAACTTTGTTATTGAGCAGTATACTGCATATCTCCGTCGGCCGGCATAATCATTATTTCTAAAAAAAAATAATAATAATAAAAAAAAAAAATTTTTAATACTATTAAATAATTTACTCCTACCACACGGGATGAAAATGTTCAGAGTGCACCGCCTGTAGGATTATAAAGAAATGGAGATGTTTTGCCACCTCAAACACCTCCAAGTCTCAAAACTCAACTTGACAGTGAGTGCGTGGGTTGAGTGGCTGCAAGCACACGTTAGAAGTGTGCAGCTTATATAGTGTGAGACAAATTCGCTCTCAGAGTTTGGAGAGAATGGCAGATTGAAGGCTTTTAATGTGCGCGGTTTTTCATAATGTAACGCCATAAAAATTATTTTTCTGTTGCCCCACTTGGAAGCTTCTGCGCTCTGTACAGAATCGTTTATATCAACCGATCACAGTCAATCAAACTGAAAATTGGCCAATTCTTTTCACCGTCTGATCAACTGGTTCATCTTTATTATAAATGTAATAGGATTTTTTTTTTTTATCGATTTTGGTCACACGTGAATCACCACACAAAAGAATTGCGATTCATAACTGAACAGATTTTTCCACATCACTATAAATTACCTTTAATACTGAAGTTGAGTGTATAATGAGGCAGTCGTCTTCCAGCCCACATACTTGGGGAATCACCATCACTCAGCATAGTTTGCAAATGAAGTGTGTATTTGCCCAGCTTATTTAAATTTTCTGAATACGTAAAAAACACAGAATTATATTAAATAAGATACATTTTTGAGAGTGAGAAAATGAGAGAGAGAGGGCTGGGGTGGGTGCAGGATTTTCTTTTTAACCAAGCAGAACACTAAACACCACTGAACTAAACAAACATTTAATATGTTGCACCATGAATGTGTGAACATTCTTATTGTGTGATCTTTACCCATTTTCCTGAACCAGTACTCCCATTTGGAATGTACACCAGTGTGAGAGTTGGTTTGGATTTTCCCAGTAGGAGCTAGAAGCAAAACAGAATAAAAATGACAAAACATGCAAACACAGACAACAATGGAAGTTAAATATGCTCTCAACTAAAACATTATTATTATTATTATTATTATTATTATTAAGGAGGGGCTGAAAGCCTCTACCTATTGTTATTGGGCATTTTTTTAAAGAATGAAAATTGGCCTCCCCTGTGTCACTTTTCTAAGCAATCTGACAGACGGTTTTTCATGTTTTCCGATTCTGGACTAGGCATCGCCATCACCCTGAATTTTGCAGCCCCCCCCATAAAACTTATATCAGCTTGATCGGGTTTCCTGAGCACAATGGCCTCTAAACCTCGGCGCAAAATGCAAAAAGTGAGGATCTGTTTGGTACCCGTTCTGAACAACTTAGCTCATTCGTTTTTGTGCATGAAAAAAATAGTTTCAAGTAAATGAAAAAGAATTCACTCCTCACAAATATCACTGAAATCACTGCAAAAAATACAGATTTGTTCAGCAGAAAATAGGGTTTGTATGAATGACACTCTCCTCTCTCAAACAAGCCAAGAACCAAAGCTCTAGCATA
>JAQMYL010000001.1:24070294-24081617 GCA_030014365.1 Clarias pachynema
CTAAGCACTTCCATACCTCCACAGGTATGTCATCAGGACCAACAGCCTTTCCACTCTTCATCCTCTTCAACGCCCTCTTCAACGCCGTTTAACTGATAGTGATAATCGGTCAAAATTCATTCTTTCGGTTAACGGTTAAATGGTCAATATGAGCATCCCTAGTTAATACAGCACAAAAGTCAGTCGAAGTTGGCCACAATAGATTGGCACCAGAACACCCCCTGCACACAAGGTCCAGCAGGCAAAGAACCGCCAATCTGACCTCCAAATTCCCCAGAACCGATAGAGCACCAATGGGAGGCGCCAGAAAAAGTCCAATCGATGGACGTTTTACCCCACAACCCACATCACCCAAAGTATCCGATGCCTACATCCTGGTAGCAGACACTACAGCACACACCCATCGAATGTGGAACCATGCCTGAGGGACCAGAACCACCAAGTAACCAAAACCTAGGTGGTTTTAACAATAATGGTTTTAACATTATGGATGACTAGGGTATAACCCTTCCCAGACTAAAGAGCAGCAACATTCCCTTCTCTAAGCTTATGGCTGACATCCTTTCTTCTCAGCATAGGACTCCAGAACACCAAACAGAAATAGTTCTGCTTTTATAGAAGCAGTCACAATCCTTAATGATTAACTGATCTTTTGTTTTATTACTAACACCTGGATGCTAATTACTTTCTGAGGAATTGTGGCGGCAAGAAGGGTGCACTTATTTTTTCCTCCCCTGGTTTCCTAATGTTGATTTACTTTTTGGACAACCTGACTATGTATTGAAATGTGTTTTTTATTGTCACCTGAGGTGATTTGTTCGCGGAAGTTAGTGAGGAGCACAGAATTGTTATGAATTGTGAACTGGTTCTCTCTCTCAAAAAAAAAAAAAACACACACACACACACACAATAGAATTAAGGGAGTGCCTTCTTTTTTTCTATGACTGTAACCACTTACTTATGCATTCTAACACTTTTCTGCTCACTACAGCTGTGAAGCATGCTAATTTTCATAAGACTTCCTGTTATCTCTCTGGTCATTCTCCTCGGATGCTGCACGCACAGGATGTTTTTGAAATACTCATTCTGATACCAACAACCATGCAATGGCTAAAGTCACTACACTCACATTTCCATATTTTAAAATCTGATGTAAACATTACATAGAAAGGGCCTCCGAGTGGCGCAATGGTAAAGTGCTCGCCCTATCATCCGGAGATCGCTGGTTTGGTTCCCGGGTGATGCTGTAACCTCTCATAGCCGGAGGTCTCGAGAGAGCTAAATTGGCCAAGCTCAGTGGGGAGGGTTGAGAGGTACTTAGTGCTCCCACATTAATCACGGCTCTACGCCATTCGGGGCATCTGTGAGCTTGTGCACGCGGAGGGAGCGGATAGCGCTGTCCTCCGAGTGTGTTACGCCGCCCCCAACAGTGCATGAGCGAGCAATTCGAAAAAAAAAGAGGTCGGCTGGTGTCGCGTGGTTCGGAGCAAACACGTGACAGCCCTTGGCCCTCCTGGCTGAATGGTAGTAAGTAGTCTTAATGAGGGAGCCCCCCCTAGTGGTGGGAGGTGACATGATTAGATTGGGGAGAGAAATCGGGGGGAAAAAAAAAACATTACAGTACATAGAATGACCTGTAACTGCATGATTTTTTTTTTGCACTGCCATGCTGCCAGATGCTTGGGTGATTACAATGTGAAGGTGTTCCTAAAAGAATGGCCATTGAATGTACACACACACACACATACATTACTAAGCCTTCAGTGTGCAGCACAAGCACGTTGCTTTAACTCATTACCTGCTGTCCAGATTTGTAGGTTTTACCATCCCACACGATGGCTTTGTACCGAGCCCATGGTGACTGCATACGTTTAGGTTGCACATCTGTTCGAACCATCTCGCCTTGGAAACCCAGGAACTTCACCTATAAAAACCCAGTCCATAGAAACACACCACAAGCCATGAAAATTAGTATCAAAGGGGTTATGCAAGTCATGTGACATTTATGAAATGTATTTACTTAATAAAAAAATAACCTTCACATACCTGTTTATCATATTTTTCATGGCATTCTTTCAGCCAATTTGTGAACTCTCGGTTGATCTTCACTCTTTGCTCCTGCAAGAAAGGAAATGATTTATAAAATTATTCATCGAAATGGCATCTAATTCTTTACATTATGACAATATTTTTTACTGATCTGTAGCAAATTCATTCATTAATTCACATAGCTGACTGTGTTTGATAAAAAAAAAAAAAAAATTAACATCACTTCCCAAAATCTTTCGCATACCGCTTATACAGGTACCAGGAACATGGGTAGGCATAAACATCCAAATGACTTTGACTAAGAGCTCCTTGTAATAACTAGACATCTAGTCATCTCCAAAAATGCAGGTCTTGTAGGGTGGTCCATAAATTCAATGGTTAGTACCTACCAAAAGTAGTACCCGGCAAGTAACGGGTATCCAGGGCTCACTAATTTACATGTGGAGTGAAAGCTATGAACACTGCATGATGTAATCATAGCATGATGCGTATTGGGCTATGTAACCAAAGACTAACCAGAGTGCCACAGGTGACCCACCCAAAAGGGCCTTCAACGAGCATGTGAGCATCAGAACTGGACCATGGACTAGTGCAAAAATAAGGTCTGGTCTGATAAACTACATTTCCTTTACATCATTTCATGTGCATTGCTTACCAGTGGAAGGGATTGCACCAGAACGCTCTATGGGAATATAGCAAAGTGGCCAAAACAGTAGGAGGCTTAGAACAATGCTCTACTGGTAAACATTGGGATTGGGTACTGGTATTCATGTAGATGATGTTATTTTTACGTGTACATTAGCATCTACCTAAACATTGATGCAGACCAAATACACAGCTCGTTGAAACAGTATTCCCTAATAGCAATCGCCTTTTATCAGGATAATCCATCCCATTACACTGTAAAAAAAAAATTTCCAGACCATGCCAAAGTTACTCAGACATCAATCCAATCAAGCTTCTGTGCTGAGCCAACATGTCTGATCCATGAACTTGAATAATTCACTGAGAAGATCTTGGTGCCAGATACTACAGCACACCTACAGAGGTCTTGTGGAGTCCATGCCTCAAAAGGTCAGAGCTGCTTTGGTGTTTTCAACAGCTTTTATACTTGAAAAAGAAGCAAACATCTCTGTCCATCAAACCAACAATACAATCTTGCATAAAGGTGTACT
The DNA here is from genome assembly GCA_030014365.1 of Clarias pachynema. Classification (NCBI taxonomy): domain Eukaryota; kingdom Metazoa; phylum Chordata; class Actinopteri; order Siluriformes; family Clariidae; genus Clarias; species Clarias pachynema. The sequence continues at coordinate 24,073,519 of JAQMYL010000001.1, forward strand.
GTACCTGACCATTGAGAACTCTTGTAAAGATAGTGTCTTTGTCACGTAGCTGCAATTCCAAATCCATAAATGTAAGTTTGTTGGTGCTGACTTGAAAACGGTCATTAGTGAAGAGAACACCCGAGATACGATTGTAACATTCTAATGGTATTGAACCGACTTTCTTGGGTCTTGCACACCAATCGAACCTCAGGGGAAAAAATAAAAATAAAAATACATTATGTTAATTGTTAAGCATCAAGAAGAACAAAAGTAAGCAGAGAAATATATTTTACTTGATGCTTGAATAAAAATATTTAAATAGGTATAGATATAATAAACCTGCCAACATCAAAGCGCAATAAGAGTTCAAAACACAGATACAACTGTCATGTCAATTGGCCATATTTTTGAATGGTACCACTGTTTTGTGTGGCTTGTCTTCAAGAAATTAAAAAAATTCCAGGCTACAACTTTTTTCATTAAAACTTTCAGAAATAAATTCAATCAAATTGTGAATCGATTAAATTGTGACTGGAGTTCACCACTAATAATAATATTACACTATACCAACATTCAAAATGCATAAAAGGTTTACAGGTTTGCATCTATATAAATATTGTAAAATAAATGTTGTAATATCATTACTTATTAACAGAAGAATAAGGAATTAATCGTCCATTCCAAAAGCATTCAAAGATGGGCTTCTTCCCTCGGCCCTCAGCGTGTGTAACAAAACAGTCTTCGTCATTTTCTGGAGCTGTAAGACACAAAAAGAGAGGTAGGTCATGTGCATATTAAATCCAAAACAGAATGTATTCACACTTTCAAACTGAAATTGAATTTCTGTCATTTACTTGACTTTGTAAGTATTGTACAACTAGCAACTGATGTAAAAGACCAAAGGAAGTGACACTAAATATGAAGCAATTATACATTTAATATAAATCCACAGATGTTAACCGAGGCAGCCCTTTCAAAATAATGTTCTTGGATATGCTTTAGCCTGCAGGTCTCTAGATGTTTCACACACAACTATTGTAGAGGTATGTCTAAAATCTAAGAATATACCTGGTGTACTTGCATATGGATCCTCTGGATAGGTTTCTTTATCATACAGGAATGGATGATATCTAAGCAGTCCTTCTACTTTGGCATCTCCTTCTTTACTGGCTTTAAATTCAAACTCTGCCACACTAGAGTTTATGTAAAGAGTCTGCATGTCGTTATCTATCTCCTTTAAATTAAGTAGCCTTGGCAAGCGAGCGTATCGATCAAATAGACAAATCTGGGAAAAGATGGAGAAGAGTTATTTTTGTGTACAATTATTTAATAATTTTTTTAAGAATCAATGTTTTGCAGTGTGGATGGTCAAGAATACTAAAATTCAAATACAGTGAAACCTCGGATTGCGAGTAACGCGGTTTGCGAGTGTTCCGCAAGACGAGCAAAGATGTTTATTAAATTTTGACTTGGATACAAACAAGTCTTGGTTTTACGAGTACCAAGTATCATGTATCATGAAGCATGTGCTTCTTGTTTTGGCGCCGAGCGTCACGTGATCACAACTGAGCCAATGGTTTTTCTCTCTTGCGCTGTGGAATTGTGGGTAATCGTCTCCCCTGCTGGGTCTTAGTGCGCGTCTCTTACTGGTATAATCAACATCCGTGCGCGCGTGTGCGGTTTACTATAACACTGTTACCATGTGTGTGTGCGCGCAAGACGAGAAGGGGGAGAGGGGAGCTTACTTTAGATTCACACACACACACAAACACACACACACACACACACACACACACAGTAAAGTGCAGGTTAATTTGTTTTATTTTTACTTAATATTTTGTCTTAATTATTTTTAGGTATTTATTTTTTTGGGCTGTGAAACGAATAATTTAAGTTTCCACTATTTTTTATGGGAAAATTCAGTTTGGTTTACAAGTGTTTTGAAATTATGAAAATTATGCTCGTAATCCAAGGTTCCACTGTATACAGAGCAGATACAGTATTTTCAAAGCAGTGAAATGAGCAAAAAAATACAATAAAATTAGGGTTGTCAATATTAATACATTAATGCATGTGATTAAGCTAGAAATTTTAATGCGTTACTGTTTTTTCACACAAATTAAATCAGCTGACCAAGTTTGACCCTAATAGCTTCCCGTAATCAAACTAACCATATTTAATTGTTATCTCTCCTTCTCTTCAGCTCTTTCCTCTTCTCTCTCTTCTATACTCTCTCTCTCTCTCACTCCCTCCCTCTCCCTGTCGAGCTACACACGAACTGCCAGTGATCCCCCTCTACCCTCTTAACCTATCTGACTCGTCCTGGTGCCCCACTTTTGGTTGAAGATGCCGTCGCATCATGGCCTTGTGTGGTCTGCTTGGGATGTGTGTGGTGACTGGAGACGGTTGGACTTTACTATGAAGATGGTGCTGGCCTCGGCTGAAGCAGACAGCTATTCTCAGAGGACCTGTGACTGCAGTCACTCAATATTTCAGGACTGGAATTTCCTATAGTCTACCTGAGCCTCCAATAACGAACTGGACTCCAAATAAACTTAAAGACATCAACTGTTATATTGAACTTCCAGTCACCCAACACACAGCATGACTACAGATCAATCCCTGCTCTCCGTTATCACGCAAATGAGGATGGGTTCCCTGTTGAGTCTGGTTCCTCTCAAGGTTTCTTCCTATCGCCATCTCAGGGAGTTTGCCACTGTCGCCTTCGGCTTGCTCATCAGGGACTATCTAATCATTTTGATTCATACACATTTTTCACATTTCATACAAGTTTCCATAATTTCCAATCTTTTGAGTGTGTAAAGCTGCTTTGCAATAATGACAATTATTAAAAGCGCTATACAAATAGAATTGAACTGAATATAATAAATCACAGCGATGTTACCCGTCTGTGTGTAATAATTTAATTTAGCAAATAATAAGATGACCAAAGAAACATCGCCGGGTGTGCTGGACAGCCAAGTGTTTTTTTCATAAAAAGCTTCTGGATGAAAGTTTGGATAAAACTAAAGTTGTGTGCTCTAGCTAGCTTCAAGGGGAACTATTTTTACAAGAAGACATTAAAGACAAGACACTGAAAAGGGCTATAAAAAGACGCTACTTTATTGCACTTACTGGAAACCACTTGAGATCAGTAAGCAACCAGAACTACCTTGATGTAACAGCACATCTAATATATGACTAATGGCAACTACATTCATTCACTTTAGGCGTGTTACAAACTGAAGAAAGACATTTTGCTGAAGCACGTGCTAGTCAATTTCACTAGCCAAGTTGATAAGGAGATGACAGACATGGTCAGCACTATAGTAGCAGACAGGGCTCACAATATGATTGTTTTTTAAGGAGTTTATCATTTGAGATATTTTAATTCAAGATTTGTTAAATGTTAATGTTTGAGACATTATAAAACATCCTTCTCGGTTTCCCCTAAAGCTTGTCATGCATTTCTTTATTCCAACGTTGCGCATTTATAATAAATGTAAATCTGAGTATTTTAAAAATGTGATTAACTGATATTAATCAAAGTCTGTGACTGTGATTAACTAGATTTTTTTTTAACTGACTGACAAAATGTCATGGTTCAGATATGTATGCATGCAGTCAAAGTTTCACACACCTGGATGTCAATGTTTGACACAGTTTCAGTGGATCGCCTGTGTCTCCTGTCATTTCCATGTACACCATGAACATAGTAATGATAGATGTGCCTTAAACAGAAATAAAACAACAACAACAAAAAGCAAAATTAAAATGATGTAACATAGCGTATGTCAGTGGTGTGTAATAGTGCATGCTCCGGTACTCACGCTAGCTCTCTGGTCCAGGAATCGAAATCCTGTTTTAGATAGGCAACATGTTCTGGCTGGATTTCAGTTATGACTATATTGGTAAAACTGTCTTTGCCTTTTTCTTCCAGAACTAGAGTTTGTAAAAAACGCTCTTCATCCACTTTCACATGAGAGTCATCTCCTGGCTATGCAATGATGTATGTGTGTGTGTGTGTGTGTGTGTGTGTGTGTGTGTGTGTGTGAGTGAGAGTGTGTGAGTGAGAGAGAGAGAGAGAGAAAAAAAAATTGCCTTAAGTACTTAAGTATTCAGTTTGGACATTATCTTATTTTACATTTACTCAAACGTGGTCATTTACCTTCCTGTTCCGGATGATACCCGAATAGATTTCTTTGTTAGTTTTCTCCTTCTGCTCAAAGTCTTCCTTAGACATGACAAACTCATGTACATCTGGAGAGCCAACTGGCTTACTTATGATCTACATTAGGGGGGAAACAAGATTATTGGCCTGCATGAAGCAAAAAAAAAAATTAGGTGAAATTGCTGAAATTAGGTTAAGAACTGTACAATGCATTACTAAAACCTGGAAAAATAATGGTAAACCATCACCTATGTGGAAGAAATGTGTCCGAAAAAAACACAAATGACTAATCTGAGATCACTTAAACTCTTCGAATAGTTTTAAAACACAACACACACACACGCCCAGTCCAATGAGAACTCAAAAGTGGTGTCATAAGAAAACCACTTGTTAATGAGACTAATTGTTAAAAAAAAAAAAAGACTTGAATTTGCTAGGAAAATTAGACTTTTAAAAAAATGAAAAAAAGATCAGGTGGTCTGATTACTCCAGAGTGACCTAATTGGTGCGCATAAGGGTAAGAAGGGAACGGGATGAATCGATGCACCCATCATGCATAGTGCCCTCTAGAGGCAGTGTTATCATCTGGGGTTGCTTCAGATGGTCAGGTCTAGGCTCAGTAACATTATGTGGCAATTAAATGAAGCCAGCTGATGACCTGAATATACACAATGACCAGGTTATCACAGCTAAGGTGTTTTTCTTCCCTGATGGTCTGGCTATTTTTTCAGGAATCTACGCAGGTGAATGAAATACTAAAGTGTGACATTTTTTAGCTGGACAATGTGTGTCTATATGCATGTGTCTATAAATAACTAGATACAATATAAAGCTTATATAAATCTAATGGTCCATTGTTTAGATTAAAATAAAACTTTTTAATTTCTTATTTAAGATGAAATGTATGTTTTCCAATATTTAATCTTAAATAAGAAATTCAAAAGTTTTATTTTAATCTAAACAATGGACCATTAGCTTTATATAAGCTTTATATTGTTTTGTCTTATATAAAGCTAATGGTTTATAAGACAGAACAACCAAACGTTTCAGACTGAACAGCAAATGGGTGCAGCACCTACCCGTACAGACTGGCCTATATAAAACACTGCCTGCTTGCCTCCAACACCAAAATAAGAGATGTCGCTGTTCAGACTGCGAGGAACTGCACTGGGACGCACATATCCTGGTTCATCACTATGATAAATAAATAAATAAATGTTTAAAAACATAAAGAACAGTAACAGTAATATACAGGGAACACCACAATTTTTATAGTTCTATACTAAACTTCCATAATTCTTCTAAATTGTCAGTTTTATAGCAATGTTTTCACCCATGTACCCTAAACGATGAATTGTCACTTTATAATAATAACTGCTACCTCACTGATTATTAATAGCGTAGAACGCTGTAGTATTAGCTTTTTATGATCATAAAGTAAAAATAAACAAGCAAAACTAGTGGCTATAATCAATGAGCTATCATTAACACTTGTTAATCATTATTTTTGTTAATCATAAGACTTTGTTTTCCAGAGTGCTGTTAGTTTACCTCTTAAATGTGCGATCATCACGATTGAACTTGGAAAGCCGATACACTGCCCAGTTATTTAAGTCTTTAGAGGTCATTCCACGCCCATTATCCATCACTACAACGGCTGGGCCACCTTGAGACTCATCAAAAAACTGATGCAGAGAAGAGCATATTGTAAAAAAAAAAAATTTTTAAAACACAAGGCCAGAATGCAATAAAAATGTTATGAATATTTTATTTTAATTCTCCAGTTAAAGCCTTACCAATCTTATGTCGATGTTCCTGATTTCAGGATTATTTGAGGTTGCAGAAAGTGCATTATCAATAAGCTCAGCAAAGGCATAGGCTAGAGTTTTGAACACAAACACACACCATAATAAATAGCTCTGATAAATACAGAAACAACCAGACTGCATAAAACAATTGAATTATTGTAAAATAAAATTTCAAATGCATCAGTGAGAGAGAGAATAACCCTGTACTTACGTAGTGCTTTCTGTCCTTCGCTGGCATAGTACTCATACTGGCCACTTTGTACAATGGTGTGAAAATGGGGAACGTACTTAATTCGCTCTTCAGTTGCCATAGACAACTCCTGATCCACAGACTGCAGTAGGTATAAAGTTTTTCCATTTGACAGTTCATCTACAAAGTCACAATAACAAATGCAGATATTATATATGAAGATATTTTGCTCAATACAACACATACACACACACACAGACAGACATTACCACTTATTTTGTTTTGATTGAGTGAGTGACACCAGAGTACTGGAAGATCGAAAGACTTTACACTAAATATCAATTGTTATATAACAATTTCATTGCATTGAATAAAAAACAGCTTCTTATTATTTTGATTGTCATTATTTTAAAAAAAAATGAGAATGCCAATAAAGCATTTAATTTTTACGTTGGCCTCAATACTTTTGGCCCTGCTGTATATTCAAGAAGCTGCCCATAGTCAGATGGTACTCAGGCTGAACAAAGATGCAGACTAGACTAATCAATGGTTAACATTTGAATTTGTACATCAACAGAATATTTACTTACCGTAAACATCTGAATCGATCTCCCTGCGATCTGTTGTAGTGATCACAAAACTTTCATTTACTGAGATTGAAAATTCCTGAAATTCAAATTACCCTGTGTCACTGAAATGTGTAAAATGCACACTTGTATTCTGCATATGAAATTTAAAAAAATTCAAAAAAGAATCATTTTGGGGGTTTTTTTTTGGTAATTTTCCTGCGCTGAAGTTCGTAACCTGGAACACACGTATAATGTAATTATTCTAGGACAAATTACACAACATTCATTCTAAGCAAAAATAACCACTGAAAGTTCAGCTGCATCCCATAAGAAGCTTCTGAGCTACATCAAGTTTGTATCTTTCAATGGTACAGTGTATTTAGTACAAATTTGACTCTTTTCTTCCCCCAGAACCAGCCATATGGCTAACCGAAACTAACCTTAAGGAAGTGAAAGATATGTTATTATAAAGACACCTGGATATCGGTGGATTTATAGTACTGAATTGTCAGCTTTTTCCATGCTTTTACAGGGTGCTACTCTGTTTTTACCTTTGAGCTTTGTGAGTTATACTGTAGCAATTCATAGCAAACATCATGAAAGTGGGATGGTTGGTCTTTTTCATCCGTCAGATTGTTGAGTATATTTACTATTATTAGTGTATTTTTTCATACATTAAAACTTTGGCAATCATTATAGATCATAACGATGGTGGAATTGGGCACTCCTGCCCACAGGGAATAGTGTGTTATTACCTTTCCTAGGTAGCTGACAGACGGCTTTCCCCAAATTCCTGTTTGCATGACTAGGCACCGCAATCGCCATGAATTTTGCACACATTTTGAAACTTGGATCAAAACATTCTGGCGGGTCTTAAATGAAAGATTTCAACATTTGTGCAAAAACTTAGTTATCGATCCTCGAGTTGTGATTATCTGTTTAATACGAAAAAAAATTCGCTCCTACCCCACTAGCATTTAGTCTGATTGAAAATTAAGACACACCATAAAGATGAGCATGAAAATCTCCATTACTTTAAATTGTGTAGAACAAAAGGTTCTTCATCCTTTTAAAAATGGCCCTGAACTCACTGAAAAATGAAAATTTTTCACACTGAAAATCCTTAGAAAAACAAGAGGGCCCTCACACACTATGACATCTGCACTATGAGACATAAATGCTATTATAGCGAGGCAATTACAGATGTCATACTGTTGATGTCATAGTGCTTGGGCCCTAAATACTTTGGGACCACTTTGGGAAAAAAAAATGCCAACTTGCAGTCAAATCAGTCTCCCTCTCTCAAATAATAAATATCATAGAGGCATCATTGGCTTTGAAGTTATGGCTCCTTACTTTCTACAAGTCCGTGATGTACT